>VXAL01008067.1:0-27013 GCA_013399475.1 Chauna torquata | reverse complement strand
CTGCTCCGTCACCAGCCCCAGCGGAGATGGACAGAGGCAGCGGCCCCCCGGCTGCTTCGCCCCGTACCTCTCCCTGCCTGCCCCAGCGAGCAGAGGGAGCGCCTGTCCCTAAAGCGATGACCCCAGCTCCATCTTCTCTCTCGTTTGGGATTCAGCAGGGCTCCAGGGAAACCACCATTAGGGCTGAGAAGGCAGCACTTTGGCACCCGGGGAGCAGGACAGCAGCACAGCATTTTGATGGGGAGGGGGGAAGCTACAGGACTCTCCTGTGGGGCACAACCATGCCACCCCACAGGCCTGCTTCTCCAGGTAATGCTTTAGGAAACATAGCCCTGGGACATTTTTCTCTCTGAAGCAGGTGATAGGGGACAAGGTGGACACTGAAGCTCATCCCAGAGTGCTGTGGCAGAGGGAGGCTCAATCTTGACCGCTGTTGTGGGAGTTGCTGCTGTGACGCCCGATCATCACTTATCTTTAGTGCTTTGGCTTTCTCCATCCCTGCTGCTGTTGTGATCCTTCTGGGCTGCTCATGCTCTGAGCAGCATCACCCCCCCCCCGCTCCTGCAGGGAGAGCCCTGACCCTGCTCCACAACTTCCACGCTGACAAGGAGTTGAACTAACAGCCTACCAGCATAACCCACACCTGTGCTTACAAAAGCAAAGAGAGACATGCAGCTAATTCCAGGTGAAATAGGAAAATAAGCACGCTATGCAAAGCTGCATCCCATTTTTCTCCAAAGGAAAATGGGGCGGAGAGGCGGCACTGCTGCTGGCGGCCGGGACGCACATCCCACCACACGATGGTACGCGCGAGTTGCTGAGCCGCCAGCGCTCAGCCTTTCCTGCTGGGAACCCTCCTCCCTGGGGGAAGGGGGAGAGGCAAGTGCTGCTTGCAGTTAGCTGCAATAAATCCTGCATTTCCACAACAACCAGACACGAGCTAGGTGATTTCAGGCGGGGCTGAGAGCTGACTAGTCTCTAAAATTTAGGAGACTGTTGACAGAAGAGAAACAATGAGTCACAGCTTTTGCTAGTTGTCTTTAGCATTCATCTTCACTGCACCAAGAAAACACGGCCTCTCCGTGTCATGAGCAGGGCGACAACTGGCAGCTTTGCCCGAGGAGAGAGCATTAGGTGGTCTGGCATCAGAGGATGGAACCTCAGCACGCCCAAGACCCAGGGCAGGGATGGCTGCGCCTTGCACCACGCTCACGAGCTGTACTGGGAGAGGCGGAAGCCCCGCGCCCCGCTCTCACCTCCCGGCTCCATGCACAGGCGCGCAGCACCCCCCACCAGCTGCGGCACAGCAAGGCAGAGCTCGCGTGGAAGGGTTTCACGGGGGATGAATAGGCGCCTTGTGTTTGAGGAACTGACTCACTCTCTCCCACGCAGCAAATGGCTGCGAGCAGGGACACGGGGCTGGGTTCGGCTCGTCAGGGCAGCAGCTATAAACAGGCTTCAGCCTCACCCGCAGCTGGAGCTCAGAGCAACACCCTTACGTTCACTGCACGCAGCACAGCATAACAGAAGGCAAGAGAAAAGCAGGACATACGTTGTTGTTTATAAAAGGGTTTGTAGGCATTCCAGACTTGGGCAACAACTTCGCACACACCCCTCCTCACCTCTGCTGCTATAAAAAGCAAGCAGGGCTGTGGCCGAGACACCTAGGTACCAGTTCAAATTCCTGCCTGGGCAGGGCTCCTAAGCCGAGGCATTAGTGGAAAAGAAACTTACAGGAAGGAAGCAGTGCTTCTTCAGCAGCTCCTGCTTTTAGCCACACCAAAGCAGGTACTATCACTCTCGGGGCACTCCTCAGAAATTTCATTGAGCCTGAAGAGATGAACAAAGAGCTTCTTCCCAGCTTGCTGCAAAACCTGTTCAACCAAACCTACATAAAGATAAGAAAATCAGGTCACTGTTGAGGTATGTATTAAGGAGACAAAACAGCTGGGGGCTCTTCCCCACGGCGGGGCAGCCCCCTGCCCCCGGGAGGAAGCGCAGAACTGTCGCTGTGGGGACACGCTGCGCTCCCGGCACCTTCCCGCAGCCGGTGCCTTCACGGGCGGCCGGACGCGCAGCTGCAGCCTGGGACGCAGCCGAGCGGTGCTGCTCTGCGACAGCGGAGCTGAGGCCGTGGCAGGAATCCGCGTGAGAAATTCAGCGCTCTGCTTGAAGACTCAGCAGGACACTGGCGCGCCCACTTCCCAGAAAAAGCGTTCACAGTTTAATATTGCAACACTGTGGCAAAGAGACACTCTAGGAAAACTGCTTTTACTTAAAAATGCCTAAAAGCAGAAGTTGTCAGGATTTTGCCATGCCATGTCACCCGAAGCACGCTACCTGCCTCCGTAGCAATAGAACCACGAGTTTCAGGTGGTGGGAGACAGACTAACAAACAATACAGCCCAGACTACAGTCAGCAACACCTGCTCATTACCTATTGTAATTTCTTTCTCCAAAGGAATCTGCTTTCTTCTCAAATTTCAGAGCACAAATTAAAGCTTCAGTTTCCACACTACGTCACAAGCTCAGCTATCAGCAGTTGGACTGTCTTCTGCTAGGCAGCGCTGAACCACACACTTTGTCCTGAAGCCAGAACTCCGAACATTTTCTTAAGCAATTTGCACATCTTAAAAATAAAATCCTTTATTGATAATATGAATGTTTAACATGTTTAATGCCATCAGCTATAAAAATGATTAAAGACTTCAGCTTGGTACATTTGGCTTTACAAATTTACAAGTGTTAATGATTTAATACTAGTGTATACATTTTGCACTTCATTATACTCCATTAGCCAGTGACAAACTCTGCAACAATTTCTGCTTGTAACAGATGTGAATTATAGAAGAAATATTTAGTTGCTTTCACACAATCTACATCAACAGTTAAATACTAACTCTAAATGTCTTACTGAATTAGTTGGATCTGTTTTAATATTTGTGCTTAGTTTCTCTCAGATAGGCTACTAGCAAAAATACATTCTTTTGCATACCCCTTCCCATATTATATTTTAGAAGAAACAGTACTCAGTGCATTTCCTAATAAACTTCATCATAGTATATCTCTCTCTATAGAGCTATTGGTAAGGAGAGGGGATAATACAATTTAGATTAATGTAAAAGCAAAGAAACACGTTAAAGCAGTGTATACAAAAGCCTCACTTTTGACTTGGCAGTGATATCTGGGCCTAAATCCATCTGCCCATCAGTTTTTAGAATTACTCTCATCAAGAGAAAAAATCTGCTATGAATACTTAAAAAAAAAAAAAGTAATAAATGTGCTTCCCAAAGAGTCACTGCCCATTTATCTCTAGGCTGCCACTGTCTTCCTATTGTTGGTACCTAGCCCGTTCCAATGGATTAGGAACAATGGCACATAATACCACAATTTCAAAGGCTACTATAAAAGGTTTGTAAAAACCTCTTGTTCTAGTCTAAATACCTGCCTGCATGGGAGAGAACAGCAGGGTCACTTCAGACAACAGCCACTTCAAAGCAGCACAAGAGCTCTGATGTCCTACAAAATGAGACTCAAAGCTTGAAGGAACCTATTAGGTCATGTACAGTAGTGCATTCTCCCAGTTGCCCCAGAGATCTTTCCTACAGTAAAGTGGGATGTATTTTGTTTAATTAAATATTCAAAAATAATGGAGAAAGCATCTTTGGCAGTGGGAAATTATACTCTGTGTAAACTTGACATTGCTGTAGAGGGGAATGCTGAACACTTCTAAGTTTGGATCAGTTCGCATATAACACCTGAGATAATTAACTCAGGGTTACGCTCTCAGCCCCCACCACTGATCTGTCGTGCGTTTGTCTTGCATTTCTTACCACAATGACTCAGAAAGCCAGCCACGCTGTGCCGCTGAATGATGGGCAGCACACGCAGAACATCACGGTGAGGACTATGCTTCTCGTATCAAATGTTTCCGCACTGAAATCCGTTGCTTCTCCCTTCTTAGGCCCAAATAACTTTTCCTACACAGGACTTACCTCAAACTTAAGCAATTCCTCATTCTCAGTAATTTTTTTCATCTCAGAGAATTCCCATGTTTTCTTAATATTAGGGAGAAGCTCCAGAACAGATATTTTCATAATGCATTGCGTATTTAATACTTTTGTGTGTGAAACTACCTCCACATATATACATAGTCAATTATGTATGACAGTAATGATTTGGTTCTGTATTTGCAGCAGCCAATGAAAGCCAACAAGATCCCACAGCTAACTAGTGTGTAAAATCCAGGTCAGCTGGACACCATTGATGCAAATTATGAACAAAATTATTGCTTTTGTGTACAGTAGAACTCATTTTATCATTGCAAAAAACCTGTATCATATGGACTAGTGTTTTTTTTTTTCTTCAAGTAATAGCAAGATCTTTGTCAAGTAATAGCAAGATCCTTTTCTCAGAAGTTCTACACACAACAGTAGAGTGCTTGAAGAACTTGAAAATTAAAGGTGACACACCAGAAGCTTAGAGTTTAGCCATTTAAAGCACCCAGACACCTCTACAGGATGTGCTACAGGAAAGCAAAAAGAACTGCTTGGACAATGAATATTGAAAGAAAAGTAATCTGGATTGTATTACCTCTAAATTTCACCCCAGGAAACTTGTGTATACTTCCTAAAATACCTAGGAGCTACGTTCTAAAGGACAAAGTGTGGATGGCTATGTCAGCCTGGTGGTCACCTTACAGAATTTGTAGCACATTTGCTAACTTATTTCAGCAAATGGAAAGAATTAAAAACAGTGTTGTTTTAAACATTCATGACCCACAGAAGAATTTGTTTCTGCAGCTAGATGGTCCCCCTTGTCACCTTTTTCAGAGAATCACATTCATATTGCAGGCTTAGTTCAGGCACTTTTTATAAAATGTTCATCTGGAGTAAAAAGTCTGCAAAAGTTATTTCTGCATAATTTAAAAGTAGCATTTCAGTCCCATTTTAGTTTGATAGATAGGTCCCAGTACACGATTATGGTTCCTGTTCTTGACTTGATTTGACCGTTGCCATGAGACATTTTGAGGCTACTGTATATCTGTAGTTAAGGTTTCTTCATAAACAAAAATATTTTCCTACCTATTAAAAAAGAAAAATATACTAAATGCTTTATACAGACAGATTCTGCTACTATGGAAATAAATAACATGGAGTGGAAAAACAGTGTCTCAGCTCTAGGATGCTAAGCCATGGAATGTCACATTCACATTTTCTGGAGACTAGCTGCTAGTTGGCAGGAGTATCTCAATGTCTTTGCCATTTGACACTACAGTATTGTTAGAGCAGCTACTTGCCACGTCCATGGGGGCACCCAGAGAGGGTGCCTGAGAAGAGGTTTTGGTTAGTGGAGCAGGAGCAGCAGGTGACTGAGCGAGGCCAGGTTTCTTTGGAGGAATGGGTGGAGGGTTCCCTCTTTCTGCTCTAGGAATGGTTGGTGACTTAATCCCAGGAGACAACGGGCTTAGTGGACTGGAAACCTTTCCAGGGCTCGGAGAATGACCAGATTCATTTTTGGGGCTCACAGCATTTGCCAGATTTCGATAGTCTGTGCCAAAAGGTGAGCTGTTAGGGGAGACAGGTTTAATCGGTCCCTGCTGGCTGGTAAATCTGGAAAGGACCTGAGTGACTGTATTGCGCGCTAACTGCTTGGCAGCAGAGTTATCTGCTAGAGTAGGAGACAAATCCCTTGATGGTGGGCTCTGCAGACCACTTGACTGATGGTCCTGTTCAGCTTGAGATTGAAATTTGTGCCGAGCTGCATGGAAACGTTGATTGATCCCAACCTGGTAGGATGACTGGTAACCAGGGCTGCTTGCTGAAGCTCCCACTAAGCGTTTAGTCAGAACTGGTGAGGAGCAGGGAGAAGGTGTTAGAGAGGAGGCAGCTGTGCTGCTGGGAGACAGGGAGACCCCACTAGAAGGGAGCTGGGACATCAGATGCACTGGTGACTCCATTCTTACAGGAGAACTTCCATTTTCAACTGTGTTTTCTGGTGTTGCACCAGCAGATTTCTCCTTTTGAACTTGGCCCTCTGCTGTATTTATCTGCAGCAGCTCACTACTCGTTTGCACGTCTGTATTGCAATGACCGTTGGATTTTGCATAGGAATGAGTAGGTGCAGTAGGGCTGGGAAACATGGTATGCACAGCTTTGCTTGCGCTGGCAGGATTTGCTCGGTCTGCTTGTGGACCCTCTGTCTGGCAAGAGGCAGACTTCACTGTGGGACTGTCAGTAGCAACACCTCTGGACATCACTGAGGGGCTTGGCTGCAAAGGCTCAGTAGGACTGTGCTCCTGGCAAGCGGCCTCTAGCTCTTTCAGGGCTTTCTTCAAACATTCCACCTCTTCTTTCAGTGCTTTTGTACGGTTTTCTTCTCTGTTCAGCTTGGCTTTCAGCTGTTCTCTTTCAATGTCAAACTCCGAGAGCTGCTTTTCTACTTGTGCTTCCATCTGTAAACCCCGCTTCCTCTTGGATGCCAGCTCCTCCTCCAGTTTACTCACCTTACTCTTCTCTTTTTCCAATTTCAAGCTCAATTCTGCTGTCTTCTGACCCTCTTCTGCTGCTTTGGCGGTGGCTTTCTTGCACTCTACTACAAGCATGGAAGACAGTTGCTTGTGGCGTGCCCTTTCTTCCTCCAGCTGGCTTGACAGCTTCTTCTGTTCTTTTTCAAACTTTTTCACTTGGGATTTTTCAAACTCCAACTGGAAGATAAGAGCAAAGAAAGGCTCTAAAGGAACCACAAAACCTCCTGAAAGTAAATGAAGTGTAGCACCCCAAAAGCAAATGGGGTTACTATAGACATTGGAGACATTCCCTAGTAAAATATGGCAATGCCTAAGACAAAGAAAGGTTCTTGCCCTAGGTGTCTGCAAGACAGTCCTGTAGGACAAGCAACTCAGTTCATATGTATTAAGAATTATTACTTACTAGCAGTTACATCATGTATGAAATTCAGTTGGCATTTAGTGAGACATACACAGTCTGCCATGCACTGATTGAACACGTGATCTGAAGCAAAACTTCCTTCCACCTCATTTACTACTTTGTTGGTTTGCCTTTTAAAGGCATTTAGACTAAGATGCTGATATGTTATGTATGTTTATTAAAGTCTGCAGCAATTGAGTAACAGAAAACAGCAGCTAAAGTATTTATTATAATCTCTGAACAATCCCCCCAGAAGACCTTTCATGACTTGTTCTGATTTTTGAGCATTATCATTTGTAAGTGCAGCCCTGCTCTTGAGAACTTCTCGTGTTTCAGGCTGAAGTAAGATTTCAAAGCATTTGTCTATTAATAGCTTTTACCACTGTTCATCTTAAAAAACAAAACAAAACATAACACCACAGAAAAATAAGCTTGCTTTTTATATCAAAATGATAAAAACTAGGAGAACCTTACAGAGGAGTGAGGCCCCTGATATTCTTTGGACATGAATGTGTGATCCAGTGCCATCACCGAGCTCAACACTCAGCCTGAGCAACCAGGAGCCCTGGGTTTCCGCGGGTTGGGAAATTACCAGCTACCAAAGCATACCTGCTGGGTGAGCCGCTCCCGCTCCTTCTCCAGCATGTAGGTGACATCATCCCCCTCCGCCGTGTCCTGGGCGTGCCGCTGTCTCTCTTCCTCAAGGTCCAATATCACCTGCCAAACAAACTTGGGTCACTTCAGTGCCCAACCACACTTACAAGCTGGGAGAGACCAGCACCTCCTCAAGCAGCCCAAAGCCAAATTACACAGGAGAGCTACTACTGCAGCTTCAGACATCTGAATTCAACTCAAAATCACACACAAGCAGCTTTTAGACAAGTTACACTACGTTATTATTTGGTATAGTTGAGCCAGTTTGTGAAAGAAGTTAGAAAAAATCTCACGCTTCACAAATCTTTGTTTTATTATTTAATAGCCAAATCACACACTTTTCCTCCCAGTTGCAGAACAGTCCTGAGAGGTTCATATTATCTGTCACTGGTTATACGGTGCCCTCATCAGAACTTCCTGGCAGGACCTGTAATACAAAAGCCAGCAGGAGCAGATGCGCTACCTCAGAGAACACGCACCCGGGCGACGCAGGACATTAACAATTGCAACAAGATGATCCTCACTACAGTTTCAGCAGTAATTCGCATACAGACTTCTCCCCCAGTTTCTTATAGGAGATTTGAGGATTGCAATACAAAGTTTATTTTAAAGAACATTAATTTGTTCTTCCACTTGAGAACAAGATGAGCTCTTGAAATGAAACTGCTTGCCATAAGGACCCAGTTAAGGAGCTCCTTCAGTTTTTATGCTGAATTACATGAATAATTGAAATTCTATTAACTCAACCAAAAAAAAAAGCCAAATAAAGTAGTCTCTTGGGGGAGTTTGCATCTCACCTCCAGAACTCTAGGCTTTCCTAAAACACACTCACCAGGGATTTAGTAGCTTCTCAGTCTTTCTGCAATTTCAGCTTCCCAACAATGCTTAAATATTTTTAAGTACACAGGAAACCTTTTTACAAGAGGAAAGGGGAAGGATAGAAGGTGTGTAAAAATCTGATTTTAGTAGCATGATTTAGCTAGATACTTAGCTGAAAAGTAAAACACAGCCTTACTGTTACTTCCAGTGACTTCTAGGACAAATTGAAAGCTGAAGACACCTCCAGCTGCATGCCCTAAGCACAGTGCCTATGATGTAAGAGTCAAGCTGGCTGGTTGCTTATGTCATAGTAAAGTTTCTGCAACAGAAATGCTTCACACTCTTCACAGACTGAAAGGACCTTGCTCTATTTTATCCCCATCAAAACAGACTACATGAAAATAAACTTCAAACTGTGCACTGATGAGCAATGAAGGGTTCAACTTTGAATGTTCTGATTGCAAATAGAATGTGACTGCTTGTATTTGAGATCTTTGTACTTGATTTTGTAAGTTTTAATCAAAGCAAGACTGACATACCTGAAAAAAATACACAGTGGTATTGGCTCAAACACAGACACTAGCCAAAAATGCACTTAAATTTGACATTATAAAAGCCAGCTTCTAGATACCAGTCTAACAATGATGCAAGTAAAAGCAAAAATCCCAGCTACTTTTTAGATGGAGCAGAAGTACGTGAAGAGGTTAAGGTACCGTGCTGCAATGCAGGTGGCCAGAGATACACTCCAGAGAGCTCCTCCCAGTCGCAGATTCCAGTGATACGCTCTTGGGCAATTATTCTCTCCCTGACTACACAGGAGGGACAAGTATTCTAATAATTTTCCCTTGTTCAAATTTACTGCAGGACAAAAAGAACCCCACGTAAACAGATTTTTTTGTTCGTTTGTTTTTTAAAAGCTAAGTAGTTACATAAAGAGAATATGTTGTAGCAAGTCTTTTATAAGCTGAGTTCAGTGGATTCTTACTTTCAGACGTGTGTGGCTTTCTGCTCCTCTAGTAAACTAAGGTATGCCAGATGAACAAACCTATTGGGAAGTAAAGTCTGACATGTGGCCCAAGCGCTTCACTGGTGTCACTGTATGTTCAAGCTACATATGAAGAATAATAGGTGATTCATTAAAGAGGACAAATAGCATGAAAGATAGTTTTGGTCAAGCCATATTTTGCTAGGAAAGCCCACCTTACAGGAGGTGCACTCCCATAAGTACCTGGTACCAGCTCTTTTTGAGATAGTTGTGGAAAACAGTGATATGTTTACTGAGAATTCAACCTTTCAGAAGTTTTTTCTTACATTTTGGTAAGTACTATTACTCCCAGTTGTGGATAAGGTAATTCCTTTTGTGTATCCCCTAGTAAAAACATCTTGTATACATTTCAAATTTTGGAATTACAATTAATGAGCCTACCAATTGCAACGTACTGAATGACAAGAAGTTTAAATAAAGCTGCAAAGTCCTTTCAGTTACCAAAACTTAAGGTATTTAAATGTTTTTGTTGAAGTCAACATATTTTCAAAATGCAACTATTAACTTCTATGTAGCTTATTTGAAGCAAAACTTACCTTTCTGTGTCTGCTTTCTGCAGCAGCTAGTTGGGATAACATTCTTTCCTGCATATTCTTGCAATGTTTCATCACCACTTTCAAAATAGATAAGGGATTGGAGCATACTGGTTGCTTTTCACCATGATTCCCCTCCTTCAGGGTCTCAAAATCTCTTTGCAAAGCCATTAATGGATCGCTGATGTTGTACTTTCCATAGCGTTCTTCAATGAAAGTGTCTCTATGCTGGGCCTGTGATATAAAAACAAATTTGCATTTCAGTATATTTAAAACACAAAACTAGCCAAAAAAAGGAAATTGTTCATAGTTAACATCCCTCTTCCCCAGTTTTCCACTTAGAGATATAGAAATCTTAACACAGTCTGATACATATCCTGTTATCTGCTGTAAGCATATTTAGAGAGGAAAATACACAGGTGTGTCATGTTAAAGGCACCTGGTCAACAGACAAGAACAAGACAGTAACTCATACGACAGAAGCTGGTTAAGTGATCGACCTTCCGAACAGCAGTGTGGTTCATGCCACCTATGCGATCCTCAAAAGCCCACCTGGACCTTGCCATTTCTGATGAGGGTGATAACAAGGCGATGAACATCAGGGTTTTCACATACTAGGTGCACATACTATTCCTCTGATGGCAGAGTCTGATCAAATAAGTTAGGACTACAAAAAGGTAAATGTATGGTGAGGACGATACTCCTATTATCAGAAAGAATTTTTAAATTGTTAACATTTAAAGTTTCAGCTAGGCTCCAAGCTAATAAAAAACCCTCGTTAACATATTTAAAATGAACAAATGCTGATGGTCCCCCACTGATACAGACAATAAAATCTAGAAGGATCAAAACCAGGAAAGTGAATCCAGCTCTTGTAGGCTGAGTCTGTGCTGCAGAGCTGGCTGGCCCCACTGCCTCACAATTGCTCCTCGAATCTTCCTGCTCTCCAGATAAAGGTACGGGAATTTTGAAAAAAACGTGCAAAAAGCACTTGCATTTCCACAACTGGAACACAAGCAGACAGATGCAGAAACAAGTGTGTGTGTGTGGGCTATGTGAAGCATGTCCATGGTTAATTTCTCATTGGTCCCCCAGCTGAAAAAAAGCCTTTTGACCAAGTGGCCTTAAACTGGAAACAGAGGAAAAGAAAGTCTTGTTTAAAAACACAGCACCTCCACATTATATTCAGCCTCCTAACATCCTCATACCACAGCTACTTGCTATCTGCCTCCATGACTTACACTCCAGTACTGTGCAAAAGAAGGTAAACATCAAATCTTGCTCACTGAATGTTTTAATCACTTACCGATGTGTTGGTGGGAAAGCAGTTGTGGTGGTTTTTTTTTTTTTTTTGATTATGTCACCATCAAAGAATTTCATGTTGAGCAATTAAAGAGTTTTACTCTCACAATAACCTAGAAAGCTGTAAACTGTTAATAAAATCCTTACTAATCTCATCCAGACTAAACAAAGCTCAGTCTCTCAAGAAGTGAGATAGGAATGATCAGGTTTCTTTTGGTGACATATAAGTGTGAGTTTCTTTAATTCTTATTAAGCTTCACATTTACTACATTTAGAATCAGCCATTCCAGCTAGAAATCTGTTTGTCAGGACACTATGGCCTTATCCTACTGAATGACTACTGTGAAATCCTAAAAAAGAAAACAAAACTTTGTGAACGTGCAGATATTAAAACAGACCTGAGATTCTCAATAGCCCTCACAGTTGACCTAACCTGGCTCCAAGAAATGTAATCATCGATTTCGTTTGAAACGGTTACAGGCTAAATGCTACGCATTTGTGAAAAACCTGCAACGGTGTTTCATATCCAGAGTGAGCATTCCAACGTGGATTACAGTTAGCGCAATGCATCGTGCCAAGAAAGAATACTTCAAAGAATACTTTTTGAATCTGAGGTTTAAATTCGACTCTTCTTGATTCATTATAGTTATGGTAATCAGTCCTGAAAATATAATTCATACCTTTAATTTTCTAAAGTATACACATGATTATGTATTGCATAACGAATATGGACACACACCTCTTTAGGAAGGCCACAGAGAAAGATGCGCTCTTTCCTCTGCACAAGTTACCTACAACATCTTTCTCTGAAATGAAAGAGTGAACCCCTGCATCTTTAACCAAATTATTCTTCCCCAGTGTGCTACCACCTTTAAAGTATTTAAAGTCTTTAAAGTGCTACCACCTTTAGAGCATGCTTTAGTGTGTTTAATTAACAAAGCACTGTGGCGTCTACAGAGGAAATTTATGATGCTGTACTTTTTTACAGAGAGCGTGCGTAATATGCTTTTGCCTTGAGAGACTGGCCCAAACAAACACTGTATGTTGCCACGTGTGTTCTGGCTTTATATGCATGACATGCTCACACCTGGGCATCTTTACAAACATAAACACAAAGTATGCCGTACCAAATTAAATCCAGTACCTTTTTCAGAGTTGGTGAAGTTGAACTTAGCACAAGTTCCACAAAGCCCTGACTCCACTGATGCTGTTAAATGGCATTCAGCTATTGCAGGCTGGAAAACAAGCTATCTGCTTTGAATACAGAAACAACATAAACAGCCTCACCGCGCACTTCCTCAGAAACCCTTCCAGCTAACAAGAACGGCAAAACATTACCAAGTGTTACCCATTTCTTATAGGATTGCTTAAGGACATCATTTAGATAGGAAAGACTGAGTCTGACTGAAATGAAAAGCCAGCTTAGAAGCCAGTATTTATTGGAATGGTTGTTTTCTGATGTCTCAGTAAACTGTATTGAAAAATAAAACACTTCCCTCAAGCGTACAAGAGCAAGTGATACTCTGGACACCACCCCAGACACCAGCTGGAGCAGTTATACTGAAGCAGAAGAGCAAGCGGTTGTAACTAAACTTATAGGTCAGAGGACTGACATGATAAACAATAAATCTTTACTCAAATAGCTGTCAGAGACTTTTTGGTCCTGCCTACATTCTAAGATGCAACCATGTGATTAGCATGGGGGGGTGCAGAAATCAAAGTCAACCACTGCTCTCAAAGGGAGACGTGTACAGGCTACCTTGACAAGAGGCATTAAAAATGCACCTTCCTTTCCATATCTCCTCCACGACCGAACCCAGTTAGAGCCATTTGTCCTATGATACTGATTTGGAGTTGTTTGACTCTTGCAGCAAACAAATACAGAGGAACACTTCACACTCCCAAATACCACTCCCTGTCTTCTCAGGAAAGGTGGATATGACTTGGTTCTACGTACGTTTGATCAGAGCTTAAGACATTGTTTACATTTAAAAAAGAAAAAGAGGAAGGAAAGGATCAGCCCTGGAAATGGGAGGGCAGCCCTGGATAATAAGCCACCCATGGTTTAATGAATCACAGGAAAAACAGACTTTTTTTTGGTGGTGGGGCGGGAAACTTCGGTTATTCTGAAGCATTTATAAAAATGACTCAGCCAAACCTTGCTACGAGTATGAGGGAACTTCTAAGTTACTCAACCATTAAATGGGCTTTAAATACAAATGTGGATATTCATCCAGCTGGCCCAACTGCTTGGACAAATGAGCTGCTCTTGCCTTGAACCAAGCCCACCCTGGTGGTGGTCACTCCACAGTCCATGGAAACACGGGAGAAACCCTTCAGAATGGTGTCAGTGCTTCTGACAGTGTAAGCAAGTGGGAGGACATTTGGAAAGTTTACTTCTGAGCCACTTTTCTAACAAAAGCTTAACTGATGATAAATCCCAGTTCTTTAAGTTCACACCCACCATGTATAACCTCTGATTTTCTGCAAGTACTGAATGTGGAAAAAAAAAAAAAAAAAAAAAGATGTTTCCGCTTTGCTCGTAGTCAGCATTAGGCTCTAAACTCTGTTGAATTTAGTTGGGGTGGTTTATTTCCTGTCTGGGAAAGAACAAGAAGTTCTTCCTTGCTACTTTGAGCAATTAAGTATTTTCCTGAGCTAGCGTGACAAACAGATGAGCCTATCATAACATTAATAGCTTTGTGAAGTCCAGCTATTCTTCTTTAGTAGCCAGCAGAGCATAAACATTTAATTAAAGCTGTCTAGACTACAAAAAGTCTTAAACAGATCATCCTACACAGACCGCAACTCGTTTACAAAAGCGAATCCACTGCTCCGGCATTTGGGCCACCGTGCGCTCGGACACGCAAACACAGCTTCGCAGTCCGGAGGTGACACCCCGCGCCACAGGGCCACGGAGCGGCTGCGGCTGTCACCAAAACACCCCGGACAGTCCCGAACCTGGCACAGCGCAACCACCCCCACAGGCTCTTCTGTGCAGGTCCGGGACTGCCACACACGCGTGCGGCTTCTCCCGGCTCACGCCGCTCACTGGGGCGACTCCTCAGCTCAACTTCCAGTCGTGCTGGAGGTTGCACATAAATAGCTCCAACGGTTTCAATTTCGTCCTGTCTGAACTGGAATTCAGTCTTAAATACAGTTTTTGTTCAACTTTCAAAACAGAAGCAACTTGATGACGGAAGAGAAATATTCTATTAATGAGCCCAGTGGAAAAAACAACTTAGATCTCAGATCCCAGTATCATAATTACCTGTTATAACATGCAAGTCCACGGGAAATCAAGCTTCAATAATAAACAAATAACATTACAAAAAGCATTGCTAACTTAGGAGCAGAAAATTTAACCTGGAAAAACAGATGACATATCTACATCCCACAACATCAGCTGCTCTTTGAAAGAAGATGCAATCTTCTGCAATTAGAAGATGCTCCAGTTCAGTACCTTCACCTCTATCATCTCAAACATGTAGGCTTAAGAATTTCCTATCAAACCATGCAAACTCTAAAAGCAACTAAATGAACTAGTCGGCAGTTTTGAAGATGTTTATATTGCCCTCCCCCAAGAGGAAAAACAGTAACATTTAAGTTTGGGCTGCTCTTAAAACAAAGAGAGAAAAAACAAAAAACAACCAAACAAAACCACAGGCAACAGCTACACAAGTTAATAACTACTCTTAAAAATAAAACTGCTGATGATCAGAAGAATTAGGCATTAGAGGGGTACCACTCTGAACTGGCTGGCTTTTATCTCCTGTTAGGGTAACTGACCACTGCTAGTACATTTCAAAAAGGGCTAATTCTGATTTTATGGAGCAGAAGTAGTATCTGACAAAACTGAAGAGATGTCTCCTGTGCAGACAAGCGAAGAAAGGGCTTCATTTTGTTAGGGAAAAGCTACTGTTTTCCCTTGGGATTTCTAGACTGTGTTGGGCTGAATGTTTCCCATAATCTAGTACTTTTTTTTAAAGAAGATTCCCTTTTATTGAAACCTTGTTTATGAGACAGCATTCTCTCTCTGCCTTCAATAATCTTTACAGCTTGGTTTACTGGAACATCAAATGGGGAATTTCCAGCATTTAAGTGTTTTTTGGACACTAAGCAGAATATTACTCTTGCCTGTAATTTTAGAGTTCAGAATTTAACCCTGTGCACAACACAAACAGTGTTAATTAACTGTAGCTACTGTGTATGCAGTTCTCCAGTAATAATATGCACAGAAGTTCCTCCTTTATGCTGCAGAGTGGTATAACCTTTAAATAGCTTCTTACTGCCTTCAACTTCCTTATTAGCTTCTTCCCCCAGAGACAGATATTGGAAATAAAGACAAGCTGAGGTCACAGCCGTCGCTGTCAGAGAGAAGGGAAATGGGGGTGGGGACCGCTTGCTTTGCACAGAAGTAAACGTCAAAACGCTGGAGTGGGATTCCGGGCCTTACGCTAGCTTCAGCTCCGGATCCGAAGCAATACCCAGCAGACATCCACACAGCAGAAATTATACTGCTCAAACACAGTACATCTGTCTCAACTGTCATCGTTACACCAAGTGAACAAACCAGATAAACAAGAGCTAGCTAGATTTGCCCACACAAGACCGGTTATCAGCTTTGAAAAGTGTAAGAAGTGTTTTCAATAAACATGAAGGAAGCAGCACAAAACTGCACTTTCTCCCTCTGAAAACTTCTGGCCCGTAGCGCAGACGGCACAAACCCAGCAGCAGCTTGGTGCACGCAGGTCCCTGCGCGCTGCTAGCGGTGGCCGAGTGCTGGACAAACGCCCCGGGGACCCGCACCGCGCTCGTAAACCGCGCCTGGTCGCTGCTAAGGCAGGGAGCCCGACGGCACCGGGAGGCTGAAGCGCAGAGCTGGAGCCGTTCCTACACCTCTGTTCCTCCTTCAGGACCTATCCGGGCACTGAGAAGGAGCAAAACAGCAGGCTTTCAAAAGATACTGGCAAACAGTGTCACCAAGCAGGAAAACCAAAAATTTCCCCAAGCTTGCAGGAAAAGCTGTAAGAAAAGCTCGTGTTCCAGGAGCATGCACGTGGGAACCCTGCTAGATCTAAGCTGCTCTATAAGCTATGCAAAAAGCCCACTTTCCCCCATCTGCGAAAGATTTACTAGCATCCGTGGTAAGGTTTTATATTACTGATTTTTTTTTTCCCCTATTTAAACAAGAGGTAGATGTTTTGGTTTTGAAATCGCACTGTAAACTTAATTTCCATATTCACTGACAAATGGACACTTAATTCTGCAGTGCATTAATATCACTTTATAGAGTGAATTACTGAATTCAGAAGCAAAGCAATGAATACCAGCTCCCACAATACAGACAGTTTATTAACACAAATGAGACAGTTTCTGCTCCAATGTAAATTGCTTAAGACCTTAACATTAAAGAATACGCCAGAAAGCTGTTTCCTGTTTTCCAAAAGTAAACAGAACTTCATTTGTACAATATACAGAGAATTCTCATTTAAAGAGCAGGGGGCAGGGAACACAGTGCTCTAACATACCAATAGAGACTTATTTAAATATTGAATTGTGTTCAATCATGGTGTGCTGTTTTAGAAAACTAACCTGTATTTCACGCATGTAATCCTTTCTACATGGCAGTAAGGACTGAGAATCTAGCCCTTAGCATTATGCAACTCTGACAGCATCTGGTTTTTTGGATGATTTAAACATGATTATAACTACAGGAAAAGGAACACAATAAGAAATGAGATTTAAGGTCTGCTCTGAGAGAACATTGAGATTTATGCAGTGGACAGGAAGCTACTTTCAGGCAAAACAGCTTTTTTTCAAAGAGGTTTTAAAATAGAGGAAGCAAACTGGAGCAGTGGGAAAGAATATTCTGAATACAGTAAATTTGTTCACTTAGTCCTTTGTACTAGTGTTCGAATTGAAGTAACACCGCAATTTGAAATGGATGTCAAAAGTCGGACCAGGTACACAGCAAATGCATAGAGAGATGATGCTCCCTACGACAAAGGCTCAGCGTTCACTTAAAACAACGCAGAAGAAAAAAGCAAGCCACCGAGAAACAGAGAAGACAGCAAGAGCAAGTCATAATGAGGCAGAGGCATTAACTAGAGGCGACCTAACGACTGCTCTTTGTAATTTGAATCTGAGCACCTGATGAACGAACTTCAAGGGGTGAGGAGGGGCACTGCCACCAGGCCCGAGCAGAGCCCCCCAGGCAGGGCACGCACGGAAGAAAGCGCAGAGATCCGGGGGGCAGCCGAAGGGACGGGAGGGAGGTGAAGGAGCAAGTTAAGCAGTCTCTGGACAGGCAGGCTCAGGAGCTCGGGGCCAGTGCCAGCCAGCAAGCGGCCTGATACTACGAGGGAGAAGAAAACTGTTTTAGGATTTGTCATCTGTGTGCACGGATTCTCTCTGCTAAATGCCAGACGCTAAATGCTTTTCTTTAGGCATGCACGAACATCAATTATCGCAGACTGCACTACAATCAAATTACAAGTTTACAAATTAAGGCACTCTTTTTCTATGCAAGTGCTTGCCCTTTCCTATAATGTAACACAGGATCTGTCTCAAAAATCCAGAGAGGGCAGAAGCATTTAAATTTGAATTGGAACTCAAACTAGCCCAGGAGGGAAATGCATTTTTCGCGCTGTACTGGAGGTAATTAGGTAGATAAACCTCCGATTTTTAACCATTGCCATCTATGTGTCTAACGTAACCGCTGGAGCGGTGAAACACTGCCGTTGTTTAAGAAACAAAACTGCTCTAAAGATCCAGGTTCCACACTGCCTCTTTCCAACATACACACGCACTTAATATAAAACTATCATGCCTCCAAAGAAATCTGACTGCAGAGGTAGAATACGCTGTTCATAACAATCAAGGAAAACAGAGACAGCTGCGAGACCACAGCCAGACGACTTCTTGGTGCACGAAACCAACAAATGCTTCCACCAGCCCTCGATGTTTCCACTCCTCGCAGTGCCAGTTGGGTTCCGTTTATCCCGCACATGCAAATCAAACTAAACGCTCCGGGTTTCAATCTTTAATTCAGTCTTAGAGGGCTTTTTCTTCATGGCAGCATTTTTATATTTATGAAAACGAGTAAACAGATTAGTGAGGTGGGTTTTCCTTTAACTACAGTTGCACACAATAAAAATATTTCAGCCGGTGAAGCACTGTAAAGCTGTTACCACAGTTACTATCAGTAAACAAAACAAAGAGCACAGCACGGCCAGAATTTCTTTAACTGTATATTCTAAAAATGTGGACAAAGCAAGGCTAGGAGTTTTCTGCTGCTGAAACTCTGTCCAGCCACCAGAACAAGCAGTTACGTGACTCCCCGCCGCTTCCCCCCACGTACCAAACGGGCAGCGCCGCGTTCTGCCGGCTGGAAGCCCGACTCGCGCCGTGCCATAACCGAGCGCAGCGCTCGGACAGGCGGCCGGCACCGCCGGGGCACCCCAGCGCCGGCTGCAGCGCAGAGCTCCAGCTTCATGCCCGGGAGGCTGCCGGAGCCAGCTCTGACTTGAAGCTCTTACTGCCCCTCTCTGCTACCTTCAGCTTTCTGTGCATTCTCAAGATGAGACACTATAGTGTATCCCTCACAGAAGTGGTTTTTTTTTTTTTTTTATAAAAAGCACTAACCTTTGATTAGCTTGGTATTTTATACTATGTAATCATCAAGTATAGGTTCCAGTTCCACTTAATTTCTTCTCAGTTACCAGTACCTAACAAACTGTGTCAAAGGGTATTTTAACTGTATTAAACTCCTCGTGCAAGAGGGAACTGCAGGTTAAATTTCAACAGAAAAGATAATTGCATTGCACTATTGGAAGATACACATAAAAAGCCTTTGGAATGGAGCTGCATTCCTTTCCATCAGTCCCTCTGTGCTCCATTACATGTATTTCACATTGTAATATTAAAGCAATACTTGTTTGGTAACACATTCTGGTGACACAGAATTAGAAAGCTGATCGCAGGAGAACGGAACCAAGCCTCTACCTAATCCCTGGTTTAGAGAGGGTAACAACATTCCTCCAAAATAAAAAGATTGTCTAAATGCTAAAAAAAACAAAAAAACACACGGCCGAACCATTTTAGAGGTGGATCCCTCTCCATTCCACAAAATGTGTTTGTATTTGGAATCAAGCTACAGAAGCTTTTGCTGGAAAACCCAGTCACCCCAGCTTTCAGGCCTGCAAGCTGCCATTCTCCTTTTGAAATCGCTGAAAGTTTAAACGTTATGAGCAGCCAGCTTGAAGAAGCCTTCAATAACCCTGTCAACTCATTTCTTCAAGAGTCCACCTCCTCTATCATTTACGCCACTCTGGTTTCTCTTAACTTCCAAGTTACTGAATGGCCAGGGAACATTTCTGGGGCTTTCATCTCTCTGATGGCCTCTCTCATCTGAACTGGAAGGTAGAGCCCAAATACGCACTATAAAATTCAGCTCTGTCTTCTACTCAAGCTACACATACTGATGCTAAGGGTGTGTGGACATTTCTCCAGGATTTCCAAGGCAGATCTCTGCAGAGCCTTCAGTATTTGTTTTAAACCAGCAAAAGAAAAAGCAAGCAACAGGTAGATCAGAACACAGGTCTGAAACACCCACCTAAGCCTCCTGTGGGCAGACTAGACGCAACACTTGTACTTGACAGCATCTCACATTCTCCTACCAAAATGCCTTAATTACAGATCTAGGTCTTTTGGATATTTTTCCTGCTTGGGAAAACAGTTAAGGAAGTTTAAGTAAAACCAGACTGGAGAAAAGCCATTTTTATCAGAAATTGTGCAGCAGCTTTGTAAACATCTGCTACCAGAATCAGGAGGCATAAAAACATACTGTAAGAATAGATTCTTTATGGAACCTTACTATCTTCAAAGATCAGACAGTAACAAAGTTCACTAACCAGGACTACTTTAAGAACAGTTCAAAAGGCCAGAAGTGGAATGCCATAATTAGTACCATGCACTCTCCTTAACTCACTAGGAAATACAACCAGTGCATGCTCCGCTGTAAGACTTCCACCAGCATCCTCAGTGTCATGGCAATACACAATACAGGTAAAATACAGGTTACCAAAGCCTGTATTTTGCTCTTACCATGCCCAAAGAATGGTGGCAAATTGCCAAGAAACCCCCTAATAAAAATATAAGGTCACTATAACTCCATGATAGCAAAAGCGAAGTATTACAAATTAAAGGAATAGAGGGAAGCCAAGAGCCTTCTCATATTGAGGCCACAACATGTCACAAGCAGAACCAACTGGAAAACTGCTCTGCAAGAACTGAAACAGTCAGCATGAAATTTACCATGTGAAAACAAACAGCAGACTTAAAAAAAAAAACAAAAACATACATACTGGTACAGAGACTGCAACTTGTTCAAACACACTCGCAACAATTCTTATCCTCCTTCCAGATTTTGAATGTTGGAATTTTAACAAGCAAACCAGAAAGATTAACTACTATTTGTACTAACTATAAAAAAAAATGTGGCCTAACCACAACAAGAGTACTAGCCCAGCTTAGAAAAGGATATGTATATACCCAACTATAAGCGTTACTGTGCAATATATATCTGACTACTAATGGATCAAATCTGCAAAACATCTTAATTCTTACAAGAACACTTTTCATCTCATCACATGCAATGTGACAAAACAGGAATAATTATCTCTTTCAGAAGGTCCATCAAACAGATCCATTTCAATGTACACCCAGCAGAACAGCTCTGCACAGAGTGACAAAGGGAGGAGTCCACCCCAGACCTGAGCTCATCACTGTATTCAAATAATTACAGTTGTCAGAGTATAAACAGAGATACAATCTCCGATTGGTAGGACCAAATCGCAGATGAAAATTAGCTTCTTCAGCACTCAACCCTCCCCCACGCCCCGGAAATCTGTAGAAATCATGGAGAATGCACTAAAAAACACCCTACACCTGATGTCACAGCAGTTGAAAAGCACCATTCGATCAGCTGCTATCAAATACTGCGTAGCCTGACAGGGGATAACTGCAGCAGGAGGCCAAAGCCCTGAAGCAGGAAGGATGAAATACAGTCTCCTCCCCAAACAGAGGGAGGAAAGCCTACTCCTAGGCACTACTGCTTCTGGCCATCAAGACACAGCCAAAGAGACATCAGGTTTTCAATCCACAAACAGGAAAACAGGCAATAAGAAAGTTTCGAGACAAAAGGGGTATTTTTCAGTTTCTCAGTGGCGAATAGATTTCTGCCTTACTGAGGCTATGCATCAACTAGGCAGCCCTCAAAAAGCAGCAGTATTACACACAGAGCACGCATTTCAAGATATTTTCCAGGCTCGACACTAACACACCGAACTGCCCCCAGTCCCTTGAGCACCAGAGCCCCCGCCACCTGCACGAGGGAGGCAGACCTCAGCCCTAACACCACTCGGGCCACAGTTCTCCTGCCGCGTGAGCTACCCCTGCAAGAAGAGGCCCTGCTTGCTCCAGCACCACCCCTGGTCTTGTCCCATCACAAGTGCTCACACAGCCACGATGTCAGCTGCGCTGGTGGGGGCCAAAACCAACTTTTTCAATGGGTTGGTTTTAGCTGGTATCTGCTTCTCTGGAAGGTTACATTAACGCTCGTGCCAGCAAAGGGAAGGAACAAGCAGCTGGGCGCACAGGTCTGCTTCTCTCAGCAGCACCACCAGCTTATATTGGCTTAGTATAATACAAAGCCATGGCTGCTTTTTTTTTTAGCGTGATGTTATTCTCACTAAAGGACTAATCTGTGACCCCTCCTGGCATGAAGACATTCTGCTTTAGGAAGCCTTCCTTACTAAATAAGAACAAAACCAACAAAGGAAGTCTAGTAGGCCTTCTTCATTTCTCATTATATCAGAAGTACTCAGTTCTTTTTCAGAAATGATGAAAGCACATGCATAACACTGTATTTAAACATTGAAATGTTTCTTGCAGCAAGCTTACAATAATGAATTTGAAGACGCAGAATGATATACAGCATATATTATCTAATACTACTGATATCAAGATAGGATCCTGAACCAGTAATAAGTCATTGCTTCTGAATTTGACCTTGGATGCAGGCACTTTGCAGAACCTAAGATAGTACTGTCGTCATTTTTGTCTCTTATCACGGTACTTACAACATACCTTTAAGGCTTCTATGACAAGATCTCTTGCTTCTAATTCTCCCTCAAGAATGCTAAACAGCGTCAGTAGTTCTGGTTTGCTGAGTTTTTCCAGATTCATCCTGAAAACCTGAAAAATAGAAGACAGTTTACTAGGTATTTCTCTGTATATTAAAATCAGTATTCTAAATTATGACATATAATCTCTTTAACTTCAGCTTCCAGCTTTTCAGACTGCAGATTGCCCTGGGGGGAAAGGGAAGAATACACAATGCAAACATTTTCTCTTTAGCTTCCAAGACCAGTTGTAGAAGATCCATTTTTCACCTTTTCCCAGAGGGTCATGAACATATGTATACCCAGATGGTGTAGGCAGAATGTAAGGGCTAACACGACAGTACAACATTCACCAAGAAGTAGCCAGTTAACAGGAGAGGGGAAAAACACGGATATTTAAAAGCTGTACTACTGTGAATTACACATCTGGATCACACAGCTGCAAACATCACACCGTGAGACTGTAGAGCAGTGAGGAATGCAGTCCAAACCAGGCCACCTACACAAACGTCACAGTAAAGTTAACATTTCAGTGCTACAGTATGCTTCTTAGGAATAACATTATGCATTACTAATGGAACAGGCCCGAACCACTTTACAAAAGAAATCAATGCCACAAAGAATACACATTTAATTACTATTCTTTCAAACTGTTTCAATATCACCATCATTTATGAAATAAAACTTTGCTGCTCACACAAGAATGAAACTCCACATACTGAAAGCTTGCTCCCCCCCACTTCTGCATCTCTGCCAACACACTAAACATTGCCTAGTAATAAGCCTCTACATTACATTATTTTATTAACAAACAATGGCAATCAGTTTACATACTAAATCTTGTCTCTGATGGAAATATACCTCATGACGATATCGCCTCATGCTTTGCAGGACAATCAAATATGCACCGAGTCCAAGTCACATCCGTCTTTCGCCACTCTTCAGATCAATCAGAAAATACTACAGGATGAAGACACTGCTCAGAGATACTAAACTCCAATGGCAAGTGATAAAGGGTTAGGTGTCTCAAGTAAAGGTTAAAATATCCAGCTAAAACATTCAACTGAATTCTAATTTTTCTGAATTCACTGCTACTTTACAACTGATTTGCAAAACTGTGCCTCTGGAGAATTATGCACAAATGCAAGTTCTGTCTTGTTTATGCCAAAGCAGTTTTCCAGTTGCTGGGAACAGAAAGTTCTGCTTGCAGGGAGGAATAAGTAGCCTTCACACAGCAAGAGAAATTACAAATCTACCTTGCGTCCCCTCTGCTGATCAGACACGTTTCTCATCACAGTCATGTTCTTGCTTCAGGCAGCAGTTTACAAGAAGTTCCGCAAATTAGCAGTGTTTCTTACAGATTTTTCTGGCATGGGCTGCACAATGAAACTTCAGTGAAAGTGATCATGACCGAGGCATTGGGGTTGTTCTAAAACCAACACAAGTGGACAGCATGGTTCTGGGAGCACTCTATGCGTGCTGTCTGTTACAGACCCATTAACATATGTTCAAGAGGAAACCGCGTGACGAGCGTTCGGTAAACCCGTAGGTACCGATGGTGGTTTCGAAAAAGCCTGATCAAGAGCCGACACAATGGTGTAATTTAGAAAACTCACTATATCGACTCAAATTATGTTTCAACAGGCCAGGGCAGCACTGGTCACTGGTCAGCACAAGCTACGGTCTCAAATCATCTGACGGACTTCCCTGCCAGCTGCGCAGGACGCGGACCTGGCATCTCCCTCAGCTCCCGGCACGCCCGCTGAGGGTTCTGCCACCTCTGTACCCGGGCAGCTAAGATCACATTTTCTCTGGCACGGAAGGAGTGTGTTTTACAACTCGTTCATCTTATACAAAAACAAAGAGAGTGCAATAGAAGAAGCAAATTGAATGTTAATACATAAATAAATGGCCAGATAGGTTGAGAAAAGAGAGGGGCTGTTTTTAGCCTTTAACAATTTACCATGCTTATGTTTGTGCTTAAGTAAGTTTGAGCTGCATCACTTCGCTGGGCAGGTTCTCAATCTGACCATCCGAATGCCTGCTCAGGAGATGCATGGCTCAGCTGCGACTCCATCTCGGTCCTTGCTCAGGCAGCTTCACAGAAGCTAAGACTGAATCAGTACTGACAAAGTAGCAACAACTCTTTTGCCAGACACTCATCAAGTTATATGTCTTGCGGTATTATAAGCCAGAACTAAAAAGGAGAAATTTTCTTCTTTGAAATCTTAGAACAAAGCATGTCATCTAACTACATTACCAGGGGACAGTAAATTTTTAACATGGGCTTTCAACGTGACAAAGCCCGCGCTTTTCTATCAAAAAGAGACAACATGGAAACTTGTAGCTGCATTTCTCCATTAGCTACCAAACGGCACGCTCTTAAAGCGAGGACAGCCACCAAGCGCAGCCTGGTATTTTAAAGCTGTAAGCCTGGGCAGTAATCACCTCTATTCTATATTCTAAATACCCCCATTGTGACTTGTACTTCACAGTGTTGTAGAAATAAGCCATGCTATTCTTACCATGCCTCTGTGTCTATAGTCTTTAATCAGCTTCACAACATAAACAAGCCCTGTACTAAAATATACTGGTAAGAATGCACACAGAAATAAAGAACAGGAGCCAGTTTGCACAGCAATCATTTATACAACAACAGGTAGCCGTGGAGTGGCACGGCCTCAGCCTCCTTGTGTGCGACCTGCTGCTGCAATGGACCTTTACCGGCTCTGCGTGCACAGGCTATCTGATGGCACTGAGGTGACAGGCTGGGAGCAGATGCTACAAACAAAGTCACTGCCCTAAAAAAAACCACTAAATTGCAGCTGTAGTCTGCACTCATTTATAAGGAGCTTTTTCATGCATCTCAGAGTACACCTGTTACACTGAATCTGTAGCAATCACGAGCGCTTGTTTTTAGGGGCACTCAACACTAGGCAGCTGAAAAACGCGGGGAAAAAAGTTCTGTTCATTTTAGGTTATTATTTTACAGGAAGGGGACGCATCCCCTGATCAAAGAACTAACAAGCACATCCTCCCCTACCTAAATCTGAATCCCTTCCCAGCCTTCCAGCATCATGGTCTCCTGAGCTGACCTTTTCAGGACTTCCTTCTGGTTACACATCCCTGCTCCTTCTCTCATCCCACTTTTTAATAAAAGACCATGCCGACGCTACCCAGTCACCCAGCTCTCCCCCTTGCAAACAGTCCCATTCTGCTAAATGGATGTGTGCTTGTCAGCTGGGGAACCCGACCCATTATTTCAGAACCTTTAACCAAGAGATGCAGTTTCACCATGCTAGAACAAGATCTAGAAATACCCACAGCTTATTACGCCTTACGTTCAGCAAAATATCCTAACCAGTGCATCCAAGCAGACCACAAACCACGAGGACTTCATTATTTAGTCTGATGGTATAAATATTTTCCCCAAGTCAGAGATATACCACCATTTTTGGACAACAAGCAATGGTTTAGAGCATAAACAAAGATAATTACTTACTGCTTGCCTAAAGGTAAACTTCCTCTTAGCTACACTATGGACTGTTGAAGAGTTTCCTCAGCAGACCCATACCTGCTAGTGTAAGAGACAAAACTCTTCTTTTAGAAAGTTATTTGCCAGTATTTAACAAAAGACAAACATCAAGACCAGTTTAAGTGTACATACAACCATGCAAGCAAAGAAACTATGGTAAGTTATCTTTGGCACATACCACTCCAGGAACAAGAGAGATAAGCTTCTAGACCACGCAGCTCTTTAGTGCACTGAATCATGCTGTTACGATTATGAAACCATCAGAGGTTACATTTTGCTTGGAATCACACACACATAAGCACAAGCTAAGTTAACCAACGCTGCCAAAACAGAAGAACTTAACCCACCGACTCCAGCGCAGGTTGGCGTTACCGTGCAGCGGGCACCGGTCAAAGAGCAGCAGAAGCGAACACCTCGAGGCACGCAGGGGAGCTGGAAAGCAGTAGCTTCAGGACACTGTGAGCACTTGGCTCACAACTCTTCTGCTTTTTTAAAAAAGTATTGTGAAGAACACAGCTTCTCTTTCTTTTTCCCCCCCGAAGGAGGGTATTTCCTTTCATAAGGCACGGTTACAGCCATGCCAATTCAACAACGCCTCTACGTCTATAACCCTGAATCAGCTTAGTTTTTTCCCCGTCCCTAAAGAGGAACTGGTATTTTCCAGGAGCCTGCATGGGCAGTCGCACAATCATGTTCACATGAGAACCTAAATGAGTGGTTTGACAATCTCTCGAGAGATGAGTTTTTAAAAAGGCTGTTGCGCGATGTCTGAGCTGCTAAAATAGTTTTACAGCGTGCTTAAAAAAAAAGCTAGAACGCACTTTGTGATCGCGCATCCACCACGCCACCCGGCCGCGCACCAGCCTCCTGCTCCGCGGTTTTGCAGCGAGCAGCATTTACCGGCCGCCCCTGCACCCCAGCGCGCACAGAACGGGGCCCTCCCTGCGCCAGCCCCCTCGGGCAGCGGCACCGCGGCGGGGGAGCAAGGACCTCAAGCGCCGGGCCCGCCG
>VXAL01008063.1:240704-276800 GCA_013399475.1 Chauna torquata | reverse complement strand
TCTTTAAGGATGTTAGGTTTTTTTTTTTTTCCTTCCCACACTAGTACAATTTCAGTTAGGGGGTTGCCTTTTATCATTAAGATATTCTTTTAGATCTTGTTCTTTCAGAAAGTAAGGAAATCTAGTTTAAATGAACATCCTGTGATATGCAGTACATTGAAAAGTATTTCGGAAAATTTGGAATATCTGGATGTCCCAGACAGCTTAAATTGACCAGGCTGAAATTTAGGGTTTAAGAACTTAGCTTCACTGCAAAAGAGACATTTAGGGGACCTGGGTGATAAATAAGATATAGGACACTAGGTAATTAATTTTGTAACAGCCAAGTGAAGTTACTCTGACTTGGGTAGATAATCACTATATTTTTGGTTCTTAATTCTTACTTTTAAATTGTTTTACTCGTGCAGTATATTAATAGATGCTTTTATTTTTCTTTGTCAAGCTAAAGGACCATCCATGGAGATGTCTCGGTAAGATAGCTTGCTTTCTCATAATGGTGAAGTATTTCAGTTTAAAGGGCTGGAGGCCTTCCACCATATGAATGTAGTTTATTATGGCACACACCTGCAAACAATAGATGGTTGTGCTTCATGTACCACCTGCTAACACAACAACAGGATGAGGAAATACTCTAAAAATAGAAAAAGGCCAGTTAAGAGAAATACAAGAATGTTAGACCTACATTTGAATGCATGTAGATAAGAAATTAAAAATACCAAAGTCTTAAAGTAATACAAGACTTCAAATACCTTTGACTTCAAAGTTTGCTTGTGCTTATCTTAAAGACAGAAGCAAAATTTTCATTTGCTTCAGTAGTTAAGAAAGTGTGGTAGTCAGCATAGACAATGATTGATCTTTGCAGATCATCATGTTGTTTTTATTGACTGTTTTAGATAATTACATCAACTTTTATTGGTTTGCTTTTCAGATCTGCCGTGGCTACAAACTCAACAAGTGAAAAACTGACAAGACAGCACAATGATGGAGACTACCATTCTGGTAGGATATTTTGCTGTAAGACTATTAGTGAGTTGGCCTAATTAAATATTTATTTAAAGTTTTGGACTTGCATGGTTGTGGTTTGGACAGGGCCCAGTTTTTTGGGAATCCATAGGATTACCAATAACATTTGCCCACGTGTCTTCTATCATTTTGTCTTTGCATAACTTTTTATGAGCATGTCTTATACAAAGACTTGTTTACAGATCTGCTCAGGCACTTCTACTGGGCAATATGACAGACGGAAAATCATGGTAAAAGAGAGTTACTTCCTCTTTTTGACAGATTTCACACAGCTGCAAGAAAATGAGTTCAGAGAGGAAATTTGAGTTGTGGCCATGGTCAGGCTAAAATATAGCAATGTTAACTTACCATTACTAGTCACTTTTCTTTCCAGGATCTCAATGCACTTCACAAAATATGTGGGCATATTGTTTAGAGCACTTGCTATGAGCAAAGTTACCCCTTGGGGTTTTTATTAGTTGATCGTTTAAACAGCGGTACTCACCTGTGTTACATGACTGTCTTTTAGATGTGAATCTAAAAGTAGAATTTCTCATATGTGAATAAACATAATGGCAATAGGAACTGCAGCTGTGTAACTCATTCATTTCATTGGGTATAATAAATATTTTTGTCAGCTTAAATTTTGCTTGAATATTTTAGGATCAGGTTACATTGAAGATGGTGAAAATCACATGAAATCAACAGATGAAAATAAAGGTAATTTCATACTTAAACAATAGATTTTACAATTATTTTACAATTGAAAGCTGTAATGTTTTCTTGTGGTAGCAGTCAGGATTTGATAGGTACAGTCCTTTCCTCCTTCTCTCTGATAGTGGAGGAGTCTCTTTCCTTTGTCAAATATAGTTCTTTTTCATCATATGCAAACTGACAATGACAGGACCCATTTCCCAACTGCATTATGAAGTGTAATTAGTTGTGCTGGATTCGAGGCCTTCTAATGGAGAATGGTATAAAAATACAACTAATACTCAGAATTTCATGTTCTATATGACATATATTCAGAAGTGTTTTTTTTATTATTTTTTCTACAGACTTCTGCTTCTTTTACTTCTCTGTCCTTTTTTCCTTTCTACAGATCTTGAAATATTTAAGCATTAAACCTAAAAATAATCTGCTATGAATCAGAATAAAATGACCTGCCAAATGCCTTGAGACACCACATGGGATAATAAATATGATCATTAAAAGGTGTTATCAAGTACTGTATCATTTAGCACATTGTTTTCTTCATGATCAGTGTTTTTAAGATATTTATTCAAAGAATACTGCTTAAATATGTGGGTATTGCCATTTTAAAACCTACTTTGTCCAATATATTTTTTGGCATATATTGATTTGTGTATTCTCGTGGGTTAGATACAATTTCTGATGACATATAGTACATTTTGACTTGTTGGACCATGAGTCAAAAGACATTTGGAAATGCATCGGTGTAACTGGAGATCAGAATTAATCTAAAATTAATCCAGAGTACAGAACTGGACTCTTGCATAAGCCTGTATGCCACCTGGCAGGATAGGCATCTGGAGTTTCCATTTGAAAATTTTTTGATGCAATTCTGAGTGTGCAGGGCAGCATGGTATCACAAAACTAAGAGACAGGTGCTGCACTAAGTTAACTTCACAGGAAAACTTGGAAACAACCTTTGGAAACTCTAGCTCAATGACTTTTTTTTTCCTCTTTTTTTTTTCTCCATTGCATCCTACCTGTTTCATCAGAGCTGATGAAATCAGCTCTGATCTAACAACCTGCATGTGTGCTGGAAATAAATGGTTTCAGTCTTTACACACTATGGATTGGGCAGCTTCATTAAAACCAGCTAGGCTACTGCAGGTCTCTCTACCAGATACAGAAACCTATTATTCATATAAGTCTAAAAATAACAGTATCTATTCTGTACTTGTATGGCAATAGCTTTTACTTCAGCAAGCAAGAGGAAGGAACGTATGGTCAGTGCATAGAACGTAGCCTGTTGTGGCCTGAAGAAGTCAAATTAGACCTAGAGACACTCACATGCGAAACAAACACACAGCTGAAACACAGGAACATAAGGCTGTATAGATCCTCCAGAATCATTACTGTTGTAGGAAGCATGTAATTTAAACTTTTTTATTGACTAATATTCCTTCTTAAACACTGCTTTTTTGTTTTGTTTGACTTTTTTTTTTTCTCTCATCAATGCTATTGGAAGGCTGCTCCAAAACTAATGCAACAGCAGTTTCTTATCTCTATTATATCCAACTAGCCAGTACTGGTCAGCCAGTAGTCTTAGTAAATCAGCTGTCTAATCATTTTCAGGCTTTTTGTGGGCACTGAGGCAGAGGATCATTTTGAACAGGTAGATGGGTGGCCATTGTGGATGTTCTGTGTAGAGCTTGAAGGGCAGCACAAGGGAAAAATGCTGAAATTGCTTACTGGCATAGCAGAAATTGAGAGTATGACAGGTGGTGAGTGAGGTTATGAAGGACTTAGGGAAGGCTTTTGAACGTGGGGAAGGTGGAGAATGGGAAGCGTCCTGCCACAGCAGCCGTGCAAAAGGATGAAAAAGTAATGTCAGGGAGAGAATTAGAAGAGAGAGGACCTGTAACTGCAGCAGCAATAGGGAAGAATCTCAGATAATCTCCTGCTCCATTTGTGTTGTGACACTTTTGAAGGTGTTAGAAAGTAAGAGTTTAGGCATAATTCTCACATCACACAGTTTCAGAGATCTAGCTTGAGTTGGTGTACTGCCTCTCAGATAGGGATGAGTCTTAGGAATGGGTAGGCCTTACACCTCTTATAATTTACATCTGCCATAAGTAGGGCCTGATCCTGCACCTATCAAAGTCAATGAGGACATGTCCATTAATTTCAGTGGCAGCAGGATCAGGCTCACAGCTCAAGTGAAGCATGCAGTGCTACAAAGAAACATCTTCTTGATATTTTTGGGGCAGGACCTGACCTTGAGAGTGCTGAGGTGGAGTACACTGAAGTTGAAGTATCAACGCTTGATCCTCACAGAGGTAATAAACTGTCTGGCCTCTACGGTTATATTTTGGGAGTAATTCTGTGCATGTTGCTGCTGGTCACTGGTCTGACATTGCAGTCTATGAAAGAAAGAGCAGGTTGTGCTCTGTGTGCATTATAGTTTCATGCCAATAGTGTTCCTTAATCTAGATGATGCTGTGGCAACCATGCTCTTGTTCATTGCAGCCCTTCTTCCCCTGGGATCCTCTCATTCACTTGCCCATCCCATTCAAGTGAGGTCTGTGCAGAGCAGGGCTCCCAGCTAGAGCTGTGGCTCTGAGCAGAAAACAGCCTGCTGTGAATCCTCGTGTTAGAGAGTCCAAATTTGTTGAGAGCCGTTAGAGATTAGCCACAGGGTAGGTTAACGGAGAGAATGGATATCAGAGGAATTGCTTCTGTTTATAAAGGAACTGGCTGAAGGGTGAAAGCTGTAATGCACTTGTGATAGAGGAGGGAGAGAGAAGAGAATGTATTTAGTCTCTCAGTCTGGAGACAGCTGAAGACCATGCTGGATTTTGTGGCACATCAGATGGAGAAATGAGAGTATTGATGCCCAGATAATTTTGGCCTCTGTCTCTCACAGTAGTTCTATTGTAACAGTAACCAGAACTCATAGCAAATGCTACTCCTAGTTTTAACTTAATGAGTAGCAGACTGAGGAAGAAACGGACAAATTTGCTTTTCCCTGGGCGGAAGGAACAATCACTTATTTCAGAGACCAAAGGCATGCCTGTTTAGTTAGTAGTACAGATGTTTGGGCAAAGTGCTCACTCTTCAAGCTTGGCAGCAGAGCTCTCCTGGAACAGCCAGTCCTCCTGTTCTTTTGCTGTTTTCTAACATGCTGGTATCATTCATCACAGAGTTTTCTCTGTATTCTAAGCATGCTATTTATCCACCTCTGCTAAGTTCTGCACTTAGATATCATAGTTGTACTCTTTTTCAGAATGGGGCTAATACTTCATTGTTCCAAATGTTTCTGAGCATGCATTGTACCATACAATGGTGTAGAACAGTAAAGATATGCTAACATATGACAATTTAAGTGAAAATTCCTATTAAATGCAAGACGAGGATCTCTAAAAATAGCTTTTTCATCTCCTGATATATAACACTATTCCAGTGTACCAGACTGAGTAATGTGTCCATGCTAAATAGACTTCCATCATAGCTGAATCCCATTAAACTGCAAAATAATGTTTAGAAGAGAGTGTATAAATGAGATCAGATTATTCTAACAAAATGCTGACTCATGTTACAGACCTATGTGTGACTTACAGAAGTAATTGATTCTGTAAGACTGAACTGTGCTTCAAATACATCAAGATGTTATAGCTCCCTAATTGATTTCTTGTGTTGCACCGAGGACACGAGTGAATGCATGCTTTGGTCACATAAATGGCAACTGTACTGCAAGTATTTGATGTGTTAATCTTTCAGAGCATCTTGAGGATGCTGCTTAAATGGAAGGAGTTGTATGAAACCAAGCTGCAAGATTAATTCTTTCAGCTCTGTGCTGCCTATAACAATGAGAAGAGGATGAGATTTTTTCTTGGGAAAAGAGAAGCAAAAATGAATTTTTTACATACCCTTATAATAATCATGCACGCCCATAAAAATAACAGCCATAGACTGCCACTGATGCTTTTACCACGTTGATGTTATTGCATTAATTTTGTTTCAAATCATAATATTCATGTCTGTCTGTGGGTTATGACCAATTCTTGTTAGGGAACAGACCTTTCAGATTATCACCCAGCCCCAAATCCCAATTGCATCTCTTTTGATTCCACCTATTTTTAGTATGAAGACAAAGTATAGCACACTTGCGTCTTCGCTGGGCAGGCATGTCTCATCTAGCAGGCTGCATGTAGAGTCTGGTTCCTTCTGCGTTTTGAGGAACTCTAGATTTCTTTGTCTCAGGACTAGCTTCAAATTAATTTATTTGTCCATTTACTTGCTCCTCCTGCTACTGTTGTCAATGGCAGTACTAAACTCTGGAGCAGGAGAATCATATTTTGTGTATTGTGAAGACTACTGCAATGACTACTGCGAAACGTAAGCTGTAACAGTAGTGTTTGGGTCACTTCTGGAAATCAGGAATAATTGAATGCCACCTCAGAACAAGTTTACATAATTATAGAAGGTTGCACGTTTTGTCTTTGATAGTAAAGGACTATTACATTTTAAAGCAGTGGTGGTTTCACCACCATGTTTTTTTCAGCCATGTCTGCAGTAGCTGGTCATTTATGAAATACTTTTTAACACAGCATAATGGTGAATAGGCTAGTACATCAAGAACTTTGTGCATACAATGGTTCTGAAATGAGCAAAAAACAGTGTTCATTACAATGTTACTGATGGTGGTAAGCTTGTTAGGTGCAAAATTTCACTGCTTTGTTTTGAAATTTCCACGTGGTAATAACTTGATACCTACTTTCTGAAGTAGGAGTGAAGAGGCTACCTCAAATACGAGGCAGAGCTGGAGCTACACAGGCCAGCTTTTATTTGAGGTAGTCATAGCTGATTGTTAATTTGATATTTAAAGAGGTAGTGTTTATCAAGAACGATTAAATTGAATACTTAAGGAGATTATATGCTTGACAAAAATATAGTGCTTTTCTAAAGCTTAGTTGTATAGAAGGATGGCAAAATGATTTAGACCTTTTACGGTTAATGTGAGCAAAACCAAAGGTTAGAAAGGTTAGTGCTAAAGTAGGATCAGGAAATATCCCTAAAGTGAGAAGTGAGAAACTGCTAATCATGGGTAATAACATGCTGCTTCTTTTACTTTTGTAGCTGGTTAGTCATCTGCAGGGTGGCAACATTATAAAGTCAGTGGGAACAAAATGTCAAGTCGTGCAAGTAATTTCTCCTAGCACGTAATTTCAGCACTAAGACAATTTTTGGAAGATTAGCAAAGAAAATAACAAGGGCAGTGGCATTATATCACAATTTAATGAAATGGATTAAAAAAAAAAAAAAAGAAAGCTAAGGAAATGCCTCCCACCAAGTCTTTCCACAGAGTCAACAGGAGTAGATTTGGGATTGTAGTCTGCTAAAAAATGTATTCCAAACGAAATGAGGTACCTCTCATTAAAATTCTGAAAACATTACTTCTTACTTCACTGGAAATTATATTGATCATTTAAACAATAGTCCATAAGCGTATGATATGCACTTCACAATCTTCAGACTATTTTGCAAAGAAAGTTCATGCCAGAACTGCAAGTGTGAAAGCTGTGATTAGGTGCTTGGTGAAGTGTAGCTCCTACTATTGTTGAAATTAACAGTTGTTTTCCAGCTTTAATTATGTTGTATTAGCTCCCAATATTTAAAGGACACTTAACAGAATTAACAAAAATTAAATTAGCTTTAGAAAATTAGAATGTGATGCCAGAACCACTGAAGTTCTTCAGAGCAATGCAGAACAGTAACAGTCCTGATTTTTAGTCTGGCTGCAGATCAATATGTCTGAATTCTTTAAATGTTTTTAATAGCTAATGTGCAGGACTTTGTGTCCAGAAATATGAATTCTCTTTCCAGTTTCCTGCAGACAGGGAACAATTTCTTTTTTTTTTTTCAACTTCAGATATAAAAATCTGACTTCTAACTTCTTGTTTTAGTGAAGATACTCAGAAACTGAAGGTGATATAGATAGAATTCTGAGATTCTCTAAGAGACTCAGTTCAACTGAAATTAATGAATGTTTCTAAAATGCTTTGAGATCCTCAAATAGCAAGCTCCTAAGCCCTGCCTGCATGGGCCTTTATACCTACTGAAGAAAGTAATTTTAAGTGTACAGAGTTCTGGAGCAGTTTGCTTTACTATTAATCTAGAATTATGCAAGAAATCAAGGAAATTGGTCTAATCTCCTACTAGCCAGAGCTCTGTTTACACTGGCTGTAGAGAAACTTCAGTTCTTCGTCTTTTCAGGCCCTTGGCCAAGGCCCTGTCCTTCCCTACTGGGGTAACTGTCTGTAGTTATGATGTTTGGTATCAAAACTCTGTGGTTAGGTTTTCACAGATGTTAGGAAAAAAAGGAAGAGCTTTTTGCTTTCCTTCTCATACAGACGCAGAGGTTTACAGGGCTTATTTGTAACCCCAAGGGTCTGAAAAATGGGTAGCTAAGACTAACATTGCATTTTTATCCCAGTGGTGTCCTTAGAGGCAAAAATCTTCTCTGTCCGCATTTTCTTGTTACTTTCTATCTTTCCACAAGCCTTCTCAGCCTTCAGCCCTGCTATGTCCACCCCATTTCAGTGCAGTAATAGAAGAGTTGTGATAGTGAGGAGCTGAGAGGAGATGCTTCCGTCTTAGCACCTAAATAGAAGCTGTGCAGTGTGAAATCTGCAGATATTCTTCTGAGATATTTCACAAAAACAGTAAAGTAGATTACTTTTGTGACTATAAGATTTAATCAGGTTAGTTGCCAAAAGAAGTAGTTAGTCTTCCAAATTTTAGATCTGTTCAGGTCTAGGATCCCTAAATCCTTGCAACAAATTGAAGAATCTCTTTTAAGTGATCCAGAGAAACTCTTCTCTAGTGTTAGATGTTTCTGCAAAATTAAAGTAATATCAAAATTGAGAAGATTATTAGAATGTTAAATTTAAAGAGGGAAGGTTATATGGATTGTCATGTTATATGTAGTGGGAGAGACATCTCCCTCTCAGAACCTTACAGACTGGGTTTGGGGGAGGGGGTATAGCTGCTTTTTTGTACAGATTCTGCAGGTTCATTGCTGCTTATGTAACTACTTCCTCTGAAAGTAAAACAGTGTGTTCTGTTTGTTTAAGGAGCTTTTCGTAAGGCAAACACAAAAAAAGAAAAGAAATTGATTCTGTGCCAATACATTTTCCAGCTCCTGTACAGAAGGGGACTGAAACAGTTTATAGTGAAATCAGAAAAGCTAATAATGGTAAGTAAGCTAGTGAAAAATTAAACACATAAAGGAAGCATTTGTATAGAGATTAGGGTTAAATTTGTGACTGAATAGTTTAGAAGATAAATGCCTTAAAAAGTGATCCAAGTCACATTGGAACATCCCAAATAGCAGCTAAGAAATCACAGGTGTTGATAAACTAACACCTTCATATTTTCTCGTAAACCAATGATACTCAATGCAGTGAGATTAATATTTGTAATATCTACTTCATCAGCCCATTAGCACTGCATAAGCTAAGCAGTTTGGCCATGTGTCAAGATGTGAGTTTGGAGCTGAACATACACTGTTAGGGGTTAGGATACTATGTATTGATTCAAACCCATCTCAAACTGCAATGAACAATGCCTTTCCTCTTAGTTGAGCATGTTTGCCATGTGTTGTAAAATACTACAGTGTGTTTAGACATAACTTCAGCAAATAGCTATAAAGTCTACAACAGCAAACTCTAAAAACCTCTAAAGCAATATGATCACTTGAGTAGTATGGATTTTTACTTACTTGTTTTAAGCACCATCAAAAATTGTCTCAGATTATATGTGCCAGCCACTCTACCCTACACGCGTTACCTCCTGTAACTAAGACTTCGGGCATTATGTTATATGTAGGGATTAGCAGTTTACTAGCAATTACCATCTATAAATGCTCTGGCAGCAACGAGTTCAGAGTCGGTTGGTTAAAAGCATTTCTTAATAGTTTGGTAAAGACTAAATCAGTAAAGGATTTCCTTTCCTGTCTTTGTATTAGGAAGTCTAGGTTTGTAAATATTAGAGCTGTAATCTGTTCAGTTTTTCTCCCAATCCATGTTATCAAGTGGCTTTGTTGTATGCCATGTTTAATTTTTGATCTTTGTGTTTTAATTTGCTGTTTTTCTGTTTTATAAGGCATTTCCCACTCCCTCCAATACAGTATTCTGTTTCTAAGAAACTTTTCATGTGAGGGTCTCCAAGTACTTCACGTAACATTACTAAATTTTCCCTTGTGAGGATTTATAAGTCAATTTTATCTTCATTTTACAGCTGAATAAACAGAAAGATTACGTTATTTGTTTTAAGGCAATGCATTCAGACAGTGACAACACTGGGAATAGAATTCCAGAATCATGAACTCCTGGCTTGGTGCTGAGCCTATACACAGCCTTGCAGTGAAAAGCAGAACATCCTTTACACTGAAGAACAGGCTTAGGCACTTCATGCAGAATTACCTGGCAGCCTCATGAAGAAAACCCAGCTTATTTCAGGCCTGAGCCCAAAGGCCACCAAATTTCTGAAAAGTTTTCCAGTGAGTATAGATGGGACCTGTAACAAGCTGCAGAAGCTGACTGCATAACCCCTCTTTTGCTTTCTGCTGAGGTGTGAAGCTGAGTATTACGCCTTTCACCGTTCCTGTTTTTGACAAAATAGAATGTTATATACTAGAAGGAAGTTTTGTGAGTTGTAGCGTAAACTCAAAGGATGGTACAGCGGAGCTGTAATTCAAAGCACTCATAAAACTGTACTTGCTGTAAGGTGGGAACTGCAATAAAATGACATATGGTTGAAAGACTGGTCTAAATTAGCCAAATGATATGCAAACAGCCCTTAATCTTGCAGTCCACCTGCTCTTTTATGCATAACATTCTACAGTTTCAGTTATTCTTGGAAACATAGTAACAGTTTATTGTTTTAATCACGTCTGCTTTTCCTGACTGATACACAGGAAAAGTGTTTCAAATAGATAAGCAGTGCATCACATAGCTATGTGGTTGCTTTGGATAGCTTTGTTACAGTCTATTTAAATATCACATTTAATTCGATTTTTGATCAAATTTGATTGCAAGGTAGCAAAATATAAATGCATTGGAGGATCCCTAGGAAATAAATCCTCATAAGTACTTCAATATATTCGTACAAGTATAGTAATGGCCAATTCTGAAAGATACTGAACGTTACTAGTAGTTGCGGAAGGTGGTTTACCTTTATGATCTTCACTATGTTTGATTATTCTTTGCGATTTTTGAGCAAATGCCTGAGAGTACAATCTACTTCAGGAAGTTAGTGGTTCAGACAAATGTGACCTCTGGGGAAATTATGTGAACTGGGGAATTGGTGTCAGCTACACAGTTTGACAAATATAACATCTAAGACCTAAGAACATTTTTTTCATTGTTTGCTTGTAGGTCACTTTTGTGGTTTTGGTTTCTTAAATTAGAATTAATTGAGCTCTTCATAAGCAAATTTGTCTTTTCAAGGAGTTGCCTTTGCATTTCAGAAATTGTATGCATTACTGAGGAAGCTGAAGAGGTGTCAGTAGTTATGTCTGATGCAATTTCTTGTGACTGAGCCAAAATATTTTTCCTCTTCATTTTTCTGACTGTGCTCACTGCTGTTCCCCGTAAGGCAGATGCCATGTCAACTATCAACTTCAGTTGTATTTTGAGTTCCACAGATATTGCTTGTTCTTATCCTAAATCATGATTCCATAGTGTAGATAACACTCTGGCCTTTTCCAAGCACCAGGCCTTTGGCAGTGTTCTGAGCATCTGCCGTTATTCCTTTACTTTTTGTTTTCCCAGTATTGCTATGTTATCTCCTGCTACTATCATTCCAGTGCGTCCATCACACTATGATAAAACTTCTTAGCATGTCTGTTGTCCTGCTTTCCTCATTCTGCGTACCTGGCATAAGGAGATGCTACATTAAAGATAACAGTGTGTTTCTCAGACTCCTGTCTAAATGCACATTTCAAATCCCAAAAGACCTGCATGGTTAACTGTAGTTAACCCAATAACAGTAGGAAAATCAGATCATTTGTAAAATTCAAGTCTAGCCAGGTGTGTTTTGACTGAAAGTCAAATAATAGTGCTGTAGGTAAAAGAATGTCAGTCTCCTTAGGTGGATGCCAGATTCTGTCTGGTATAACGAGAGGTGTAAGGAGGATGCTTATCATACTAGCATTGTCTTCAGAAGCAGCTCAGAGAGATGAAGTTGTCTTTGCATTATCATTGAAAGGTTAGTTTAATTCAGAGATAGAAGACTTGATGTTCAGGAAGTTCATCCAGGTATTGGATTAAAACTTTTTCTGAGCAATAGGCTGCAAATTTAGTATTTTACAGAAAATGCCAAAAGCTTCAAGCCTCAGCTTTAAATCAAACCTTACATCCAAATGGGAGTACCAGTCGGGTCAATAACACCTTTGCCTAGGAGTCCTTCACACCTATCAGGATAAGCTAATTTCCTTAAAATACTGCTTTTTCTGGTTGCCCTATGAAAAGGTCAAAGTATATTGGCAGTCTGGGGAATAACCAACCCGGTCTCAGAGCCGTTGTCTTTTGTTCAGAACAGAGACAGTCTGAGACTTAAGAAAAACAGACAATTGTCTAAATCAACAGACTGCCAAGAGTGATAAAATGTGGCCCTACTGCCTACTTTGCCAGTGCTTGAGTCCCAGCAGACTAGGCTGGCAGCTGATGCCGTTCCTGAGGGACAGGTCAGGATGTGTCAGACACTAAGTTCGGCTGGGAGGGTGGAGGCTCTTTAGATGCGTGATTTACTTTCATCGCACCTTTCATCCTCCCAAGAGGCAGTATGGGCAGGAAGTCCAGGCAACTCCATACTGGTTCTTTCTCTCAGCTCCACCCCTTCCCTCAACATTGGTCCCAGTTCTGGGCATAGCACAGTTTTGATTGCATTGCTGAGAAGACGAGCCAACTCTGTTTCACAGATCTCCTTATCTTTTTCAAGGCTCTTCTGGGGGAAGGCACTGTATTAGTACACCCTTGCTCCTTCAGTCAACTCAGCCTTTGCTCTACATCAGATCCAAAGCTCACAGAAGCCAGTGATAGTCTTTGCACTGATCTTGATGTGCACTGAGTTGAACTCATAGTGGCTTATTGTAAGATAACTGCTTTCTATTCCTAACTTCTTACCAGGAAAATGGAAACCTAGTGAACAAAATGCAGAGCCAGCCTTTATACTGCTAAGTCTGGAAAAATGAATTGCTCACTTGGAGGCAACTGCAGTGACGAGACAGGAAATTCTAAGAATCCTATTGCAACCAACAATGTACTATGGAAAAATAAATATATCCCAGTGGAAAGAGGCATGAGAAATCCCCGTTGCATCCAGTGCTTTGGAACAAACCATTAGAAATCAGTTCCAGCAATCAGGAAATCTGCTGCAATACTTTCCTGCTTCTGAGCCTCAGGCTTAATACCTCTGTACTTAGCTAGAAGTTCCCACTGAAAGCCTTTTCCAACATGGAGAAAACTCACAGGGTCAGGGGATTCATTACATTGTTCAAAAGTCAGGCCTTATGAGCACATGCTAGTTCCATGCAGTCTGAGATCATGCAAATAATCTTTCCCTTCTCCAAAATAAAACCTCTGCATATCTTTAGGTTTCAAGACATGTTCTAGACCAAAGCCTCGATCTGAGACATTGATTCCAGAGCCAAATGCTGACTATAGCTCCAGCCAAAAATTAGGCAAAACTAGATGGTTTCAGTAAGACACAAATATGCGGGGAGCTTCTGACCTTGGTTGAACCTAAAATGCAAAGCACAATTGCGCACATGCCCCTGTGCAAGATCTATTCCCAAACTGCCTGCCAAGTTTCCCTGTTAGAAGCTACTGCTCTGATGAAAGACTTGGCAGAATGTAGTATGTGCCTGCAGTTCAGCTTCTTCAGTTGATATTCTAGCATCTTAGCTTTCACCAGTGTTGAAGATGGGTTTGAGATGGATTGTAAATTGCAAGTGCTTAGTCCTATATTCTCATCTCCATAGCATCTGGCAATAAGAAAGGGCAGAGCAGATGGGAATGACAGTGTCTTAAATTCCTGCCATTGATGTATTTCTTTGTAAAAGTATGTTCTTTGAATTTTAAACCCCATCACCTAAAGGCAACAGCAAGAATTTAAATCTATCTGTTTAAATCTAAACTGCAGCTATACTTCGGAATCTTTTAGAAGTCAGCAGCACTGGACCTTCAGCTCATTTATTTCTGATTCCCTCAATAAAATATGCCACTCCTTGTTTGCCCTGCCATGAAACCTTGACCAGCTTTTTTCTGTATATGACTAGAATCCAGCTTATCTCTATTTCCCTGGTTCTGTTAGTAGGGGAAAGCTGGGTATCATTTTGAAACCTCTCTGTTCTCTTTCATCACAGTAAAATCAGTTCAGTTCAAGTAAAATGCACTTCATATTTTTAACAGGAATGAAAAAATAAGGTTGTGGAAAGACTGATGTAGCAAAGACTTAGCACAAGCACTATGCCATTGTGCTGCTGTTAGAGGATGTATGTTGATTTACCTGACTGGTACCCTTTAGAAATCATATAGCACTTTCAAGGACAGATAGTATGACATTCTCCTGCTAGAGATATGGTCCTTAGCTGGAAAACCACGTTATTTTGAATCTGGGTGACAGATTACAAGAAGGCGGAATGTCCGTCATCATGACCTAGTAGCTTTGGAGTGGCAAACATCCCGTTGTTTGAAGTTTGGAATTTATACAAAATTTCTCATTTCCTCCTTCCTGTAAACACAATACATTGTCACAGAGGCCTAAACTGCAGCTCATTAATACCTCACTTCAGAAACCTCACATATAGTTTTGTCCACTTAAAATCAAGCTTTGATGTAGCAGTGGGTCAGTAGCATTTTTGTTCACTTCTGGCTGCTTTCAGGATGCAAAAAACTTTTATGTGTTTCCCATGTAACTTTTTATTTTGTTTCTTTTCGAACTGACTAACCATGTAGGGATCAATTTTATATTGAAATTAAGTTTATGCACTAATACAGTCTGCTGTAGTCGCCTGAGTTTTTAAGCCTTTTGTTAGCCTAAACATTGTGGGTAGAGTTGTCTTGAAGTAAACTCATAGCGTACAGCCAAAGCAACATTCAGGTAGTCTGTGCTTGTATGCATTCCAGAAATTGCAGCCTGATTGCATACTGTGTTCATGGTGCTGCTCTCAGTAAAGATGAATCACAATCCTAGTGTAATAAAAATGCTGATAGTAGAAACAGTATGAGCTTACCTGCACAAAAACATGCATGGATGCAATCATGAAGGAGAGAGAAAGAGAGAATTAAGCATTGTTATCTGTAAAATTAGATAAACCTTTATTCAGTTTCCTCGTTCCTTATGCTGGCTGCCAAGAGAGTTTCTAAAAGACCTTTATTAAGNTTGTAATATCTTTTTTTTTTAATGATTTCAGAGCATTTCTCAAACTTCAAATGTGTTCTGCCTGTAGGGGGATTGATATTATTATTTGCTATTTAAAAAATACTCAGAAACATAGATTAAGACACTAATCCACATTTACAGAAAAATACTGGTAAGATTAATCCAGAGCCCTAGTCCAAACACTCTGCTTTGAACATTAGATGGATTTCCTTGACACTTCTCTCCACTGTATTTGATATACTTTCCGAGAAAATAACCTTCAAAATTCAGCACTTACTTTTGTATGTGAAATATCTTAACAGACCATACAAAAGAGCACTTTCAACAAGACTGAGTCTTCTTCTAAAAGAGGAGTTATTTTCCTGATGTCTCTAAATTGTCTTACTTTCAGAGGGCAGAAAAATATTTGTTTTAGTATTTAAATGCATTCTCTGAAACTTCTCAATAGCTAAATCGCTCTAAAAGTAAGCAAATGATCTAATTTTAAAGTTCACTGATCCTAAATGGAAAGAGCCTGCTGGCTGTCAGGTCTTCACCGGGAACAAGCATCTTTTTATTAACGAAATTTCAGGTGTCTTTGTGTGATCTTATTTGGCTCTGAAAAGTTGTATCCTATATCAAGTTTCTGCAGTACATTATTTTCCTGGCAAGAAATTGGAAGAGGAAATATAATGCTCGTGAGAATTTGCTTCTTAAAGGAAAACTTTTTTGTCCGGTGACTATCTGTGCTCTCAGAAGAAACTTCTGCTCTAAGCCATAATCAGGAAAGTTGTCAGACATGTACTGTTCAACATGGTCTTTGAAATGTCTGGTCCTCCCCATGTACCTGGATTGAGCTAGCTCTTGGGTACTTTTTAGGACCAGAGTTTGAGCCTTAGCTGAAGGTAACAATTTTACATCACTGCAAGAGGGAAAAAAAAAAAAGTTACGTCAAACGTAACAGGCTGTTTGCTGGAGCATAGAACTGATCACTCCGCAATGTGCCACTTCATAATTTATACATTGTATTTTATTTTGCAGATTCTGTGGAAAACAGGCATTCTGTAAGTATGCATTTTTATGTAAGCAATTAAAAATAGGGAAGTCGGATTGAGATTATCGTGTATCTAGTGAGATAGCGTTCAAGCATTGCTACATTTTAGTTGTTTATTTGTTGTTCAGGACCTCTGCTGGACAACTACTGGACAATCCCTTCGTAAATATTCTTACTGGTCAGGCTTTCACTATGTTTATAGAATGGTCAGCTTAAAAGCCCATGGAACTGACTGGTATTTGGTAGTGCTGGTCACAAGGTAAATGACAAATACTGATCTTCCAAGAATTTGTGTTAAACAGCTAGATAGCTTTGCATATGTGCCACAAATATTCATGCTGACAGAATGACACGAGGCTGGGGAGGGCTGCTGCTTACTTCAGGGTCCTCATGCAGCTGAGGCACTCAAGATTCAGATATGAAAACCTGCTAAGCTGGTTAACGTATCACTAGGGACAGAGCTGTTCTAGTTCCATCCGTAATAACTATAGTGGGTTTAGTGCCGGTTAATCTCCTCAGGATGTGACTGTTCACATGCACACACATACATTCTGTGATTGGGATATCTGGAAAAGTGAGATCCTTCCTAGAATGTGAAAAGGAGAGTTAAACTAAGGAGGAATAGCTGATCCCCTGAGCTTGAGCAGAAAGAATTCACTTCCATTCACTGAGTGTTTCCTTCTGGGTTCATCTTCATCCACTAACATAACAAATGGGATGACTCTATGGGCTGGTGGTGAAAACTGAGACATTGTGTGAAATTTTGTAGGCAAGCGATTTTTCACCTCAGAGTACATAGGTATGTCACAGTTATGCTGCTCTGAGAGGTGACAACAGTACCATATGTGGAGGAGCTCAGCTGAACTACTAGGAGTTTTGCAAAGGTTCTGCAGGCTGAGGAACAATATGCTGAGCAGCTTTATAGGGCTAAGAAAGCAGTGAAAAAGTATAACAAAACGACAAAAAAAAGATGACTAAATGCCTCGAACGAGCTGTTCCTCTGCTCTCAAGAAATCTGAGGCAGGATTGTATATTTCAGGAGTACTTTTATGAATGTTAGATAAGCTATCTAATCCAACCTCCAACAAGGCAAACGTGGTGGTTTTTTTTTTTTTTTTCTGCCATCCACTTTGTGACTTTGGAACTTGTACTTAAAAAGGAAACAGAGAGAGAGACTCATAAATAAGAATCACAATAGCACAGTCTACGTCAGCTAATGGCATCCATTTGAGTTTTGAAAAGCTCCATCAGCACTCACATCCCCATGGGATGAAAAAGCAGCCCATTGTATTATTTACAGACACTGGCAGAGCACTGAAGGTCACAGATAGTGTTACAATAAACAGACATACTAACAGGCCAGTGGGGTTTATAGTATCATTGTCTCTCTTAGTTTAAGGGCTTGTTTTTATTCTTTGCTCTCAATTTTCTAAAAATAAATCGAGCTGAACCCTCCTCTGGGTTATACCAGGCATTCCTTGGAGAGTTACACAGAAAAAAAGTTTGTCCCTGTCCAACATAAAAGGAAAAATGGCCAAGAGTGGCTGTGATAGACATCTGGTGTCAGCTCTGGGAGGAGTTTGTGTCGTGTCCCGTTCCCCCACCACCACAAACCCCCCACTGTACAGTGTTTATCAAGAACATTGGATGAAAGGCTGACGTTTTATGAATATTTTTTGTTTTCTGTTCCTGTGGCCAAAACTGAGTCAAAAATCTCTCCATGAAAGTGTAATGAGGCTGCTTCAGTGAAAATATGCTGACTACCCCACATGAATTACTTTCATCTTAATTAATTGGGCTATTAAAACTTGTTAAATTAGACAATCTATGAAGTAATGTTAGAGTCAAGGGAAAAAAGTCTTAGCTGAGGACAGTGTTTTCTTTGTGTTGTCTGTACGAACTCCTGTTAACAGTAGGAGTGTAACAAACTTAGATTCTCTGTAAAACTAATCTCATTTTCAGGAACACCCGAAGGAAGAGTCAGCTTAGAACACTTGCACATCTTACCTTAGTTTTCCTAGAAATAACCTTACTCAGTTCACGTCTGTGACACTGTCCCCTCTCTAGACACTGTTCATGTACTTAATGTAGTGGCTGTTCCTTTTTTCAATAATTAGTGCTTTAAAAGACATGGCAAAACCAGATCCCCACCTTCTGCTTCTTAGATGCCCCCTTCTATTCCTAATAAAACCTATGACAAAAAGCAGCACCATCCATCCTCTGAGCTCTCCAGATAAGCAACCTGCAGTAAAATTGGACAGATAAATTTCTTTATAGATTTTTCCAGGCAATGTAGATGAAAGCAGAGGAGGCAGGGAACTACTAAGGGTCTTTCTAGTATTAGTTTGTTGCAGCTCTTCCTCTCTGTAACTCATTTTCACTGAATGCATAACTCTGAGGTTTAGTCCAAATCAGGAGTCGTTGGTCCTACTCATGAAAAGGAAAATGCTCCTCATAAAGTGATCAAGTGGCTTAAACTTCCTCCCCAGCTGTTCTGCTTCTTTATAGCCAAATGATGTATTTGGCTCAGAGGTGACATTGCTTTTGATCTACTACTCACCTAATTTGTGAGTGAAAGCAGGCCTTCAGGTGCTAGCCTGGTCAGCTGGCATCTTAATCACATGAAATGCCAGATGGATTACTTAGCTATAGTGACATGTCAAAAAAACTTGTAGAATTTGCCTCTGTCTAGGCAGTAATAGGTATTCCAGAAGGGTCTATGGGACAAAGGGCACAACAACAGAGACAGCAGTGTTTTGCTAAGAGCTGTGTTTTCAGAGACAGGAGGACATGCAACATTTTTGCTTTATTAGTTATGGTGAAGATTCAACATCAGATCCTGCTTTCATTCTCTAAATTCAGACAACAACATGGGTTCCACTCCTCAGATAAACTCCGTTAACTTACTCAGTTCTGCAATGCTCTTCCAGAAGTCACAGCCAAAACAGAATACTGCACTGTGGAAAAGAAAGATTAAGAAAATCAGTTTAATAAGCGCTAGCCCTGCTCCCATCCCTTTGCCCCTACATAGTTTCTGTCAGAATAAATATAATTCAGCAGGGAAATTTAGGAACTTTGCTTCATCTTCACTGAGAGACCATTATAAAACTGAGCTCAGGGCTCAGACAGTAAACATTTGTGTACTAAAAGTAAGTGTTGTGTTGCACAGAGTCATTGAAAGTGTTTGTATTATGTCAAGAAAGGTGGTGCATTAGAAAAACAATCAGTTAAAGTCTGAATTATTTGAGTGCAATAAAGACCTGATTACACGTTCTGACTGATTTGCAGTCCAGGATAACTTGAACCTGAATGTCTTGGACTTTTAGGACATTTAGAAATGAGCCCAAAGTTTTGGGGTGGGGGTTGCTTCCTTCTTTCTCCTCTGTTTCAAGAATTTGTATCTTAAATGCCATCCATAGGAAGTATTTGCAAAAGAAATGAATTACTTAGAGAGGAACTGGGAGGAGGTTTCCTTCCTGAAATCAGAGCTGGCAATCTTTCTGAGTTATTTAATGGTCCCAGTTTCTGAAAACATATTGAAGGAAATATCTTAACAATGAGATAGCCACTTCGCCAAATACTAATTGGTATTGTGTCAAATTTACCTCAGCAGTACATTCTGACTTCATATCTCCTCCTCCCCTGTTGCCTCTTAGATGTGTATGTTTGTTTGTTTGTTTAATTCTGTCCTAGGAGTATATGAGGATTGGCAGCCTCAGTTAGAACATAGTGTACTTTTAGCTGCCTATTTGTCCAGCCTCAGAATGTACCCTCTGAGACAGAAACCTGTAAAATTTAAATCTATTTGCAGAAATTTCTATTTGTTTTCTGCTGCTTTTTCATCTTACTCAAGCGATCCCAAATGCATTTTGTAAATTTTCTGTGGTAAAGAAATTACTTCACATTGCCAGCACAACATAGCCAGCTCTGAAGGGGGATCTGGCATGTGTTTAACTGTGCACAGTAACATGGCACAAAAGCTCCAGACGGGAAATGAGGGTGAAGGATGTGTCCATTTAAAATTGGGGGGCATTTCAGGCAGTCAGGATATGAAAAACAAGGTGATACTCTGAAATAAACACTGAACTATAAACCAGGAATTCCTGCCTCTGACTCATGGGGCAAATCCTCTGGGGGTAAATCCACAAAAGGAATTAGGCGCCTCAGTGCTGACAGACTGAACTATTAGGTTAGAGGCCACCACGTACTCTTAGCAGATATTTGTAGGAGGAAGACTTGCTTTGGCAACTGATGTCAGGAAAGACCTGACAGATGTGAATCCTCAGTGGACAGAATTGTTTCTCTCATGTAACGTAAAGACTATGAAGTTTGGGATCTCTCCTTGACCTTTCCCACTGGTCAGCGTAGAGGACTCCTCCATCTGCACACTGCTTCTTGTGGTTTTCACTGCCAGATTTCTATGTCCCTGGTGTGTACTGAATAGCTAGCCTACTTGAAGGAGTAGAAACACAGTGTCTAAAAGCTGGATGATGCATACTCACTGTTGATATACTCAAGTGCTTCTTGGGAAAGGTTTTAATTCTTGTGGGACTGAAGATGGGGGCCTAATTGCAGTAACTGGGCATCTACCAGTAAATAAGGGACCTGACTTTCAGATCCATCAAGTTCCAGCAGTTTCATAAGAATCCAACTTTTATCAGTAGGCACACAGTTACAGACTTTGCTGCTTCACAGTGTTGCACTCTAGTCTGTAACTGTTAACCTGAATCTCCCACTGTCTTACCTCCTTTTTTTATCTGATGAAGATAATATTAATATCTACCTAGGCAACTGTGAATATTTATTAGTTCATTGTACATTGCTCTAAGGAAGATGTTATTATATTTAAAGTTTTTGAATTGATCTAAAAGGACAGGAGAGGGCAGAGGACTATTTATACTCATACCCTTTTTTTCTTTTTTGGTCTTGTTGCCAACAGAGAATACAAGGGCATCCTGATGCTACTTAGAACAGTGATCTCAAACATCAGCGGGGAGAAGAAAACAAGCCAAGATGGAAGATGTTGCAACTGTTTCAAAAGCTCTGCAGCACTTACTTATGTGTTTGCCAGGCTCTTCTTTTCAAAGTTTATTTCCTCAGGGGGGACAATAGAGATGTTCCTAAAGCATTTAATGGAAAAAATTACAAATAAAAATTCTCATAAGAAAGTGGCTCTGGAAACCATTGACCTAGGTTCCCATCTTTAATTTTTCCTGCTACTGCAATTTTGCCTTTCTGGCCTCCAATTCATCATGCTCTGAGGAAATAAAAGGGGAAACTACAGCTGAGGAAGTACATTTCTACAGTCCAGTAACTACTGTGATGCTAGTAGGATGTAGAAATATCTAAGCTTGCTTTAAACCAGCTAACTTGGTTATCAGGAACACTCTACCTTGGCAGAACAGAGCTCAGCACAGCCTGCTCAGCCATGTATGTACTTTGACACGATCTTGCATCTTGCGCTGAACTCCCTGTGCTGCAGCAGCTGGACTGCTACCAGTCTTGGAGCCAGCTAATTTATAGCTCTCTTGGATGCTACACTGCAATTAGGGCCTAACGGAAGAGCGAGCTCTGGGCTCTCTAAAAACTTGAATAACTGTTCAGAGATTCAGTACTTTACCAAGTGCTTCTGTCAGTAGAGGCATAAATATTCTTTATTCTTTGCTAAACTGCTTTTTCTTTCTAAAAGTTCTGATGCTTGTTGGTTAGTTTGCTGTAATGGTTCTTGAAGGAATTATTGCCAATCACAGTTATTTTGGATGATGCAAAATATAGATCTTGAGTGGGTGGATATACTACGCCCAGGTCAGTAAGTTTGTACCTGAAAGTCCTGTTATGTATAATGCTTATTCCTTTGATTTTAGGAGAGATCTGAAGTTATACTTGTGCCCAGTTTGTCCAGTATGGAACTCCATACCTGTCTCTTTTCTCCATAGTATGATAAACCACTATCATGGATCCAGTTCTGGACCTGGATCTAACCTCCAAAGCCCATGTTTATTTCAGTTGCATTAGTTTAACAGAAAACCAGAAAGTACTGTCCCTAAGCCTCTAACCAGCTGGTCTCTGACACTGCAATTGCTCTCCTTTTCTTACTGCAGATTAAATTACTACAAGATCTGGGCCACAGGTAAGAAGTGTGGTAAGAAGTATGTCTCGTTTTAGTTAGAACACAGTGAAAGAGAGGACATGGATTTGTATATACATATATAGTAACTGCTTTAAGCACTGCATCAAAGGCACAAAACCAGCAAGAAATACAAAAAGGTTTTATATCCTCATTCCAAACTTTTAAATTTTCAAGCTCCAGTTACTGGCTAATATCTCTAATTTATTGTTCCCTATGCAAGTGTTTTTTGTATCATAAGCCTTTCACAAATGACTGACTTCATAGCACTCTTCTGTTGACAAATGTTCATTCTAGCATCCCACAAGTGTCCATACAAATGTGTTACTATAGGGAATGTGAAAAGGTATTTTAATAAAGAAAATTCTGAATTGAACTTTGCACTGGATCTTGCATGTTCGTATTAGTGACCACTTGCAAGTGAATGTATGTGAAGCTTGTTCTTAGTGATGAATCATATAGATACATTTCATAAATTTACATATGAAAGATGTCATCTCTGCAACAAGTGATTTCAGGCACCTAGATCTGTTGTCATGAACCAGTTTAGCAGCAGGTAAATACATTAAGTAGGTTTAAGGGTGAGCACAGGAGTGCTCGCATTCATGTACATCCCTTGCTAAATTACAAAGGTAAAAGTTCCTCCACAAACCTTTCCGTAGTCCCTGGCACAGCTCAGAAAAGCACTGGTGTCTGGAAAGTCTCAGAATGCCATCCGTGCATGATGGAGGAGCAATGGGACAATTCATTGATCTATATTCAGATTTCTGTTAGCTAATTATAACTTAATCCTAAACTATTTTGGATTTAGCTTGTAATAAGTTATTTGCTGTCCTGATACATCGATTTCTTAGAGTGCTGTGCACTGCTTTGAGCACTTTTGTTTTGTCTTACAGATATACCAAAAATGTTTTAAAATATGGGACATTAAATCAACAGACATCTCCAGCGAAGACAAGGTCAATGGGCCCATGAAGTAAACAACTACACAAGGAGTCCAAATGTCCTGTTACGAGCATGTCTTCTGGATGCCAAACGAGCCTCATTGTCTCATTGGAAACACTTGGGAAATAAGTCTTGAATCTGTTACTGAAACAGATTAAAGCCCAGATTAGAGTTCAAACAATATGTTATTGAAAAACTACCAAAAACTACTTCAGATTTCTACCTTGTCACCAAGTTGAACTCAGCAAATATAAAATGAGGTGTGTTGCTAAATACTTACTTTTTAAGAAGAAAAATAAAAGGATCTCCTAAAATCAGTTTAGGGTGGGGCTAGGCATGGATTTACAAGGTAGTGCGGAGGCATGGTGGGTTGAGGGTGGCAGGCTTTTGCTTTCCTGTGAGCACCAGATGGTCCTGTTGGTTCTCCTGGGTGCACATGACAACGTGTGACCTCCTGTCCTGATTAACTTTATAATATTTTTACTCTTACGGAGCAGAGGCTTTGGGGCTGAGGTACAGAAGTGCTTTAAACCAAAAGACTTTTTCTCCTTGCCACTGTTACTTTTTTCCCTTCCAGCAAACTAGCAGCTACTTATTTTCTTGTCTAATGGAAGTGTATTTCTGTGTGACCTTCCGTGGAAAAATCAGTGATGCTGTGCTGTGCGGTTCAGGCTAGAAACCCCCGGGTAAGGGCACGCAGTGCGCGGAGCAGCCGTCCTTCTGCTCCTCCAGTGCCATCGTGCCCCGGGCGAGGCCCTCGCAGTCTCTCGCTGCGGCCGCTGCCGTTCCTTCCAGCGGCATCCGAGGGCCGCCGGCGCTGAGCCGGCGCTGAGCCGGTGCTGACCCCTGGTGGCACAGGAGCTGCAGGGCGGCAGGCGGGGAACAGGTCCCTTCTGCCGCCGGGCCGGCCCGGCGTGGGGCAGGGCGGCCCGCACAGCCGGGGTGCTGCGTGGCTCAGGCTGGAGGTGGGAGCGCAGAAAGCAAGATGCCAGCGGACGGGGGGGGGGGCTGCGGGTCTGGCCCTGGCTTCTGGGCACCCGTTCCAACTGTTTTTGCATCTAGGTGCACAGAGTAAGCTGAGCCTCACGACTTTTACTCCTGCAGTGGTGTGAGCTCTTCATCTGGATCTCGGCCGCTCTTAAAGAATAGTTTTCAAAACCTGGTGTAAGCCTACCAACTATGACTCCTTTCTTTCTTGCGTAGGTTAATGAATTGTTTGTAAAATGCTGGGCACCACTTCTGCGCAGAGCAAATATCCTGTTCATTGGTGGGTGAATAAACCCCAAAGCTTATTTACTTTTCTGGGGATGTTATGTGCTTGTTCTAATTGCTTCTTTGTGAGCTTGGTTCAGTTCAAGTTCTTAATGTTGCAATTCACTGGCAAGCTCTCTTGCATCATAAGCCCCCAGCTTTTGGGGGCAGGGGCAGTAATGTTGTCAGACTGGCTACAGCTGCTCTGTTGTGAGGGTAAGGACATGTACAAGGAAAGGAAAAAGACTTTGAGAAAAACAGTTGAAAAAAAAATCACACAAATTAAACTAGAAATCAAAGTGATGGATAGCAAAGTATCAGGACAAATTTAAAATGCCAGCACATTTTGTTGTTTAGAATTTCAAGGCCTTTCAGAATAGACTGCTGAAAGCAGAATAAACATCACTTTTACAGTTATTAGGGAAGTAATAAGCAAGGTGTCGTGTCTAAGGAATCACAAAGAACAGGGCTTATTGTCTTCATCCTTTGAAATGCTCCACTCTAAATCACAGGTGCTCCCATTTAAAAAAAAAAAAGCATAGACAGTCTAGCAATCATGAGAATGTGGCTTGCATGGGAAGCCTCAATTAAATGTGAACATTTATATTTATACAGGTAATTTGTTTTCTCACCAGCCATAGACATGTTGAGTGGGAAGGCTGAGAGAATTCTCACCATTGCAGGAAATAATCACTGTAGTTAAGTTTTAAATTTAATAGCAAAACAAATCAGTTTCCTCAGGGGGAAGTGAGCTGAAAAGTCTGATGACAGACAAACAGAATAGCAGCACAAAACTGAAATGAAAGACTTAGCACAAATCAGCAAAGGCACCCAGAAAGGAAAAGACAGAGTGGAGTGAGCAGGGCTGGGGGAGAGAACTGAAGGGATTGTGGAAGGTTTGGGAAACAGCCCGTCAGTTCCGTTGCCTTGCTGGCTATATAGTTCATGGTGTTGGTGATGCTTGGGGAACGTGCTGTGGCAGAATCAGTACTGCAGAAGTTGGCTTGTCCCAAACTTTCATGTTTTTTTCTGAAGTCCTGTGACTCCTAGGAGAAATGGAAAACACACCTGTTAATAAAAGGCACTTTTGCAGGTAGCAGCACCATTGATCCAGGAAGACAACAAGTTCGTTTCAATTGCTGCTGTCAGTGTGTTAGTCCTGTATGGGCACATGTAGTCATAAGGCACTGAGGAACCTATCTGATACGCAGCTGCTGTAACAGACTATGATATTGCCACAGGGAGTGTGTGTCTTCAGAAGAAAAATCATATTATGCTCTTATTTGTCTGGCACAATCCAAGCCATGTTCAGTGCTTGCAGAGGAACCATGCCTGCTGAAATAGCCTGTTCTCACAAAGTGCTTATCAACACTTGCATGAGGGAGAGCTTGGCTTTAAATCCTTTGCACTGGCTTTGTGTTTATTCATTTTTTAACTACACACAGAGCCAAGTCTCCACTGCAACTGACACAGTTTCACTTTGAAAGTCAATGAGACAGTGCTCCTAGGGCAGAAACACCTCGCCTGTGAACTTCATATTGTTCAGAGCTGCTGAACTGACAGCCCTGACTGACTTCTGTCTTCATGGAACTAATCCGTGACAAATGTCTTGAACTCCTCTGTGGCCCTCACCACGCACCAGGCTGTTCCCTAGAGGGAGCTTCTGAGCCAGGTCACTCCCCAGCCAGCAGTAAGTTGTGGAAATGTGTCCTCTCCCAGGTGGCATGACCACCTTCTAGCCCCAGCCTTTCCCCAGGGGACTCTCTTGCTCTGTCTGGGGATAAGTGCTTCCAAGGCAGTGAAAATGAGTGCTGCTGGCCTGTCCTCAGGAGTGGAGGGTACAGAGAGGTTGACATCAATGGGGAAAAGATGAGGGCTTTGTCTTAGGTGGGTTGAGTTATGGTATTACTGGAAGGGGTGAACTCAGCATCCCTTTTTGGTAATAGACTTTAAGAGTCTAATGGAAGAAAAAAATTGTCAGGTCTATTAAAATGTGTTCAGAGTGTAAGCCAATTAATGAAAATTACAGCCACCCAGGTTATTAAATTAGACTGTCAATAGAAAATATAGATTGCTTTTGAATATTTTTTAATTATTTAAAGTATGGTAATAATGAAAATCTCACAGAGTCTTCATAATGTAAAACATAGTTTTGATTTTGTTACTGTTTGAGTTGTTTTTTATATTTTCATTTCAACTTCATGATCGTTAAAGGAGCAGGAGCTTTACAGACGAAGAGCTGCAAAAGATGCTAAAGAGGAAAAAGCTCAGAGGTGGCTGGAGATGAGCCGTGATTCTGCAGTGTTATCCATGGCAGAGCTGAAATCAGGTAAAGCCAAGTGTGTCTAAATATGGTCCTTGTGTGCAAAAGGATAAATCAAATCTTCTAGCCACTGATTGTGCCCAGATCACCCAGTCGGGTGTTCAGGACTAGATGGCCTGTATTGCCTCAATTACTTTGGCCATTAATGAAAATATTTCCCAAAAGCAAGGTGGACCCACCATGCCTGATATTCCTGTAACTCTCACCATGTGGCCTCTGCCACTTGATTTGTGGCCTCCTCCTCTTACCAGCCTGTAGCAATTTGCACTGCCCTGGACTCCTGGAAATGCCTCTGCATATAAACAAAGAGAACAGCATTGAACTGCCTCCCTGGCTGCAATTTTCAAACAAATTCATTGAACAGAGCTCTGCCCTGACTCAGGGTATTCCTCAGGGCTGGAGCTTTTTGGAAGAACAAATCTAAATGTGCTTACAGCATGGCCAGGTATCCTCAAGAAACTGGTTCTGCCTGTGGGTGCTGAGCCTGTGACAACCTCTAGATAATCTGCCTCCTTGGATGGAAGTCTGAGACCTTAAGCGAAAAGAGAGGGGAAATATGCAAGACTTAAGAGGAGAGATTCACGTTCCTCCCAGGGACCTCAGGGACTGGTTGATCTCTACAGAAGGATGGTATGTTCAGCATGACTGAAAGTATTAGCTGGCTCAGCCCCGAAACCTCAGAACATTGTGTACGCTGCTTAAATCCAGTTTAGTCATCGCTGGAGGGAGGCAAGGCTGCCCTACTACAAAACAACCCTGACACACACCTGTGCTTTGTCAAACAAGAAACGCTGAAAGGTTTTTCTTTATTTATTTCCTTTTCCTTTCTTTTTCTCTTTTCTTGCTGAAGATGATCTTTTCCCACTGACTTGATTTCTTTCTGACTGTTCCAGGATGAATCACACAATCCTATACGTCCATCTGTATATTGAATGGGACTGTGGCAAGCAGACCTGATTAATGTCCCCTACAAGGAGAAAATGTTAATTGATGCTTTTTAATTACAAGTTTCCTGCATTATGGTCTAGTTTTTCAGCTCATAATCATTAGCAGTATAATAGAGACTTAAGTAAATTGCTGCCTTTTCCTCTTTTGTACTAGATGTAGGTCAAATTTTCATGTTCAGTGGTTATTATCTCTGACACTAATTAGTGTGCTGACTTGCTGACAAAGGTCACATCTGTGTTTCCTTCATTGCCTACAAACATGAATGAGGCTGTGTGCTCACACCAACTGATTCTCCTAATTGCTGTGCTTCTGGAGTCATTTCCACCAGTGCAAAGACACTAGTTTGACTTGGTAGCTGCTTTACACCTACTTTGTACTTACATCAGTGAAAGACAAAGTTGAGGGCAAAGGAGTGTCAGGAGCCATTATGTCCACTGCACATGTCCCACTTCTGCACTTCTAACACAAAGCAACCACACTTTGTGCATCATTGACTTTTCAAGCTCTGTGCAGTTGCAGGCAAAAGGATGAAGTTGTTGCCTTTCTACAAGGTGGAATGTTTATTCCCTGTCTTTGACCAAAGCACTTAGATGGTTTCAGGCCCAGCAGATTGTTTCTAATAGCTGGCAAAATTGATCACTCAGGTACTTTGATGCAGCCCTTTTATTTACAAAGAAAGTACAAAATTCTGTTTCCTTGAACAGAGGAGGAATCAGACAATAGGAGACAGATTCTCTGCATGAAATTTCAATCCTTTCAGCCAGCACTTTATCCAGAAGCACTCCACCAGCTCTTTTTTCTCAAGGTCATTCTAGGAGAGTTTATCTGGATTCTGCCTGGTTTTGAGAGAGGACTGCTTCTGTCAGACCATAGGAGCGCAGGTGCTCCAAGCACTGCCCTCCTCCCCACATTTTCAAAGCCCAGTGTTTCAGTCAGGAGAAACCTTGAATGCATTGGCTTCTTCTCAGGGTCTGCCCTTCTGCCTTCTTTCTTTGGGTGGCCGTTTCCAGCTGCCTGCTTCTGTAAGAGAGCTTTTTCGTTTCTTATGCAAAAGAATACCCAATGAAAGGCAACATCAAATCTGTCGGGGTCAGTAAGCTTTTGCCTGAGCCCTGTGTCTGGATGGCATTAGGGTTAGACGCTCAGCACGCGTCTTTGCGTTAATAAAGAGTAAGACTTTTGTACACACTGTCAGAGATGAGGAGCAGGAAGACGTGTTGGCATTCGGGCGAGACGAGATTCTCACTGCACAAGTGAAGTTTTGCTAAATGCTCCCTTGCCACTAGAGAGAAACACCCTGTTAACCAATATTGCTAATACTGGGCTGAATTTCTCTGCGTTCCTTGCTTACTCATCATATTTAACCTTGAATTTATTTGTAGAGAACTGCACAGCAAATCCCATTTAAGACAGGAAGAAACAGAAAAAAAAGCCTGGACATCATGTGTTTTCTTGCAGTATTGTTCTGGACAGTTTCCAATCTGTTAATGAATGAACACTGACATCTAAACTATCCCCAGGGGAGGTTCAAGATCCATCTGAGTTCAGTAAGAGGTTCCTAAATAGCTGTAACAAGCCCACACTTCAAAAGAAATACATTTTGCTATTTTTAAAACATGAGAGTTTTGGAAGGCTTTGAATATCAAGATTAAGTCTCTGTCTAAATACAATATAAGGCAGCACTGACTAGTCAGTGTTTCTCACTCAAATGTGGGAGTTTTTCATATTCTGAAACCTGTATTTGATGCTTTAAAGAGTTAACATATGACTGTGTTTAGTTTGCTTTTTTTTCCCAGAGCAGAGTGTGCATGTGTTTATTAGACTTCTTAGTATGTCTCAATTGATTAATGCGAAAAACATATTACATTGTCTACGAGCACTTGAAATTTTGACTCAGGGTTACTGGTTGGATAGATTGCTGAGCAATGTTTAACTGAAAGATTTAATGATACTCTGAACAAGACATGACTCATTCTTGAACAGCAGTGAACAACTCCTATATGTGAAAAAAACAAGGTCATATGAAGCCATACGGAGTCATATGCACAGTGTGAAGCTATTTGCATTAGATAGCAATGTAAGATGGCTGTGGAAGCTCAGCAGAAGGGTCAGGCAAGCTGGGTATGTTTGGAGACTGGGTTCTGCACCATGTCACTAAAACTACAAAGTGAAGCTGAGTGCGGTATCCTCAGTGCCTCACAGTAGACATCTACCTTGAATGTCTGAGCTACAAGGCTACTCTGCTCCCTACTACCGTCACTGAGAGCCCTGTTCTGAACTGCCCTTTGGAGAAGAGTTTAGTGCCTATAATAGGTGATCTAAGGAGCACAGGTTCCATATTTAGCCACCTGAGTGATTAGCACAGTGAGATGTTATTTAATGTCTCTGTGCTGAAGTTTTAATCCTGAAGTGGTGTACAGATAATATTATTGGAGAGAAGGAGTATGTGAAGTCCAGAACAAAACCCCGGTTTTGGAGACACTGAGAACATTTGGCTCCAGATGCTGGTTCCAAACATGTTAGAGCAGAGGGCCAGGAGGGAGCTGTCACTGGTGTTTGTTTGGCTGTAGAGGGAGAAGGAAAGGACTGCATCTTGATTGTGATTATCTTGAGTGAATGGATAAGTACTGAACAGTCTGTCAGAGGCAGTTCTTTAACATGGGAAAGTTCAGTCCTGTGCTTGCTTTCAAAGCTGTGCTCATTTGTTCCATGGTGTAACTGAACTTATATGTTCTAAAAGTTTAAGCCCAGTCTTCTCAGCAAAGCCTTGCCCCATTTAAAAGAAGGCCTGAGCCTTGCACCTATAAAACAGGGGAATAAAATTCTGAAATGTTGGTCTGTCTGGCATAGACATTTGGGTTTGTTCCAAACATGCAGATATGGGCCACATTGACGCTATTGCTCAGTTAAAGGTTGCTTAATTACTGTTGCAGAGATTGCAATTCCTGACACCTTTGCAAAGGTCATGTAAAGAAGGTTCTAGCAACATTCAGGTTTGAAATTACACTGTCTAGATCTGCACAACAGGCTAAACAGTATCAGACTAATGAAAACAGTGCACATTGTTTACATCTTCAGAAGACAGGGAATGTCTTGCCCAGAGCTCCATTTATGCCAGTTCTCCATCTCAGCTGGAGAAAGCAAAGTCTCTTCAGTGTTTCATCCCTCTTTTTAAACTAAGAATTCACTTTATACTGCAGCTTCTGATTACACATGACCAGGTATACATTCAGCTCTGGATCAGATGCTCATGCTCAGAGCAAAGATATCTGAGTGAAAAGTCACTACATTTTTGGTTAGTTTTGGTTGACATTTTGACCTCACACCAGCATGATCCAGGAACAATTCCCATTAAGTCTACTGATGTGAGTCTTTCCTCGAAGGGGACACTCAGGAAATCTTACCTGAATTATCTTTTAAAGTAGATTATTTAAATTCTATTAAGCCCCTATGCAGATATTCTTATTCAGAATTAAGTGACATTAATCTGATTTACTGTACTTCACTCTGAAACTGAGGAAAGCTAAATCAAATGAATTCCAGTTTAATTTTGAGTAACAGCAGTCATGCATGGCTCTAATGTAACTTCAGTAACCATGTTCAAGTCACACTTGTGATTATAATTTGTATTAATGTTTCTGTCTTTTTCTGTGAAGACAAGGGACGACAAAATTGTCACGGATGACTTGACTACATGTTCTGCTGTGTCCCCTAAATATGGACCTAGCTCCTCCTGAATGTTGGACAAGTTGCTTTGGAGCTCTGGATCTGACGGTTGCTGCTCATTTCTATTGTATGGTCAATGCTCTTTTCTCTTTATTAACCATTTATACTAAGCACATCAGTGTAGAACTGGAGCATCTGTCCAGGCAAGGGCAGGCAGGTACTGCTGGCTGGTGTTAAAGCTCCTGTGGTAGAGCTGTGCATGTGGAAAAGTTGCTGTGTATTTGCCTGGTTTAAATCTGTGGCTTCAGCTGTTCTGTATCAGGAGCACTAAATTTACTTGTAGATTTAAAATAGGTGAATGATTTGTCAGCTAAAAGGTCAGGATGCTTGCTGTTTATTTTGTGCTTTGCTTTTCCTGATTAACAGAAAATTGTCTGTATCATCTGATGCTACTCTGAAGGACTTTTGGTATAATGCCTGTGCAGGCAAAATGTACAATAGTGCCACTGTATCCCCTATGCCTTCCCCCAGCTTTGTATTTTACCACAGTTGCACTCTGAAGTACTCCAGCACTCAGCCAGCATTCTAACTCACAAAGGTCTCTGCAGAGGGAGGGGTATTGACTTCTCCATCATGTGCAGATCAAATTTCAGCCTTTTAGAGTTTTGTGCAATTGCCAGGTACACTGAAATCCAGATGCCAGCTCTTGCAACCTTCGTGTGACTTTGGCAGCATGCACATGGCTGTTCAGTGTAGCTCATGAACTCACCTCTACCCCAGAGATGGATGGCACCACAGGTAGGTCTGCACCAGCCATTTTCCCTATCTGTATCCAGTGTCAGGCATGACACTAGCCTGAGAAGCATCAAGAGGGTTTTGCAGGCCTGAGAGACACCAATGCAAATTCACAGCATTCCAACTATTTCACCTAGTCTGCATGGTAAATCACCTTCCTCGGGAACAGGCCAGCCTCTGAGTGTCACCTTGGCAGCGCCGCTCTAGCTCTGCACACCCTGCTGACGTGGTATAAGCCTGTTCTGTGAATCAACTTGACCTGGCAGCCATGCGAGGCCTATGCTGTTGGCCTTCTACCAGTATACCAGCCTAAAGCTGCAGGGAGGCAGGTGGCAATTAGATCTTCCCCTGCCTCCAGAAGCGTGTCTTCTCAGAGCTTGTGTGAGGACTTGATGTGAGGAGTAGTATGGAGCTGTTTCTCCAAAGATACCTGGCAATCTAGAGACCTTTAATAAATACAAAAGAAGTAATGAGAGAGGGAAAGAGGAAGACCACAAGGACAAATGAGGAGGTGAGGATCTATCCTCAGCTCAGCTTTAAAAATGAAGCAACAATACAAAAACAAAACAAAGCAACAACAACAAAAACAACCAAAATATTGTGTTTTAGCACAGGAAGCACGGGAAGCAACAGGAGCGCAGAGCATTGGCAGGTCGCTGGGGGATTCTGAAAGCAGAGCTGGAGCTCAGCTCGGAGCATGGCTGGGCAGGTTTCCCGAGGAGGGCACAACCTCAGAATTCAGCTCCGAAGGTGACAGTGAAGCCGTTGGGCAGGGTGAGGATGGGGAGGTGCTGAGAACGCTGTTGTTTCAGTGTCTGGCAAGCAGAAGATAGGCACAAGCACGGTGGAAGGAGTGTGTTTATTCAGGAAGCTCATACTCCCCTCCGTACCCATACTCAGAACCAGCTGAAGCCCACTAGGAAGCCTCGGCCTTGCAAGTGCTTGTTGGGCTGCTGCACACATTGAGTGGGCAGGGGGCTTGTTTGTTTTTTTTTTCTGTGTAAAGACTCTCTGACTCTCTCCATTGTGTTTAATACTGTACAGATAACAAGCCAACAAAATAACAGTAAAGCTGTTCTCACACATACACACAAAACTGTGTCATGATTCAGGCGTTCAGGCACAGCTGCTGCCTCATTTGTTTCAAAGCTTCGCAGCATAAAATTGCAAGCAGGCCTGTCCTGTGGTTCTCTGGTCTTCCCCAGGAGATCTCACTGACAGCACTGAGAGACCTGTGAAAACCTTGTGGAAATCTGAATCTCATGTAATGTTTTTTTCTCACAAAAGTACAAGCTTTAAGCTGCCCTGAGCTCTGAGATTCTGATGGGAGCATTACAGAGAAAAGAACTGAGTCTCACTAGCTCTGGGAGAGAAATACTACTTCTTATTTTACAGCCTGCTCAAGCACTGCTTTTAAAAGGCATTCAAATGTCTTCCTCACATATTCTGAAAGATTAAAGTCATTATTTTCAAAAGCAGCTCCTGACTATAGATACCTATTTCTAGCGCCTGCAGGCCTGTTGTTTCTCAAAATGACTGCATATTTATATGTAGGATACTGAAATATTAAAAATAAATAGGCATGACTTTATTCTCTTGTCTTTTTATAGGATGGATGGAAGATAAATTATCCAACAAAAGATTTACTCTCACAGCATAGAATGACTCAGAAATTCAGAGACTCTTCCTTTATCCATCTGACTGGGACTTGCCTTCAGAAGAGGATTCCCAAGCGGCCAGCTGCACTGTGAAGCTCAGAGGCAGGTAACATAGCTCGTGTCTCATTTGTCCTAGTGGCTGGCTCCAGCCTTTGCTCAGGCTGTATTCCTCTGTGAAAGAAGCCTCTGCTGAGCACCCAAATTCAGATGCAAAATTTTTTCTTTTGAGGTTGGGCCTTTTAGGCCATGTGTTGCCTAAGTTAGGTGCAAATGGGAGAAAAAGCTTCAGAACTTCTCGTGAATTGCTTATAGTTTAACACAGCTGAAAACAAGCCATCTGTCATGGTTTCAGCCATAGCCTCTGTTCCTGCAGGGAAAACTTGCCATTAAGAAAACAACCATTATCTTATCTTCAGACTTTGGAAACACTAACATCAGCTCTGTATAATGATTCAAAGGTCTGCCTAATTACTGTGAGAGCTATAAAAAGAAACCCATGCTAGATGATTGAATATACTTTTACATATATTTAAAACATAATGTTTTCTTTTTAACTTAAAAAATGACTGCATAATAATGGATGGAATGATGATCACACAACGTAGTCTTTGTTGGGTTCCTTCAGCTCAGACAAACTCAAGATTGCTGAGTGTACTGCCAGGACATCCCACAGCTTGAAGGATCTGCCCCTACATTTGGTGAGCTTGGTCCTTTCCACACTGAAACAGATTTTGCTGAGTGCTGACCACTCTCGGTCACCTCTGATTTTACAATTGTATGCAGGAATCCTGGTTTTAAAAGAGCTACTAACAGCCTTAAAGAAAGCAGAGATGCTTGGTGATAATTCATTTTCACAAGTGTTGAATTGTCCTTGAAATGTAAAGAGAAAAACACTAGGAGAGTTATCTGCACCTACTTTTGAATTAGACCATAAAACCTACTACCTACCATATGTATAATGCCTAGTATAACAGGAACCCAAGCCTTGACTATGATACAGCTATAGATAAGATAGTAAACTATCTGAAAAAATAATATTGTATAGTCAAATCTTTGCATTAGCTAGTTTGGAGCATTTTGAATTCTGCTCACATATTCCACTGCATGTTGGCTAGTAAATAACTTTGGCTTCATCACCACACAAAGTATCATAAAGTTGAACACTGGTATGAAATAAAGAGACTCAGAAGGATCTTTCGTACAGGATTTTTCATGTTTTAACTCAAACTTAAATTTGAGAGAAAAGACGTGAGGAGAACTCACACAGCCAAATTAATCCACTGAGTAGCTAAAGAAACCTGGGTAGCGAAGGCCAACATACATCTGACCCAGTGTAGATGTAATATCATTATTAACAGTTTTCAAAACCAAGAGCAATGATGTAAAGGATAAAAGCAGTGGTAAGGCTGTAATATTTTATTGCATGAGACCACTATGAGAACAAAAATCTTTTGACAGAGAGAATTAACCCCCCCCCCCCCCCCAGTCTGCTGCAAACTGGGAAATAAGAGGTGTAAATAAAATGACCTCTGACATGGTATGTTTCCTAGGGTAACTGCTCAGTTGTTTGGACAACAGATACTTTTTGGCCATTTGTGTAATGTTTTGATACCAATGTACTTTGCTTGCATATATATTTCCTGCAGGCAGCAGCTGCTTCTATGAAATGATGTGGTCAGAGATTACAGGGGTAAAAATTTACATGCAAAACCAATACATACAGTTTACAAGAAAAACCCAAACCAAATGCAGCATTCTCCAGAAATGGCTGCTTATAAACCTGGTCAACACAGAAATGAGCAACAGGAATTAAAAGGCTTTTCTTAAAATCAGCGCAAGGAAATGTGGCCCGCACTGGGGTGTTGAGGCCAGTGCAGTTGATGGCCTTAGCTCCTTGGCTTAGCTCAGCGCGTTGCTCACAAGTGTTGCTCACAAACCCAGCCTCCTTTCCGTCGGGGCACTTGTTATTCAGAGATGTTTTCCAAGTGACTGGGAGAGGAAATAATTTTACAGTCCCCGTGTTGGTCATCTGCTGTTTCCTCTGAGTGGCTCCTCGTTTTGCGGAGGCATTTCCTTTTGTCATCGCTCACCGGCGGACTGAAACTTTGGGAGCGGGCTGCCCGCCCTGGGGCGAGGGGCGATTCCTCCCTCTCGGGGGACCCAGGCCCGGCCGCTGCGTCCCTTCCTCCCTCCCTCAGCGCCCCTCCCC
>VXAL01008063.1:198764-240354 GCA_013399475.1 Chauna torquata | reverse complement strand
GGGCCGGCCGTGAGGGGCCGGGCCGCTGGGCTCCCCTCGGGGCGCCTCCCGGTGAGCGGGGCCGGCCTGGGGAGCCCCGGAGCTCGGGCAGCTTCTGGGGCTGCGGGGCCGGTGCCTCTGGGTGAGCCGCGTCTGGATTGGGGCTGGTCAAACCGCCCTGGGATTAATGCGTTTATTTTTACTGTTGGGCAAGGTTCGGCGGGATGGAGTTACTTCCCACTTACATCAGTGTAACTGAGATAAAAAATTTGGCTCAGGTAGGATATGCAGTTTGGCAGGGGCACTGCTGAAGTGGAAGTGATACCTTAAAAACAAGCAGCAGAGGAAACTGTGATGTTTACTCTTGATGGAACTCGAGGGGAGGATTTTTAATTTGCTCTCAGTGTCAGAGGAGAGAGATTTTCTGTCACCTGAAATTGTTTCCTTTTTTCTTGTCCTAGGTGTCAGCTTTTTAGTGTCTTCGATTCTCTTTTTATCGTCAGCGTCATTGTATTTTACCTCTCTATTGCAGCTCAGTGCCTAAATCTGTTGACAGTGACATTTCAGCATGTGCTGAAGTTCCTTTTAAATGGCTGTGCTCAACTTCTTGATGATACGTATCTGTCAGCAAATGTCTTAAGGAACTCCTGCAATAGCCCTTCATTTAGGGGTGTTTAGTACACAGCTCAATTTAATTTAAACTTTGGTAACTTTCACATTGTAACTGCAAGATAAATTACTGTAAGACGTCTCTGCTCTAAGATTATCTTTTGTTAAGATGCTTTGTCATACTCCTCTGTCTTCACACAACTCCTCTTTCAAGATGTTCTTGCCTGCATAACTCGGGGAAAAACAAGGCAGGCTCACAGTCTCAGGGGCGTATTTTTTACAAGGAAATGTAGTTTCATTTGGAATTTTAAAATAACTCTGTTTTTCTAATCTCTGAATAAAATTCAGGCAGTGTGAGTGAGTACCTGCTTTCAATTTTCTCTCGATTGAAAATATGCTAAATTAGAGGTAAAAGCACTTTAACTTAAGCAAAAGAAAGTAAACTAACATTTTTGATGTTAGAATTGACTTTTTTAAAGACTCGTGTTCTTTTTATGATGTATGAGAGGTTACCATTCTGATTGACTTCAAAGCTGATCCAACAAGCTGTTCTGTTGTGGGTGGCATATTATTAATATCTCCAAGTAGGTGCTGAGGTGTGAGGTAGTGTTTCTGAGTAGAGTTGAGTAAGGTGCTTTCTCTTTTGAGCAAAAGACCAGAAAGAATATCTTGTATTCAGAGGTGTCTGTTACTGGACTCTACTATGCTCCTGTATGATATCCCCTGTGCATTGTATTGGTAAGCTGAGTACATCTCCTGTAAACTTTGTAAAGAATTTCTTTCAATGACCTGCATTACTTTTATTTCAGAAAAGAAAATCTATTAATGAAATGCAAAGTGAAAACTTGAAGGAGGACACAGCCCAATAAAGTACATTTATTATTTGCTTACTTCTTTTAGTTTGGATAATAATATCATTTAGTAGTTTCAAGTATTAATAGCAAATGCTCAGTTAGTTATAAGTAAATAAACTCTTAAGACAACTGTGTTACAAACTAAAGAATGTGAAGCTGGAAGCCTAGGCGGAATGTATAATCCCAATAATTTCCCTTTTATGGTAGAAGTGTAAATAAAGTAATGGGAGATAGTGAAACTTACCTAGTAAAAAGGGATAAAGTAACAGGAGTAAACTAAAAAGCATGTAGCTAGAAAAGTGAAGATGTATTGTTATATTTAAACACCTTGTTAGTTGATACGTTTTGGGATTGTGCTGCTCTAACCTCACCTTTCTGTGCTAACTGAACCTAATCTGTTAGATGAAATCAGAGTAAAGAAATCTCTTGTAGCATGCCTGAGAGGCCACCAACTTATGTTGTGCGAAATGTACGGATGACCAGCTGTTAGCATGGCAGTGAACATATATAAAGGCACGTTTCCTGTGCCATTGTTCCCCAGTCCTGTTCTCTGTGCGATATCGAGGACCAAGCTTTAGCCTGTCATGGCCAATGAGATATGTAACTTGTAGTGCAGAGTGTAGCTGGTGGAGTTGGGAATACTTGCCCAGGATTTGAAGAAAGGTAAAGTTTATTTATTAGGGTAAATTGTAGGTTTCGAAAGAATGAAAAAGAGATTGAGTAAACTGTGATCTTATACACATTCTTGGAGCTTGGAAAAGTCACTCAAATCTCTGGATTTTTCTTCTTTTCCATTGGCAAGCTAGAAATGTTGATATCAGATGTCCACAGTAAGTAGTAGCATTAATTCAGTGTGCTCTGAAACATTTATCCTTGAATAAAGGCATCGTATTCTAGAAGTCCTTACGATCTTAAATAAATCAATTAGATGGCAATGTATGTTGGAAAAGAAGAGCATAGTGTAGGCTGAGAGATTAGAGAAATACCAATAAGAGTTAATACTGTGAGCCTTCAAGACAGCGTAGTTGGTATTAGAAAAGGCATAATATATTCAGAGTAGAAATCAACTGTGGAAATGCATAAGGATGCCATGTGTGTCCAATAAGGGGATGAACAATGACTTTTCTTACTCTAGGTAATGTAAAGTGGACGCTGGAAAGGATGTGTTGTGATTTCAAGGGGGAAGATGATGGAACAGTGAAATATAGAGAGAATAATACCATGTGTCAGGACGATGAAGAATGCAGCACTTAAGGGGCGAACGAGGGAGTTAAGTAAGGCAGTGTTGGCTTTGTGCCTGCGATATAGTGAAAGACCTGCTCCAAGAAAAGCCTCCGTACAAAGTTGTCTGAACTTGTATGTACTGTCTGTCACATTGATAGCCCAAGAACTCTGAAGGTCAAAACCAGCCTTGCAACACTGCATGCAACTAACCTTGTTCCTGGTGTCCTCTCCTTGATGTAAGGCTGGAAGTTGGCCCTTTTTTGAGCAAGAGGTTGGACCAGACTAGCTCCAGAGGTCTCTTTCAAGATAAGTTATTTTGTAATTCTACAAAAGTGTTGTAGAGGAGAAATGACAAGCATAAAGGTAACTCCCATGCTCCTCATAGGGCAGCATCTCTGACAGATTTTAAAATTTCAGGTAATAAGCAGGTAAGTTGCTTATTGTATTTTAAACTTTCACTTGTTTTTCTGGAGAAAACATCAACCTACTTGCACTGGCACATGGTATCAGTGAACCCTATTCATAAAACACTTAATTTTTCCAAGGTGCCATACAGTGATTGGAAAAGATGCTTTCTTCTCTAAAGAGCTTATTTCAAGAGACAACAATGACTAAATGAAGGAAATATGAACAGGCAGTGATTTCAGCATATTAATGATACAGCTATTAAGCTGTTTTAAGGTGTGACAAAGGAGAGACTTGAAAAGTATTTGGTGCAGAGCAATTCGGTAGATTGATTTATTTATTTTTTTAATTTGATATGATTCCTTCACTCTAATTCTCCTATTTTCTGCTTTTTGTATGCAGAAAAAAACTTCTATTTCAGGTGTCTTTTTCACTATTAGTTCTTGTCAGCTACTTTAACCTCTTCCTGAGTTTTACTGATCTAAGTTTATATGAAGGCTAGCTCCCATTGAGTAGTCTTTTCTCTGTGGGCTTGGATGTGCAAAATCTTTTTCGTATTGCAGCTTGGAATGGAAACAGCAAACTTGAAGGTGGGTGCAATCTGGGAACAGTTTTTTCTAAATTCAGCTGAGTAAGACAATCATGGCTTGAAGGCAAAGGAGTATTTAACGTTTAGGGATCAAAGGCAGAACTGCAAAGTACGGTATTGTCTGTCCCTCAGAAACTTCTCTCTAGTGAAAGAGCAACATTATTGCCTTCAGAGGTACCACAGTGAATAGTGAAAACTTTAGAATGATCAGTTAGTGTTCTCCATTCTGTGTTTGTTTCTTCAGGGCACTGATGCATATTATTATGGTATGTGTAAAGCTGTTTTTGATTGTTGATTTAAAAAAAAAAAAAGTGTACTACTCCATTACTGTATAGGTTTGTGGTAAATGGTTCAGAACCACAAAGCAGAGGGTTTGTTTTATTTTCCTACTACAAGTAGTTGAATTCAACTTCTTTTCTCGATGTATGAGACAATCTCAATTACAGTGTCATCAAAATATATGACCAATGTTCATGTCAGAGATGTGAATTATCTGTTCTTGGACGGTTTAAATTTTTTTTAAGCTTTTATTAACATGGCAAGCCCAGAAGTTTGAAGGCAGAAAGTTAATAATTATTGGTCAAGATTCCATTGCAGCCTGAGGCAACAAAACATGAAGATTACGCAGCAAATGGCCATAGCCTCTGTGTGCCTGTTCACCCAGGAGTGTTGTGAGGACTGATATTTAACCACCTGAAGAGTTAGCACTTCCGTGTCTTGTTCCTCAGAAGATCTGGAGGTGAATGGAATTGTCTGTATTTGGGCCAAGCTCTGCATAGTGTAGGTCCCAAAGTACCTACTTAGCTGGCAAATGAAATGTAGGCTTTTAAGGTGATATTTAGGTTCTTTTCACACAAGTCCTTTTTTGGAGTAATTTTGTATTAGAGGCTGCCATGTACTAACCTAGTTTCATGAGTTTTGAGCTGCTTACAGAGCAGAAAAACCCCCTCTCTTTGGCAAGCATAGTTACAATATGCCCAGTGTAGTGTAAGACTTCAAATCGGACCAGTTCTGTAATGCACTATTTGCCTGTGTTGCTGTTCCTGTGCTGTCTGCCTTCTCTGTAGTTTCCTGCTGTGGAGCAAGGCTGTTACGGTAATGAATTATTTTGGATCCCCAGGGCAATGGAGGTATCCCTTTTAAGACCTGATTAACAGATGCATTGCAGTTTCCTTTAATGGGAGTCCTTGATGACCAGTATCTCTGGAAAATAAAAAGCAAGTGTCTTAAGCTGAAATTGCTCAATTAAGACAGCTGAGAGGAGTTGCCTCAAAACTTCCTCTGTTAGCCAAAGCCAGTCCTGCGCCCGTTGGAAGTCCTGGGAGAGGAGCAGAGGAGCGGGTTTTGACAAAGGTGGGTTAGAGTGGCTGAAATGTCTGGAGCGTGCAGTAATCAGTGTAAGTTTTGCAGGTGATTTTTCTTCCTGCTTCGCCCTCTGCAAGGAGAGAGGTTCTACAGTGTCGAATTATTTACGGTTGCCTTTATTCTCTGGGTACACAGAACTATTGTCTCTGATTAAGCCTATTGTTAATGTTTGGAAAGAGATGAGAATATTATGGTGGAAAAGAGTATATTCTCTGATCTGTCATCTTGCATTCCTGCTCATCCAAGTTCCTAGCTCTCTGCTTACCAGCTTTCTCTGTCTATTTTAACTCTGTCCTCTCCAAACAGCAAGATATGTTATTCTGCTGCGCAAAGACCAAACAATAGTGTTTAAGTTAGTGTTCTAGAAGACAAGATGACTGACGGACAAGGGATAACAGAAGATCAATAAGACAGTAAACAGCGGTGTTTTCCCATAAAGGCCAGGAGGGTAGCATAAATGAATTGTTATATGAACTGAGCTTTAATATTCATTACCTAGGGTCTCTGTGGTTTATGAACTGTCATGCTCTCTGACCCCTCTGGTGTTGGATGACAGGAACATTGCAAAAGAGTGTCCCTTAGTGCTGGTAAAAGCATTGGGTGTCCTGGACCACTTATCCTGTCAATGCAGGATTCTTACCCTGAAGCTGTGAGAAGATGGGATGGTCAAGTTTAAAAGAGGATCTCTTAAAAGAGTATCAAAATGCATATTCAAGAATTGGGACACTGTTAAAAAGGATCTGAGTCTGAAAAATTGCTGTATTGGGTTTTAGTAGCTTATGCCAAGGACTGAGAGCTCTAAGACTCTAGATCATACTCTGGATTTCATGTGTTCTGTTTAAGTTAACTTTCGTTGTAAAATAGGACTGCAAAAATATATATGCAAACCAGGCTACTATCACCTTTTACACTGGAGATTTAAAAGCAGATCACAGCGGACTGAAGCATGTAACTGCAACTTGTTGTGAGCTGTAGTGAAGTTATGATCTGAAATTAAATAGCTGCAAAAATAGTTTTGTGTCACTGGAAGTCAGGATTAAGGTTGAGGAAATAAAAATGTCTGTTTTTATGAGCCCAAACGTAGGCTCAAAGAATAAGGCTTCTATGGGAGGAAGGGAGATAGTCATGCTCACACTTGTCACTGTGGTAGTTTGATTAGGAAACAGTGCTCGACATGTGATACTAAAAGCAGACAGTGAAAGCTGTTGTCTAGGTTTGGTGCTTGCTGTCTCTTGGCATGTAGTTGTTGTATGTCGTGTTGTCTTTTCTTTTGAAACTTCCGCATATTGAGAACCTGTCTGCCCGTGGTTCTGCTGTATTTTGGAGCGTATCCTCTAGTTGAGGCTGGAAACGATGATCTTACACCCAGGACACACTATAGTACCTTTCCTGCCCAGCTCCTGCCCACTGGTCACCTCCTACTTCTTGTTTCCATCTCGTGGCCCCAAGGCAGCAGATGCAAGGTGAAGACTTCTGCTCTGCCTTCCAAGCTGGGTATTTCCGTTCTGCTTGCTTAATATGTGTCTGTTGTTCCTGTTGCTTGGAGGGGCTTCACTCTCTGTCCCAATATTCTTGTGTAATATTTGGGGTTGAATGCATAAATAAAATGTGTTTTGGTGGTAAATGAAGTGATCCATATGTTGCTTCTCATTTCCTAACTGCTGTGAAGTTTGATAAGGCTTATCTTTGTGAGGCCTTCTCAGCAGCAGTTCTTTTTGTCTAATTGCTTTCGCACTTCTTCCTTTTCAGCTTGGCTTGAAATACTAAAAATGAATTGGGAGAAGGGAAAGAAATAAGGGGAGGTAATCCTAAATTTCTGTCAGCTCAAAAGTGTGCTAGTTATTAAAGACCTGGCAAAGACTTTATTAAACCTTCTGAACAAATACATGACAACTCTTGTAAAGTAGTTTTATGAAAATGATCAAATTGCTACTATTCTATTTATCTCTTAATTCTGTGACTAACAAGAGATGGAGATGGGGAAAGGACTGTCCGTGCAAGCAAACCATCTCCTGCTTTGTAATTCCAGTTATCGTGCCCTTTATAACAACATGCCTAGTTTTCCAGGATGCTGTAACACTGTCTAGAGGTTACAAGCAAGCTGAAGATCCATGCCTAACGCTTCTAGAAAAGTGTGTGGGCTCTGAAAGTATCAGAAAAGATTAATTTGGAGGTGTGTTGTATTTAAGAGCATAAATGTTTGATTATATAGACCTTGATTTCCTTTGTCATGCAGCTTTGAGATTGGTAGCTCTTTTTGAGTATTGAACAGATATTATAAACCCTTCATTTCTGAGTTGGGACAACTTTTCAGTTTCATTTTTAGTAGCCAGATTTTTAAAATTCTAGCTAGATATTTTTTATTCTTTCTACCAAACAAAAACTTCATAATTAAAATGATAAAAATGAGTAAATCACTGAACTGCGCCATGAGTGTTGTTTTAGTCCTTTATTTTCCCAGTATATTTGTTTTTTAAAATCTGCTCCTTGCATCCAGGTACCACAAGCAGTGTTATTTACCAATGAAAACTGCTATGGGTTAATTGTTCTGCAGATTTCTTTCTAATTGCAGAATGGGTTTGGTGTGAGCAGTGGCTTTTCAGGCCTCCTCCTCCAGCGCCCCTAGCCAAATAAGCGCTGATTTGTGTGACCCGTTCAGATATCATACTTGTAAAGCTGCTGAGAAGGCATTGCCAGTTATGATCACACTTCCAAGTCCTTCATGGAGTTCAGGAGAACTTCTGAGGGGATGTGGAGGCTGTTCCGTGGTTTAATGGAGAGGAGTTTGTCTCACTGGGTGGTGCTGAATGCAAAGTGAAAAGATTGCCATTCCATGTCTATGTTTCCACTTGTACTGTTTTGTTGTTGTTGTTTTGTTTCCCCAAAAGAGCAACCAGTCTAGTCTGTGAAGCCTTCATTATATATAGCATGGCAGAGGCAGCACCTTAGAGATGAGTGCAGCTTCCTCGTACTCCAGTCATCAACTGTTTTGTCACCTTATTCTGGAAGACAACTGCAGCTGCCACCCATGCTTGGCTTCTCTGACTTGACCTCTCTCATTAATTAAAAGCCTTACTTAACTATGCCCCTGATGTATGGTGATGTATGAGGAAGACAGTACGTATGCACTCACTGAATTATTAACAGTGTATGTAATTTAGAGCTTGTATAGCTGATTGACTCTATTTAACAAAAGAGCATGTGGTAGATATATTAAGCACGTGTATAAAAACATTGCCATGTGTCTGAAATTAGAATTGCCTGCATAATACTGTAATTGAAGAAGGCAGGATATGGCTCAAAGATGGTTATTTCCCATTGCCCTTTTGAATCCATCTGGTATATTTTGCTGTTATTTTATCTCCCAGCAAATCAAGACCTTAATGTTGATGACCTAAGATTAGTTTCCTTGAAGCTACTTTAATGACACTTCTCTTTCTATGAACATGCATGCACAAAGCCCACGTACAGGGGAGTTAGTGAGTTCGTTCTTATTTTACCAAGTAGTTGAGACTATAGACATTATTTCTGTCTGCAACAGTAGAAACTTTTCCAGTGCTGAAGGCATTTGCAGCTTTTGCTAGACAACCATAACCGTGATTGTACCTGTTTATTGAATAGCAAATATCATGGACTGAGAAAGGGATGATTTTAGAGTCCTTTTTTACAGGGAAGTAACTGCAGGGAAGAGTGAAAGTAGAGAGCCTCCATGAATACTAGTTGAATTTAAAGTAGAGCTGGGGTTCTTCTTAGCTTTTTTTTTTTTTTTAAATACATTTTTATTTTCTTCATATTGCAGTATGAATTCAGCAGGCAACTATGGAATCGGGGTATGTATTGCCACAAGGCACCAACCTTCTGCCCTTTTCATTTTTGGCCTACGGGTTTGTCAGATGGGATTCCTGGAGACTACCTCAATTAACATTTGCAAAAGTGAGATCTGCCTGCATGTTTTACAGCTCCATATGTAGCTGATCAGAGTCTGGTATGTACGTATCTGGTATAAAGAGGCCTGGAGGGATGATTTCATTTACAGATGTTGTCCCACCATCTTAGTCTAGCTGAGGTCTACCTTCCACTAAGATAAGGACCTGTGTCTGTGTCTGCATGCTATATGAGTGAATTACACCATGTAGGAACAAATAGTTGCTTTCTGAGCTGAAAGAAAATGAGCAATGGCTGTCTGTGTTGCTTCCTGCATTATTGATCTCTGGAAACTACTTTTCAGCAGAGGCAGTGAGAACATTTCCCATGGAGTGCTGAAAGCTTGAGAAAAGAGTTAACTAACCTGAGCCTTTTAGAAAGCTTTGATTTTTATTGTAAGTTCATGGCCAGATTCACACTGTGATAGACCCATGCTGCTGAAAGCAAAGAGGAGGAAAATGCTGTTCATATTCTTCCCAATCTTATTTTGTTTACTTCTTTTGAGACTCTTCACATGACAAATCATCTTAATAAGGGTGTTACTAATACCCACATTTTGAGAGAGAACAACAGAGTAGGAAGGATCCTCTTATGTTTTTGTTGTGTAGGGGTGTGAAGAAAAGGACTTTGAGGTACATGAAGACGTCAGTTTGTCATCGCAGCATACTGATTTTTTCTTTCCTTATGACAAATACAGTGTCTTTATATCTGCTTTTCTATAATATGATCCTGTTACTTCAGATTACTTGCAAAGTTGTTTTTCTTTCTTGTATCTATCTGCCATAGTTTCTTTGCAATTCAGATTTAAAAAAAATTGTGGGAGGTGCTCATCATTTTCTGACTCAGTTGATTTCAATAAGCATCAAGCCTGTAAAGCAGCTGTTAAGGTCAGGCAATCTGTAGCAGACCTATAATATGTTGCAATTAAAATGTATCACAGCTTTTGGAAATACAAATTATCCAAATCACGCTTTGGGGAGGAAAAAAAAAAAAAGAAAGCTTAATATATTAAACTGATCCATTAACCATTGCTCTGTTATGCGTCTAATACAAGAAACGGAGGGGAATGCAAATCAAGCTAGTGGCTTTGATTTTAGTGTCCTGGTCTTGGCAGTGATCCCTTTCATGGTCTGGAGAACAAAGTCCAGGAAAGATTCTTGCCAACTTCTGTCAATTAATTAGTTTACACCTTGAAACATCTTAGAGTTATAAATACTATGTGAAAAATAAGAAAACACATATTTAAATGAGAACACAAATGTGAATGCTTTTGCTATATACTTCTACTTTTTTTGCCTTAAATACTTTTGTGGAAGTTGTCAAGTATTTGAGTGTACTGTAACAGAATGGCTAGGAATTTTACAGTTATTTCAGCCCTGTGCACCTGAGGGCTTTTTGTCTGTCTCTTGTAGTCCAATATTTTTAATGATAAAATGCTCAAATCACTCTTCAATGCAAATTTAATCTTTGAGAGACTATATGAAATGTGTATGACAGTTGCATGGCTCTAGAAGGTTTTTAACAAGCTGAAAAAAAAAACAAAGGCCCCTTATGTCTTGATAGTTCGGTTTGGGAAGCTGGGAAAGTCTGGGTTATCTGTCCTAATGCTTTTAATGGAGCCTCACTCGGTATCTTTGCTGATCAAGGTTTGACTGTATTTCTGTGTTGTTGTGTGTTTGGTCTTTTTTTTTTTTTAATATCAAATGCTTTGTCTTCCACTTGGGGAAAAAATCGGCTTGTTAGGGGCCATCTCGGTTCCACTTCAGTTTTTTAATAGTCTTGGGAAAATTTCACTATCTTAGATGTTTTCCTGCCCTCATCACTCTGCACTGTGTCCTCCAGTTGGAAAGCTGCAGTGCTGCTGAACTTTTGCATTTTCGTTTCTAGGTATTTGGATTGAACATAAATCTGAATGAAATGAAATGAAAGTTGCCTTAAGCAGAGAGAGATGCCTGGTACTCGCCAGTTATGTGCAGAGTTTGATGTTTTGTTTTCCTGATATTCTTGGTATGAGGCTTCTTCAGAGCTGACTTTACATTTTATTAACCTTCTGCGGATCTTCCTGTGCTTTAGAAGTTAAAAGAATTTAAGCTACCAATAATACCTTCTATGCTTTATGATTTCCGCACATTTGTTGCTATAATTAGATGGTCTGTGTGATTCTTCAGCTGGTTTAACTTAGTCTCGTTCTTAGTCTTTGCTATTGCCATTTTAATACATCAGTGATTCTGTATGATCTTACTTGTTCAAAGTGCTGTGTGAACGCTAATTTTCAGTGAGATAAGTTAACATTTTTCTCACTCTCCTTATAATACTAAAACTCAAAATAACATGATTCCCTGCTCAGGTCCTTCAAGGAAATCTGGAAATCTAGTCCATACACCATTTCCTTCCAAAATCAGATCACGAAGAACTTTTTTTGGTCATGTGGTGTTAATTTATGTTTCTTGCCTTTGCGGGTTCCAGGTAGCATGAATAGCTGCTAATACCTTTCATCATTAGTTTTTCATTGAATCCGGTGGCAGGCAAGGCTACTCAATGAATGGCATAGTAGAGCTGTTTGCAAGACTCTCTCTCTTAACTGGAATACCTGAAGTGGTAGGAACAATTTAGGAAAAAAAAAAAAAAAGTAATCTTGCCAAACAGTCTGACTTTTGGGTTGAGTTACATTTGAGTTACTTTTGTCCCACCACTTCTCAAACTCTTGATTGTAACTCTCAAAAGACTTGATGTTAAGATGTGCTGTTTAGTGACCTTTTCCTGAGCTTTTCTGTCCTTTGGACCCTCTGGGGATTACATTTTCAAACTTCTGAGAAATTCTGTTCTGTCCTATCTGGAATGCATTTTCTTGCATTTATCAAAGACACTTCTTGCTTTCCTTAGGTAGATGAGCTGGAAGGAAGTAAGCTTGTGTAATCAGCTCTGTCAGTTGTCCTCTCTGTTAATGGGTGTAGCTTGCTATGTATTTTTGGGTTAATTAACTTACCTATGTTGAGTACAACTACCTTTGTAGTTATATATGACTACTTTTTTATTTGTATAAGATTTCTAAGGTAGATGCAGCCCTCCTCCTTCCCAAAGAACATATAAGCTTTCTGAAAGAAGCCTTTCTTGCTTAGTTGTTCTAATTTTCTTTTTTTGCCAACTGCCTGGGGATTTGCACTCCAGAAGTTGAAAAAAATACCACCAAAGCTGGAGGATGAGAAAGATCAGAAACCAGATAATCCTCAGATAATGACTACATTGTGCCTGGGGCATGCCAAGGTCTTAGGCATGTGAAGGCATCTACATTTCTGTAGGGAGTTCCGTATTTCTTGGACTTCTCACAGGCTCTAGAGCTGTTGCAAAGGTAACAGAAATGACCTGGCTGTGTTGGAAGAGCTGGAGATAATGTGCTGCTTCTGGCTGAAGGTACCTCAGTAAAATAACCGGACGGACACCAGTGAAAATGCATAACCTTCTGTAGATAGCAACATAGACATTTCTTTTAGCTGAATTGTGTTGACCCATCCGTTTCCACCATGTGTGTAAAGACACATTCACAGATGCATGGCAGTGAAGGACGACAAAAAAGTTCTGCTGACCTTTGTACATGTGAAGTTGTGAGAACCTGGCTGGTAGTGAAGAAGTCTCACTGAGTGCATGCAGTGTTGCAAAGGTGCTGCAGCTGTTTGGCTTGGTTTGGTCTGTGAGAGGTTGAGTAGAAAAATTCCCCCTTCCCCTCCCCCCCCTTTTTTTTTTTTTCCTGTCCTGCTTTACCATTATGACTTTCTGGAATATACTTAGACAACAAAATACATATATGCGGCATCACTGGTCCCACATGGTTCTGTAACTCTTTTTTTTTTTTTTAAAAGTTATTACCTTGCTGCTTAGGGATGTGTGCTTGGTCCAAACCTAAATACTTTCAAGTATTAAATGCTTTGATCCTGTTTAGTTAAACCAGAGTACCCTTTGTCTCTAATTTTTTGAAAGCATCTCTGAGAAATAAACCATGACTGTGTGTATATTTTGTCTTATGTGAAAAAGCCTTACAGCACTAGTTCTGCCGTGTTAGTCCTCTGCAAAACATGAAATTAGAATGAAGATTGTACATCTGAAGTGTATGGTTTTATGAATCATTAAAAATCCAATGCAAAAATAATGTCTTTAGATAGCTATGTGGTCTGGTTTGCAAATCTGTAGATTCCATTCCTTTTTTTTCAATGATCTTTCATACCTACATTTCACATGAGGACCCCGAGTTCAAGTTGTTAATTGGTACAGCCCATCTGTGTTTAGCTTCATGTGGACAAGCATATTTATTTTTAATGTTATCCTTTCTGCTGTTCTCTTACAAGGGCATGTGATGGTTTTTAATTTTGCAGTTGCTGTGAACATTGACTGAAAGTCTGTGGGGTGTTTTTGTGTTCTCCTCATGTCTTCAAATTAATGATTAAAGATATCTTGAGTTAGCTTTTCTGTTGCCTCACTCTTTGGCTGTCCTGACTGAGTGGACTGACGTGGTTTAGGGTAGAATTTTGTGTTAATGCATCTGTCTTGTAGAGATGTATCTTATGTTTGTGATTACTTACTGTATTTTGGCATTTTCTTGGCTTTTGAGGGGAGGAGGGAAGCAATAAGGAAGTTTGAGAACAACACCACACAAAATAAAAGATCTGTTATGAGCTGCACCCTAACAAGGCCTGAATTTGTTTGGTTCAATATAATGTGGATATGCAACATAATTTTTTGTTAGTGAAATGAATGTAAATGTAAAGAAGTTCTTGAACATTGACCTGTTACCTGTGTGCAGTTTTACCTGTTGATATTTATTTGAATTGTTGGGGAAAATGAGTATAACAGTTCTGATAAGCCCTTTTAAAGTTAGGATTCAGGGCAGTCTGTTTTTCTTTGTTTTGGAGACAGGCTTTTCTATAAGTCACTTGGTCAAAATTTCCCCTAAAGTTTTTTATAGTGACCTTTAATTTAATCAGTGATGTGGACTGCATTTTCAACTGTGGACTAATCCAAAGAGGTTTTAGATAATCTTTTATCAGATTAATGAGGAGTTGATTCTTTTTTTTTTTCTCTCCACCGAGAGGAGAGAGTTACAGTGCTGCATAGTTTAGTATTGGACCTCACCATTCGCCCTCTCAGTAAGATGTAATTTTTTTTGTGTAGATCTTTTTGAAGTTTTGTTTCTTTAATAATGAATAAAATTTTCTGTAAAGATGCAGAACTTCTACAGCACCAGGTAATTCTGATTTCTTCTCTCTTCCCTTTTAGAAGAGGACAGATGCAGCAGCTGTTTGTTTATTGCTCAGGACTGTTAAGGGACCAGTGGACTATTTTACTTCCCCTAGTCTTGTCAGGGTTACTCTGAAGAGCGTGCTTCAGCCAGGTAGTATAACAGTTCTAGAAGAGAAAAGGGAGTAGAAACAACTGCTCTCCTAAGTGGAAAAAGCTGGCTTTGGGCTGTGCCAGAAGCTGACCCCTCTCTCTGTCTGTGTGTATGCTCTGTTTTTAATGCATTTATTTCTAAATCCCTTACTGCAGGAGTTTTCAGATCAAAGTCTCTAAACCTTTACTTTTCTGGGGCGTTTCTCTTCTCACTCGTGACCAAATTAGCTTTTGGGGGGTTAATTTTGATCCCAGCAAGTAGTTACCTGGAAAAATAAATATTTGAATGTACTTTTTAAAGATAGCTTTATGCAATATTGGAATTGACTAAATCTCCAAAACCTGTGATGGAGGGGGTGTTTGTATGTCTGGTTATTTTTTCTTTATTTTCTTATTTTGTTTTGTTCTGTTGAGGGAATGAGAGAGCTAGTAAAATGTCCCTATGAACTGTTTAATGCTGAGCTGATGCTGATATACTGAACAAAGAAGTTTTGGATGGAAAAGATGCTACGTGTTGCTTGCAATTATGAAGGATAAAGAAACAAGAATAAAGTAGTTCGTAGGGGGAGAGCGTGTGAATGGAGAAAGTATAATGTGCTAGAATTTTTATTTGTTCTCTTTGTGCAATCTAGGAGTAAACCCTCAGTGAAATTATGCTCCATTGCAATTCAAATCCACTGCAAAAAGCAGCAAAAGTGTATTATGGAAAGTGTGAGGAATCTGTTTAAAAAGTAAAATCATTGTTTACTAGCTGACTGTATGGTAACAGCAATTTCCAGGTACTACAGCAGTTCTTTTCACAGTGCTTAACTGACATGTGTAATACTCGGAGTGTTGGAGCTTCACCAGCAGCTTCGTTACTGGTCAGGAAACATTAGCAGAGGTTGTGTTGAAATTGTGCTTGGTGGGAATGCTTTCTTAAGATTTTGGCACACAGCTGCCTTGAACATCTTTGAACTAGCGTAGGTGGGCTTTTTGTTCTCTACACAGTTAAAATTTTCAAGGGAGAGTAATGCATATTTATCTCATTAAAGTGTTGGGTATTTATCTGTAACTGTAAGAAAAGAGCTCTTGAAGAGCTGCAAGTGAAGAACCAGACTGCAGGCTCAATGTGTAGCTAACACTACAAACTCTCTCTCTGTACCTCTTCTGACTTCTTCGAAATTCAGAGCAGCTGTTCTGTTGCAAAATAATATTTGACCTGTAGCAATTGAGAAGTGCTACATTAAGATGATGGTAAGGCAGCAGCCTCTGTCTAGGCATGTCATCAGATGTGTGGAACTGCAGAAGTCCTTGCCTCAGTGCTGACAGACTTCAGCTCCCAGCTCTGGGGACTTGAAAGCACTGTGCTAACTGCCAGAGGCATGTTTTCCCAGCTAGGTTTGTCTCATGCTTTGGCAGATTTGCTGCTGCCCCTGTTCTTAATCTAGTGCTGATGCAAGTTTCTTTGGCTGCTGGGACTGTGGCTCACTCCTGAAGTCCAGCAGCACAGGCATCGTTCTGTGAGTACGACCTTCGGGCTACGGGCTGGAAGGGACGAGGAGCCTGGGAGTGTCTGCTGTCCTGCAGCTGCGGTTCGTTCTGTTTGCAGTAAGCTCCTAATGTTTCCGTGTTTTGGATGTTCTTGTTTTTTAAAACAAAGAAAGTGTTGCAATAAGTGGCAAAATATCGTGACTCTTCCACCCACTGAGTACTGTTCTTTTATGAGTTATTGCATGTTTTGTTTTACACTTTGGATTAACTTCTTTTTTTCTCCTATTAGAGGAAATGTTCAATTTCTTGTACATATTGTTTCACTTCAGTCTTCAGAAAAGCATTAAATAGGAAGACAGAAGTTAAATTTTTTTTTTTTTGGACAACCTTTAATTGCTTACTTTTTGTTTGTGGAAATTAAACTGCAGTGCAGCTTTATGAAGTTCTTGGTGCAAGCCGTGTGTCATGGGAGGAGAATAGGAAAGAATAATAAGTAATCTTTTATTGGTGAAGGCAGAGAAACTAATAGGGGGAGCTGACCTTTCTTAGGTCTTTGGGGAAATGTTAAGATAGAATAGATCTACTTAGCTAACATTAAACAATTTTTCTTTGATCATTTTTGAAGCGTTGTAGATACAAGCATGTACTAAGGACCTTATTAGTATTGCGTGTCTCCAAAATTACTAGGATTTTTAAAAGGCTACTTATTTGCTGTTGCAATTTTTATTTGACCTTTCTTAGATTTTGGTAAACAACACCTCTTGTATCTCTGGTAGATTTATAGTTCTCATTAAAAGTATTATCATTGACGATACTTTAAATAAAAGGTCCTAAGCAAGATTTCAGGTATTCCTGAAAATATCTAAGCACTGATTATTTAACTTGGATTTTTCTAAATCTAAATGCAGTTGCACAAAAACAATCCTTCTTTTATGAGTCTGAGAAAGAGCTCATAGAGGTATTTTAACTGTTTTAACTAGTTTAGTTGTGATAACTTTGTTGACCTCTGCTAGAGGTACGTACTATGGAAGATCTGTATGTATATATTATAGCGTGTAGAGAGTGGCACCACCTATTTCAGCTGTGTAAAGTATTTGCTGTGATCCTAGTGTTGACTCCTGTTGAACACATTGTATTCTTCTAATATTACTTCATTGATATAAAATTACTCTTTTCTGTGCTTCTTGCAAGCCTGTCTTTCCCTGTCTATAACTCCTTATTTTCTATATAAGTTTTACAGTTACTTTATTCCTCTGTTTTTCCCTTCTGTATCTCAAATACAGTTACATGAGCTTGAAAGGTGAAGCAGAACCTTCTTCTTGCTCCTGTTGGAAAGCGAGCTTTGAAGTATTAACTTCAGGCTGGGTAACTAGATCCCTGACACACAGATTTCACAGGGTGATCATGTGATGGTAATTACCAACAGTTTTTATGTAGTTCATTTAAAAGTAATGACTAGTGGATGTTAAAGGAGTAATAGGTGTTAACCATGGAATACATTAACTCATGGAGATTTCAGAGGAATTTCACTTGTGGTAATAAGAAATTTGAATGAGAATAGGAAAGGATGTTGAAATTTGGTTTTTGTCTCCTGTTTTGTCTCTTATGGTATGAATGTGTTCAATGAGATGAAATTTACGTGGTAGATAATGTCCCATGAGCTGTTTTATCTGCTTCGGTGAGATCATTCTGGACTAAATACATTGGAATTGGCTTCCTAGAGTACTACTGTGGCAAAGTAGTGGTGTAAGATTATTGGAGGTATAAACCTCTGATTTAAAACGTTGCCTAAATCAAAACTGTAACCAATAGGATCACTAAAACTTGTGCTTTGTTTTGAAGGACCTGAAATGAAGACTTCTAGCTCTTAACAGGAGGAATTCTGTTTGATGCTGAGAGTTTTCTGTTATTTTGAGTTTAAAGAATAGCAACAGTCCTCCCCTATCTCTCAGCATTGGAAGGAAGATACTGGCTAAGTTTCTGTTAAATCAGCTGGAATCTGTAATTTCTGAGAGTATGTATCTTGGATGAAGTTGGCTTGTGCAAGTATTCTTGAGCTGGGAAACATTTAGCATGCTTCTAGCCTTGTTTAAGCCACTGGGCTTAATGTGTTAGAGTGGTCCAACCTATGCTAATGTAAGATCTTCTGTAGCAATTCTGTCACACCAAGTAGCTGTTACAAAGCTGGTCTCAAATTCATTACTTCTCCTTCCTACCCAAATGGAGAGTAGATTTAGCATGTTAATCATTTATCTATCTTCAGGTTGACACTTGGAAATTGACTATTGAGTAACCCAAAAGTGAGGGGGGAGGATCCCTGTTGGTCCTAAAGAACTATGTTTTTCCCCAGCCAAGGAGATGGTAATTTGTCAAGAGGTTTGCCTCTCAAAAGAGTGATGGCACAGAAGGATTATGGATGAAAGCAGAGATGTGACCAGTTAGAAACATCTTTCCCTTTGAGCAGTGATGGCAGTCTGCATGAAGTCAAAGCGTGGCATTACAAAGTCAAATTAGTGGCTTCCTGAATAGTGTTTAGGGCTTGTTCTTCTGATGCAACTGATGGATAAAGGGAAGAATATTAAAATGTTTTTAATAACCTGTAAAAAATTTTTTAACTCAGCAGGAAAGAAATTCCTGTTTTGTGTAAAGCACTTTTTATTCTCATCTTTTGTTTAGCAGCACGAGTCCCCAGAATACTCTGCCAAGTTTTGAACCTTGCTACAGATTTTTCTGCAAGTGCTCTACTGATACGGGCTGCCCTTTCCCCCTTGTGTAGATTTTGCATTAAGTCATAGCAATGTGACTGGAATTGTTGGCCTGTTGCAATGTGTGGAAATTTAGTTACCCAATCTGTTCTGTTTCTCCAACTGAATGATTACGAAAAACATTGAATTGCTCTACTGAATTTCCCTTACTTAATTACTAAATGTGGCTAAATTGAACTGTGTATAGGGTGGATAAAATAATTGAGGTGCATGCGGCTTCGACCTGTTCTTTTAAATTGGTTCCTAGTTTGCTGCTTTGTGCGTTGGTTGAACCACTTTCTAAAATGCTAGTGTGAAAATAAGCGGTTTGTTTTATCTATAAAGTTGACAGTATAGCTGTCTAAAACAGGCACTTCTTTTAAGTATGAATGCTTATAAAAGTTTGCTTTTGCTGGTGTAAATATACGACTTACTTTAACTCATGAGCTCTGAAAACATATGCGAACAGAAGTAAATCTCAGCCTATTCTCAATACCTGGAAGAGAACCGGATGTTGTTTGGACTTGAAACTGATAAAACCTAGTCACTCTTGTGATGCAAAAGGTTTGAGTGAGGATGAATCCTTTTGAAACCTTTTGTTTGGGTTTAATTTGACTTTCTTTTCTAAAATATTAAAAATTTTGTAAATTGACTCAGTTTTCACTCATCTCTGTCTTGGATGTGAAATTGTCAAGTTAAAGTAGAGCAAGGAGAAATTCAGTGACTAATGAAACTGAAAGTTTCTGAAAGGATCCCCAGTGGTCTGGAGGATGCTTGAAAGGCAAAAGGGCCCGATCCCTTTCCAAAGGATGGATAAAAGCATTGCTTGTTTGTTTCTGTGTTTATAAGAAGGGAGTTGCTAAGAGTAGATCTGTACCAATGTGCTCCCACCCTCAAGCTAAATTTAAATGTGCAGTGCTGAAAGTAGCCTGAATGAGTGAACTGTGTGCAAGTGGACCATTTGCTCGCTGGAGCTGACATCACATTGCTCTTCCCCCATGCCAGACTTTCCTCTTGACTAGTTGCTGACTTGTGGTTCTTCTTCAAGGTAAGAACATGGGTCCTGAGACACCATTTCCCACCTCCTAAAGATTTCTAGCCTTGCATGACTCTTCTGCGTTCTGCCTGTTTCCTTCCAGGTGGGTTCAGCAAGTAGGTAACTGTCCTTGTTAATTGAGGCACTCTATATAGCTTGCAGAATCTACACTGTGCTATTGGAAGGCCAAATGTGTGATTGGTAGAAGGCATTTGTACATGTGAATTGTTTAAAGTTTTCTTGTTGCTAGTTTGGATGTGCATCAAAGTTTCCCTTACAGGGTGAGAAAACATGTCCAGGTGTGCTTTGTGAGTGATGGGGTTGTGAACCATGAGAGGGAGTAAATGCTAGGAGTTAAACATCCTAAATGCACCCAAGTTGCATGCTAGTTTGCAGACAGGACAAAAGCAGACTTATTTTGAACATCATTGTACAATATTCTATTCTTTATATATACACATATATTCTGTGAATCTTCTAATTGCTGATATCCTTCTAATCAGCAGTGAAGGTCCAATGCTTTAGTCTTCTTTTGAATGTAATCTGCTTTGCAAGCCTTATCCTGCTTTCCATGTGTGCATGGGTTCCCTAGCCCCCCATAGCTGTGGTTGCAACCAAAGTGTACATCCTAGGTTGAAACCTAGCCTTGCCCACTAGTGATGCAGAATTAAGATTAGTCAAAAAAGAGTTCTAAAATAAATTTCCACTACTGTAGCCAAAAGTCACATACTAGCAGAATTGTTGCAAAAACTTTCTTCCTTTGAGTTCTCTTCTCCCTGCATTGTGGATTGAGCTGTTTTGTGGTTTGCTGGAAACGCTGTAGCTTTTAAATGTTTGCCTTTGGCTGAATGGCTTCTGCTTTAAAAATTGTTGATCTCTTTGTTAGAGAGCAGAATGGACATAGACAATACATTCTGGATAAGTCATACACAATGGTAAATATACAAATAGTTAAAGTAAGCCATTTGGACACCTAGCAGCACTATAAATACCATTCCCTCCTCTCCCAGCTTCTGAAAAAGCAACATGATTTTGTGAAGCATAAGTTTAACTTCTTCAGTCCCGTAATACTTCTCATCCAGTAAATAAGAGAATGATTTATATGTCCTCTATCTGTGTAAGGTAAGCTGACAGACTTCTGCTGGTGCATTGCGTGTTTTCTCAGTGATAGAAAGCCAGTGGTTTCTGGGGCTAAGCTGAAGAAGGGTGGGTTTTATGCTTGTCTGCTGCAGGGAAAAGGGTTTGCCAGTTCTGGAGAAAGCTGTGTGCTTTTAGGCAAAGGCACAGATTGCTTGAGTGCTTGGCTATTTCCATAAACACTCTCCCCACCTTTCCACCCTCCAAGATCTTGAAGGTAAAATATATGACTGATGCTTTTTCCTCTTCCTGTCGTTGAATGGGAGTTGTCAAAGCCGACTCTTGTGAGCCCTTTCTGTGACATGTGCAAGATCATAAGGTGAACTGTGAGAGGGGGAGGTATGAGACATACAGAAACCTTCCCTTATTAATAAGCGTCCCAATTAGTCATTCCTGGTGTAGGTAAGAACAGTGTAGCAGTGCTTTTAAAAGGTGTCATGGCCTGAGTCAACTGAGTGCTGCCCAGCACCTGGTCTCTCTCTGGGTGTTTCTGTTCGTCAGAAGGTGAATCGCGCCGTGGCGGTGATGTGTTGTCATCCGGGTGGAAAATACATCCTCAGCTACTGCACTGGAATGCATCCTAGCTCAGTGGGAAGGGGCTGAACAAAAAATACTTGTATTCCCAGGTAGCGTGTGCACTGTTTGGTTGGCTTACAGTTGCCTGTTGTATGGAAGTAATGCCGGCAGGTGAGGGTTAGGAACTGTTGTGGTTAGGCACGTGGCGGGGGTGCAGGGCGTTAGCAAGTGGAAGCGGCAGTAGGTAGTTGCGTGGCTCTCTCATTCCACCCTGCAAAAGCATCTGAAGTTCCAGCTTTTGTGGGGAAAGAAAGGACTTATTTTCTTAGCAGCGTCCTTCCCTTACAGGTTAAAGTTCGTATTTTGAATCATTTGAAGGCTGAGGATCTAAGACTTAACTCAGGACTGACTGCTGCAAAAGTAAAACTGATACCTTACATGTTTAGAATCAACAGTAAAAACTAAGAAGGCAGCAGGGCAGGTGAGCACAGTGTAGCTTCAAAAAGGAGGATCAATGGAAAAATACATTTCTGTAAGTATCCATGTAATCTGCAAATGGTTGGTTTGGAATTGTGCCGCTTCAAACAGGGGCTGCTGGGTCCTTGGGCAGTAGGCAGCAGTTCTAAACAGCTGGGAAAGTGAGGAATAATAAGAAGTGGAAGCAACAAGGGTTGATTTTAGAAAGTACCAGTAAGATCAAACGAAGCTGTAAGTGACTTACTTGCCCAAATAGAAATGGTCATTCCTGGAAACCAGTCCCCTCAGCTGAAATATCACTTGGACCAGATGTTGAAGGCATTGGATACTATGGTTACCCTCTGTAAGTCATGGGCTGAGGATGCCAAAGTGCAAGCATAGTTGGGTTATGTTAGTTTGCTGCTGCTGCCCTGTTGATAGTGCTGATCTAAGAATGTGCTTTTATGAGACATAATTCATGTTATGGAAACATGTTTAAGGGTAGGGAAATGCTGTCTAATGAAGAATTTCCTTCCTCTCTGTGATAACTAGTTAATCATGATGTAAAAAAAATCTTGCTTGTTCAGGAAGCAGCAAAATCTTTTCCAGTACATTTGGTGTATGCAAGTAAACTTCATCTGTTTCAGGTAATTAGCACTGCATTAGTACAGCATGGCAACTGCTGTTTAAACACAAGGTAATTAACTGTACAGCGTAAACATAGCGTGCTAAAGATCTAAGCAAAAAGGTGAATTTCTAGCTGATTTAAAAGTAACACATTAGAAGTGCTGGGGCGGGGGGGGCAGTAGTTAATGTTTTTCTCCTAGAATCTTGATGTTAGCTTAGTGCAGAATGGGCCAAAAAGAAAGGGTCAGCCATTTCAGGCTGATGGCAGTTGCATCATATGCAAGTGCAGTTCTTGTGTGTTTTGTTTTTGTTTTTTACTTCCTTGGTGTATAGTGTTGTAATAGCTGAATCACCCGGAAGACGTGTGGATTTTTTTTTTTGTCCTTTCAAATTTTCGTTTTCCATGGCTGCATTTTCACTACTAGCACAAAATGTCGGAGAGCTGATGGTCCAGCATCAGGAAAGTGGAAATAGAGTTGGATATGTATCTTGTCCGCTGGCATTTTTTTGTTTGTTTTTGTTTTGTTTAACTCCTCAAAATAAATTTGGTTCATCTTTTAAAAAAAAAAAAAATCTGTCTGAACTATGTGAAATGGAACAGTGTCCATAGGAAGCATGAGTTGTGTGCGCTCATGGGTCCCAGGTGTGCTTGTCCAACTGGGAAATGAAAGACCAAGTTTCTCAGTGACTGTAGAACTCACCAAGTTATATAAACACCTGACTGATAAATGCATATCTAAACTTCTGAAAAACTGACAATTCTTACTATCTGGGTAAGTAACTACTTGACCCACAGAAGTGGCAGGAAAGCTAGCAATCTACTGAGTGTTCAGTGGGCCAGACGTACAGCTCCGTCAGTGACAGAAGAAAGCAATTCCACAGTAAAAGCTGAAGCCAGAATCTGATCTTGAGGCAGAATTTTGTCTCTTTAGCAGTTTGCCAGAAAAACAGGTGGCAAGTGAAAGTGTGACTAGGTTCTTGATCTTTGAGCCCAAACTGACTCCCTGATGTATGTGGCAGAACTGACTCAAAACTGAAACTAAAATTTCTGGGCAGTTTGCATGCAGCAGGATAGAACCCAGCTTCTTCTGTGTAACCCTGTTGGAATGCATGAAAATGCGAGAAACCGCAAGGAATCAACTAGTCAAAAATTTAGGAGCCGTATAATGGACAACCATACTGAGTAGGAAGTTGTGGACAGATACTCTCTTCTGATCTAACATGACTGGATAAGCCGGGTAGCAAAGATCTGCTGTTTTAAAATGTTTACCCAGCTCGTTTTACAGACAGCTTAAGAAATGTTACACAATAGCTCTGTTAGCAGCTGTAAAGAGCTACAACCTTTAGTAGAAAGGTGACAACAAACAGGTGGCACTGGCTTGCTGGATAATGCAATCTTTGATACCACTGCTGTTTGTGAAGGGCACATCTCTTCACCACACATAATTATTCTTCTGAACTGCTCTTTAAACGTCAACAAAGGCCTCTTGTTAATTCAGCATGACAGTTTGATTACAGTATTTTAACAGCTCCTGCAAAATAATTCAGTTACTAAAGTGGTAAACTTGCTGTCTTGACAATGAAGATAAAGTGCTGCTTCACAGCCAGAAAGGCAGAGCTAACCTTTTAATTCCTGGTCCATCTTTTTGTATGGTCACCAGTGGCTTGGTTTGAATGTGTAATATTTTCTCTCCATGAAAATGTAGTCTAAGTCCACCTTCATGGGTCAATAAAATGCTTGAAATACTGTGTAGATATAACTGATGTAAAAGGCAGATATGTTCGTGTATCTATCATGTAAACAGCCTGTGTCCACTGAACTGATCAGAGATCAGCATTTTCAAAAAGTGCTGTTGTTATTATCAGTGAGAAGAACATTGCCCTACGGAAGTGTTCTTACACGTTCTTACAGCAAAACTGCTAGCAGTAATAAATTTGTCTCATATGTTGCCTGAGGTGTATCTCAAACATGCCCTATCTGCTGAAGTCTGTCTTGTGTGTTTTTGACAACAGTTAGTTTGATATTGTCCTTTATTGAGGTGTTTGGAGCCATTTCATCTTGCTGTATTGGGTTTCTGCTAAAATTCACTTGTGAAGGGTGTCTAGTCCTGGAATTCCTTCTTTCAAGAGGATGGCCATTTTGTGCTAAGTGGAAATATGCTAGTTAGCAAACAGTAATCTAGGTATGTAATTTTCGGTATTAGTATCTTCTGCTTGTATGCTTTTTGTTATCTAAAACTGTGTCAGATTCTTCCCTCAAGATTGTCTGAGGTCTGGTAATGCTCTCCATTCCTGTCCATGATTTCAAATTGTCCTAAACGTATTTTTTTCTCCTGGTCTGTCTTTGAATTTCTTCTTGCGTTCAATGACACAAAGAATGCAGTAGTTGAATAGATGTGAAGGTGTACTAACTGAAATATAGATACATTTTATGCAATGGAATAAGTCTATAGTCAGTTTCTTTAATAACAGTTCATAATTGGACTAGTCAATTTTAAATCCACTGAGATGAAAAGTGTCCAGAGTGTGCTAGTATTCTAAAAGTCTGACCTGTTGCATATAACCTGTCTCTTGTGTTTGGCTTAACGCTTGAAAACATGAATGTTTGAGAGGGGGAAAAAAAATGCATTTAACATAGTTCTACATTTTCTTTACAGACTCTGACACATCTCTGGGACCTGCAATGACAAGTCAGAACAGTAGCCATGCAGAGAAAACTGGTGAAATGTCCTCAAAGCAGTCAGCACCAAAAGTGCAGGTCCAACGATCTGTCTCCCAAGAAACCATCACTATTCATTTCTCTGCATTTGGGAAGGAGGAAGAAGAGGAGGAAGAGGAGTTTAAGGAATTTCTTGATGAGGAACTAGATGACCAAAGCATTGTAACAGCACTTGAAGCCAAGGAAGACCTCTGCTTTGAGCATACCGGCCATGAATTTTCTGGTCCAGCTACCTCGCTTAACATGGCCAGTTCTACATCACTACTGTCCTCATCATCTGCAGTTCTGCCAACTGCAGACACTGTAAAGCTGTTGGATTCTCCTTCCACATCCCAAGTATTCAGTGCAGTGCCACTAGTCCTGTCTCCCTCATCACATTCATGTAATACATTTAGCTTATCAGGTGCATCACCACCTGCGGAACAGAAAGCCAGCCTGTCTTCCCCATCCTCTTCTCCTTCCAGATCGGTTAGTGCGTCATCCACTGTTTCTAGTTCAAAACCTTTTAAGGGTTTAGTCAAGTCCCTTTCAACAGATGTGGAACCAAAAGAACCAACCCCACCAATGAGACACAGACAGTTAATGAAAACGTTAGTGAAATCTCTGTCTACAGACACTTCTAAACAAGAATCTGAAGCTGTGTCTTACAGACCACCAGACTCAAAACTGAACTTGCATCTGTTCAAACAGTTCACTCAACCTCGAGCTACAGGTGGTGATTCTAAAACTGCCCCCTCATCTCCATTAACATCGCCTTCTGACACTCGTTCCTTTTTTAAAGTACCTGAAATGGAGGCTAAAATTGAAGATACTAAAAGACGCCTTTCTGAAGTAATCTATGAGCCTTTTCAGCTGCTCAGTAAAATAATGGGTGATGAAAGTAGTAGCCACAGGCCCAAAGCCTTATCTTCAAGTGCTTCAGAACTCTCAAACCTTTCCAGTTTGAATGACCATTTGGAAAGCAATAACAACTACAGCATTAAGGAGGAAGAATATGATTCTGAAGGGGACTTCTATGGGAGTGACTCTAACCTGAGTAAGAATGATCATTCAAAAACAGCTGAGGAACATGCAAAAGAGACGGAGACCAAAAGCTCTCAGTCTGCAAACACAAAAGACATGAGTTCGAAAACTTCACTTGTACTTGAAAAATGTTCATTGTCTGCACTAGCAAGCAGAGAGGATGAGGAGTTTTGTGAACTTTATTCTGAAGACTTTTCCTTGATAGAGGATGAAAGCAAAACAGATAAACCTACTGAAACTTTGCTCGATCCTGAGATGACTGAGGAAAACGGTACTATGCTCAGTAGTGAAGATGAAAATAATCTGTGTGTGCAACAGCCTAAAATACCAGTGAAAACTTTATACTTCTTAACACTGTTAGTCTATGCTTACTTTATTATCCCTCTCCCTGGCTACTTAAGCGGACTTTTGTTTGGAACGGCCCTTGGATTTATGACAGCTGTCTGTGTGATTTGGCTGCTTACACCACGTACTCATGAATATCTCAAATTGCATGAAAGTATGAAAAAGCGATGGAATACAGGAGCTCTAGACATCAAAGAACCTGAAATACTGAAGGTGAGGTCATGGCATTTTGTCTGTGTGCATTATTTTGGGCCGAAGCAGTAAACTGGATATTCTGAAGGTGCAAGTGAGCTGAATTATCACCATTTGTAATTACGTTATTGTTTTAGAGTCAGGCGGCTTTGGCAGGCGGATACTAAAATGGTTTAGTATGCAAGAATATGTAAGACTTCCATGTCCTTAAGGATTAGTAGAAAAACAGAGTTGCTTCAAAAGTAAAAGGGCAAATTGTTTTGCTGATGGATTTCAAACGATCCCAGTCAGCTACTGAGAGCAAGTAGTGTCAGAGTTTAGTGTGTAAAATGATATTAGTGCTTGAAGCTGCATCCTGGGAGATGTATTCTGTTCCTGGGGTATTTTACTGTCTAGGCAATGGTTTGTCTGTCTTGTCTATTCAGTCCAGGAAGATTTAAGGAGATCATACGGAGTCTCCTCAAACATTAGCTGATTAGAATGGGAGGAGGAATGAGTAATGAAAGGGGCATACTTGTGTGTTACGATGTCTTTGGTTCTGCATGATGATATCTTGGACATTGTACTGTACAATTTCTATTATAGTTCAGTAAAATGTGCGCTTGAGAGCTGGCTTCTAAATGAAGCTCTTGGAAAATTTCTTTTCCCTCCTCTTCGCCCTTCCCCATCTCCTCTTCTTGTTCAGATGCTGTGAGTTGCTGTTGCTTCTGTGTCTGGCACGTTGCTGTCTGTCCAGTTGTGATCTGTACGACGACGTGGTTACTTCAGTTGCTTTGTGTTTCTTCCTTGCCCCTCTCCTGCCTTTCCTAATCTCCATCTCTGAATTAAAAAAATATTTTCCTAGTGGCAGAATTCTGGATAGTAAAGCACCCACTAGTTTCTGATGTGCAGCAGAAGCATTTCAAAATGATAGTGGCACAGCCTTCACTTGGTATCATTTGCTTCTCAGAGTATTTTTGAATGCTTTCTTGTGTTTCTGTAAATATTAAATTCATCTGGAACTGTGTGAAGGTTCGTCTCCAGTTGTGTGACAACACAAAGGTTGCATGAATCGAAATTCATATGATATTGGTTATACACTGTAGAGTCTATAGTTTGTTGTGTGTTAATAGCAAATCTCATGTATCCTTAGGTAACTGAAAAGTTAGAGGAATGGGGTATAAAAGTCAATTTTTGTTGGGTAATGACAGTAATTGCATGCCCAGCCTTGATGCTATCATGGTGTTCCTTATTTTTCTTGAATGGTATGAGGAGTAGTCTTTCATTTGTTGTTATGAACGCAGACTGAACACTTCTGTCTGCCCCTTTGGTATACCCTCTGTTTACACATACAAATCTTGACAAACTTTCAGTTTTGTCCTTTTTAATTGGGTGCTGAGACCCTCCATATAAATTTGCCTTGATACATGAAAGCTGGTAAAGATCCTGGTAGTCATGGTTGGCTGCTGTTAGCTGGCTCTTTGAGATGTTCGCTGTTATTCAGGGACCTTTAAACTGTTTTAACGCTCTTATCTGGGAGATAGGTTTTAAGGGAATGGCTGTAGGCAAGAAATGCACTGTGCAGAGGAGTCTGTATGAATGTAGATTAATGTTTTGTGTGGCCTGATTAGTATTTCTTGTGCTTGTTAACATACAAAGTAATTGTCTTTAATACGTAAAGACCGATAAAAGGGCTTTTTAATCCTCCAGGAGTTTAAAAACCGCACAGTACCCCTATTGTAATGGAACATTGTAATATGATGTAGCAGATTGCAAGTCATTCCCCTCTCATACAAAGATTTTCTATTTGCCTCTGTCAAAATGAGCACAGGACAGTTTAGATCCTCTGCAGAATGGGAGAAAGATTTAATCTCTAACAAAACTCACATGAATGTAGGAAAATCAAACTTGATACAGTTTAATGAAGATGCTCTCTTCAGAACTTGTTGGTCTTGTATTCTGGGCTGAATTGCTTTCATGCCATTGTGAGAAAAGCTGTAAGAAAGATGCCTTTATGGGGCTCTAGAAGTTGGGATTCTGCCAAACTGCTGTCAAGCTATTTTTTGCACAGGTATGTGCACATTCTCTCCCATGTAAATGTTGTCTGAGAATTTTGCGTTTTCCTTCAGGATCTAATGGAAAATTCGCCTCACCAGTTGCCAAAATACCTGAACATGAGTATTTTCTCCCTGAAAATTGTTCCTTTGCAATATGAAAGGATAAAGCACTTCTGTGGTGGTTAGCATGTGCTTCTCTTGATTTGAGTCTTTTTTTCCCCAGTTTCTATGCTTTTTACACTTATTTCATTCAAGTGTCTTTGATATTAGGGAAGAACAAAACCAGAAAATGCACACAAACCCCCTGCATCTTCAGTGCTTGTTTTCTTGCCCTCTTATTCCCATAGTATTCGGTTCTCTAACTTCCTTTTCCTTTTTTTCCTCCTTTGTCCACAGTTTGCCTTTTTTTCTTTTTTTTTTTAATGCATTAGACTCTTCTAACTTACTTATTGACGTTTTCAAATGTGTGTTCCCTTGTGTTGTGCTGGCTGATACAAAAGGTTTTAAGTAACAGCTAAAATGGAAATGATAAATTTACTTTTTCCATTAGAAAGAACTTCTATGAGAAGACCATGTTGGCAGTGCCTGCTTTTAGAACTCCAGCTGTATAGAAAGAGAAGGCTTTTTACCAGCATACTGTTCCTGAATATCACTCGTGGGAGTTCATGTTCGGTAGTGGCCTCTGGCAGACAAATGTGTTTTTTAATTAAGGTGATGGTTACTTCTGCCCACCGTAGACCTTTTTTTATACTAATAGAATTAGTAAGATTTAGTGAATTAGTGTGATTTGAGTGATCACCAGTTGTTCAAAAACTTCTGAATTTCAGTGCTGGAGCATTTGGTGATATCGTTTAATGGTGATGACTGCAAATCAATCTGTTAATATCACTAAGAAACTCCGGGGGCAGTTGTAATTCAGAGTTGGCCTTGTATTGTGAAGTTGGTTTGCTGATGCTTTTATTTACATCTTTGGAAATGTTATAGAAATAACAATTTTTATGTATGTATTTTTCCCCGGCAGACCTGTTCTGTGCTCCTCAGCTGAAGTTACAACATACCTGAGATCTTTGACTAAACCTTAAAAAGGCTGATACAGGGCCTGACTCTGCAATTCTTACTTGCATGAATTATTCTGTTGGACTGCAGTTTTAATAAAAATTTGCAGCCCAGAGTCACAAAAGAGGAAAAGTGGAATGTGGTAGGCCTTTGAAAGCCATTTTATGGGAGTGCTTGCGTTGCAGAGACGCATGCGTTCCCCAGAGGGCTGGTGTAGTTGATAGCGCTGTTGTGACACAGATGACATAGCGCACTTTAAAAGCCGGAATTTCAGTCTCTGCTGTCTAACAGAAGCCAGATCCTGTTAGCACATCTGTTTTTTGAATAATATCCATGACCTTTGCTATGAAAGCCATGCCTCCCAGTATTCTAACCAGATGCTTTTTTCAGGTTAGCTACCACACTGACCGAGAGACACTTTCTCCTAGTTTGAGCTGTGAATTCAGAGCAACTGCTGACCTTTATAACTGGAGATCACAGGATTAGTGTAAATGGCAAGCAGCTGTGGAGTAGCATATGACTATGGTCATTGTCCTCCCTGAATTACTAAATTTCTTATTTTAACAACTTCGCTAGTATGAAAAAAACCATCATACAGTCTCTCCTCTCCTATACAAGGAAATCCGTTGTTGTTTCAGTAGCTTGGGAAAATTTATCCGTTGCTGGTACATTATGGTAACATAACTTCTCTGCTTAGATGCTTTGCAAAATGGTTTCCTTAGGTCGTGAATCCTTATTTTAATATGTTTTTGCAGAGAGAGAGGTGGAGGTATTTCTGCTAAAATTGTTCTTAAAGTATCGGGACTTGGAATGAATTTGGGGGCTTCTTGGACAACCTTCTTAAAAATGTTTATCCCAAATGAAACAATTTGCTGTACAAAAGTGAAGAATGCTGAAAATGAGAAGGCAGATGGTGTCATCCCCCCTCTTAACACTCTGAGATGGGAAAAATATTCCTGCATTTCAGAGATGTTTTCAGATTCATTAATGGAATGAAGAATCATCATTTGGTGAATTATTAGCATTCCACTCTTAAGCCATGCAGTGTTTCCCTGTGTAACAAAATAGCTCAGAAGTTGAGTGGAAAAAGGAAAGAGTGCATGCTTAGAAATTAGGAAACTCAAAATTTATGTTTAGGGAGTAATGTGGTATCTCTTTCATACTGACTGTTGAGCAGGTACTGTCTGGAGAGAGGGGGGGGGAAAAAGAGAAAACCCAAATATTTAACTCTGTATTTTTTTTATTTTTGGGGGGGCCATGCCTTAAATACATGAAGTAGCCACTCTCTTCTTGGTATAGAAATTGCCGTGTAGGTTGCTATTTAAGGCAGGAACTGTGTTTGCCTTCTGTTGGTTCTAGATTTTGAACGCTAAGTACCTTAGGCAGCTGGAAATTGTTGTTGAGTCTTGGAGTGGTTCTTCAGAGCTAATAACCAGGTGGTTGTGCTAGAAGGAGCAGTGTTTGCTCTTGCTTGGTTTGGTAGGTGCAGTGAGCAGGGGAGGCAGCAGTCTGGGGTTTGAGAATTGTGTGTTTGGCAGGTGACAGAGCTACTCCATTTGTTTGAGGTGGAGAGCGTGGGTGCATGGTAGGGATCAGAAAAGCAGGTGGGAATTTCCAGGGCTCCCAAATGTCGAAACAGAAGCAGGAATTTACACACTAAGGAGGCAGAGAATCCTCAAGAGTGCTGTTTAATTGTGTAGTGCCAGGAAATCTTCTGGCAAAAAGGCTGGTACTGGCACTGTAACAGAAAGAAACTGGATAGGAGAGGGGCTGGTGTGGTGGATGACATGCTGGATTAATTCAGTCCCCTTTGCTACTGGACGTTCACTGAACTTGGTTAAGTCACTTACTGTAGGCTGTGCCTTGCTCCTTTTTATTGCAGATGGGACTACAGCATCTCAGTAGATGTTGGAGGGATGAAATCAAACACGACTATAACGGTCTTGGATAATAGTTGTACAGCTACTGAGAAAGTCTAGTGAAGTGTATGTGTCTGCCGCATGTCCAAAGGTGTTCATCTTGTTTCAACTCCCAGCTTTTCATCTTTGAAGCTATGCTCATGGATTTCCACTTCTTGGTATGGTGCTGTCGTAATCGAGAGTGATGCATAAATCGTGCATTGTCTTCATCGCTGCACGGCCTCTGCTAAGCTCTAGTGCTGGTGTCACAAAACTCCAGCTGTTTCCATCTCATGCAGGACGTTAAAGAAACTTCAAATGTGTTCTCTCCTTCCTTTTTGGGTACCATACATACAAGGAGGTTTCCAACCCTCCTCTTGAAAATAACATTATAGCTTATTACAATTATAAAAATGGCTTGTGTGGCTAAGCTTCATGGAAAGATCCCCTTTCCTCACATTCCTTCCTCTTTGTGCCAGCTTGTGTCCTCTTCAACGGAATGTTGTTGCAGGAGGGGGTGATAAGCTTTTAAGGCAGCAGACTTTCCTCTGTACATTTGCCTGGCTGCAGGCCTCCAGACTTTGTTGCCTGAGCTAGAAATAGCTCAGAGATCTGATCTGGGGGGCAGGTGGGAGTCTCGCCGGAGTTCTGTGAGTCACATGGATATTTCAGTTCTGCACAAAGCAAATGGTTCATAGTGGCTCTAGGGAAGTCACTTGATGTCCTTGTGCTTTACTAAGTCCAGCTGGAGTTCCTGGCTGCAAATTAATTGCTGTCTCTTCAAAGATGTCTTGACTTAATAGTTTCTAGGAAGGAAATAGGATATGCTCAAACAAACATCAGCCCTGCTGCGCAGAACCTCGATGGTTTATAGAAAGCTCTTCCTCATGCATTGTATTTCCTATATGGTAGTTGTATATAACCCAGTGTAAGCAAACGATCAGACACACGGCTTCTTCAGAGAGAATGTATTGATATTTCTGTTAATAAAGAGGCAGTCAGCTTTGGAGCTGAGCAAAGATGAATGACTCAATCTTTCCTGAACGTAAAAAGAATGCTAATTGATCTAGGAGTCTTTTTAGGATTTATGGTGAGAATAGAACTAGATGTTGGAGTGAACAAAACCTAGATGCCACTGTTACTATGGCATCTAAGAAAGGGTGTGCTGTCTTTGAGAAATTATATGACACTGGAGCAAATGAGCATTAAAATAAATTTTACGTTTCATTGTGTGGGTGGAGACTTCTTGAATAAGTTTAAATGTTGCAGTAATATCTGGGATGTTTTCCTTGTAGTTAGAACTTTGCTGTTTTTGAGGAATACTAGGTCGCTGGCTCAGTTCCCACTCTCCCCACCTCCCAGCAGCAGGTGCTCTCCCCGTGCAGTACGCACCTAGGTGTTTGTAAAGATGCCGTTCTGCTTCGCACTCTGGAGGACCTCTATTGAAGTCTGTCTCTTTCGCTGTCTATTGGTGCTAATGAATACTGAGTCAGCAACATTAAGGTTTTGATGGGGAGGTAGAAGTCATTATCAGAGTATGTTGTTTACCAAGTAAAGAGAAGGAAAATCTGTCTTCTGTGAATGAGTATTCTGGCTTGTGTTCTGCCCCATTTATCATCTCGTGTTTTCTGTAATCAGATGTTAGAGAAGAGTAACGTCGCCTCCGTGGTTAGAATTGGTACCTGCAGCCTGATTACAGCAGGGTTTGTTCATTTGTTTTCTGTGGTGTTTTTTTTTGTTTGTTTTTTTTATTGCACAGCAATAAATGAAATTTAATCCACGTTTCACTTGTGTGTTGTAACTGTGCAGTTACACAACACATTAAACGATGTTAAACAGCGATGATGTGTTAAAACAAACTCCATTGTGGTCCTTGATTGTTGCTGATTAAAATGTCAGCGCTGTCTATAAGTAGACTGTTTGCCCTGTCTTGGTTGTTGGTAATTAAAATGTCCGTGCTTTGTGTAAACAGACGGACCGATCTGCGGCACGCCCTTGCTGGTTGGCTTGTGGCTTTTCTCAGCAAGCCTGTGTCTGCAGGGCTCACAGCATTTCAGGAAGCTGAGGTGAGAGAGCACTGTGCTGCTCACGCAAAATGACTTACTCTGAAAATCAGATTGCGTGCTTGGGATACAGTCGTCATCTCGTGCTCTGTCAGTTTGGTGCTACCTCACTTAGTGTATTTACTGCTTTGTTGTATTTATTTGTGCAGTAAGTGACATGAGTTTGGCAAAAGCTTGGATAATTACTTAAAACTTTTAAACTTTTATGTACATGCTATATTTGGTTTGCTAGCAGCTTAAGAGCCTGTTAACAAGTGTTTTCTTCTCTAGGGATGGATGAATGAAATTTATAATTATGATCCGGAAACATACCATGCTACATTGACTCATTCAGTCTATGTGCGACTTGAAGGAAGCACCTTAAGACTTTCAAAACCCAATAAAAATATTTCCAGAAGGGCTGTGTACAATGAGCCAAAGCCTGAAGTCACATATGTCAGCCAGAAAATCTATGAACTTACAGACAGCAAGGTGAGCGTGCCTTACTTATATCTGATTTTCACAGAGGATACTTTGATACTTTAATTTTTTTCATTCTTCTAGTTTCATGTGCTGTCATTATGTAAACAAAACTGTTTTGTGACTAACTTGCAAAAGATTGTGCTAGGGAGGAAGACTGAGCAGGATTTAGAAAAAAAAATACATATTTACACAGTAAAGCAAAAGCATGATTTTCTCTGTCAGTTCAAAAAAGAAGTTAACACGTGGGAGTTCAGGGAATTGTTTCCTGTATTTTAGATTACTTCATAACTGTTTCAAAGCTTACACTAAAATGTGTAATCTTTTGTTGTTGTCTCTGTCCCAAGGCAGTTCAGACAACATTTTGCATTTCACTTGAAGAGGAAACATAACACTGTATATGAATGTAAAAGAGGCGAGTGAGAGGTGGCTGGAACAGATGTGACTTGCTGTTGGTACCTGCTGTCTAGGGAAGGATATTAGGATTTTTGCAGTTGGAAGTGTGCGTCAACAATAATGCTGGGACAGTTTTCCTACATGTTATTTGCCTTCCTCAAATCTGTGAGGAGTTGCTATGTAAAGTTGATTCCATGGACATTATATTAAGTAATACGTCAATACCTCATTATTAGAAGAATGGATTTTTTATAAAACGCTACTTGAGTAGAGGGCCTTGGCAGTATAGATGTGGGATGAAGCTATGCTTCAGTGGACTGTGGGAGTTAGAGGGAGAGAATGACCAAGAAGACACTGAGGAAAACCTTCCTTCATTCCCTGTTGTGTTGCCCCCCCCACCAAATGGTTGCAAAAGTGCCAAGTGCCCTGAATGTATTCTCCAGGGTGTTTACCCACAGTTTTTGGAGAAGGCTGGTAAGTTCAGCCCCTAGATTGGAATTGTTTGTTTGTTTGTTTTGTTAACTTACCACTCTTCTCATCAGTTGCGTTGTCTCAGTTCTTTCTGAATGCACTGAATTTAGAATATCATTATCTGCAAGTCACTTTTATTCCTTGATTCTTACATAGTTGATCTGACTGTTGCCAACTTCAAACACTCAATTCGTGAAGTGGGCCTGAAAAGTTGAGTTATAAAACTCAGCTTGGGTTCTCATTACTTAGTGCTCACAGAAATAAGGTTCTTGCTTTTTCAAATTTTCCGCATAACTGTGAGAATAAAATCTTTTAAATGAAAACTGAGTTTCTAATCCACATGATTGTAGAAGTCTAAGCTGCTTGAGTGGTCCTTGTTTTTGATTCAAAGGCTATGGCTCACCAAAGACCTGGTGAATTGGACAGCAAGCAGCTATAAGTTAAGAGTCAATGAAACCCAGCAAATCCAGTAGGATCTGTATCTCACATTCCTATGTTATACATGTGACTATAGAAACATAGAAGATACAACTGAAAAATAAGTGAATTTAACCCTCCCGTTTGTCCTTCAGATTTCTCTGGTTCCCAAGAGTCTGGCACGAAAACGAATTTGGAATAAGAAGTACCCTATTTGCATTGAACTTGCTAGACAGGATGACTTCATGGCTAAAGCCCAGTCCGATAAAGAGAATGCAGAGGAAAAGTTATCTGCTGAGAAAGTGGACTTGAACAATGAGGAATCCAAGAAACCTCAGGATGGAGCAAAGTACGCTAGCCAAAAGGATCAAGTGCTTTATCTCTTTGGAAGGACAGGTAGGGAGAAGGAGGAATGGTTCAGAAGGTTCCTCCTAGCATCCAAGCTGAAGTCTGAAGCAAAGAAGCTATCCAGTTTATGTGGAAGCAAGCCAGGTATTCTTTTTCTACATGCCTCCCCCGCCCCGGTAAAGTTGTCTGTTAAAGGAAACAAACCAAAGTTAGCTTTTTACAGTGGTAGTTATAGCAACTGTGGAGCTACAGTGATCTTAACAGACAAGTAGTAACAAAGACACTCTCCTGCTCCTCATCTTGGCCTCTGATTACCCCCTTCCCACACCAGCTTTTCCTCTCTTGGCTGTATGCCCTCAACTGTTCTTACTATGTTTAGAATATTTCATATGAGTACACTATTTTTTTCAATGACTGTAACAACTCCTGTAACTTTCGTAAGGATTAGTTGTTCAGTCTTTTTTATTCTCTAATGCCAGAACTGATGTCAACATTTGCAGTATTACTCAGTCCTCTTATTACCTGTTCTTCTTCCTCCATCCTGCCTTCCGCTTCAGTCTCCTGTAAAGAATAAAATTGTTTCTCATGGGTTAATGTCACAGCAAAACATATCTCTGTGTTTAAATACAAAAACCTGTCCTAATATATATTTGAACCAAAATACATATCAGATACTCTGATATTGATCAAATATTTGAAATATTAATCTTAAGCCATCCTCTGATATGATTTTAAATCTGAATGACTCATGCTTTTTGTTCTTTATCTTTTCCCTGGGAAGCTTTTTAAAGGTTAACAACATTGTTTCTGGCCCATAACTTCTTGAAATGCAAATGCAAAATTAATGTATAATTAGAATTCTAGTAGTTACATGTTTTTAAGAGTCTTTTTAATTGTAACAGTCTATAATTAAATTAAAAAAAAAATTAGTTATAGGTATGTTTTAATCACCTGACTTTTATTTTAGGCATTCCCCAGCAGAGCTGTTGGGAATTCTGCCATATGTTGTACATATGTGAGTGCTCGTATTTCAATGTGGTATTGATCAGCTGATTTTTCCAGTCACACATCCTCCTGAGTGCTGAGTCATGCCAAATATTGACCTACTTGGGTTTAAGACCAGCTAAATACAGAGCTGTGGAATTTACTTTTACTCTTCAGAATGAGAAAGCACTACTTTGGTCTCTTTTCAGAATAAATTATATCTGCAAGCTAATTTTGTTCATTTAAGTGTTTGATCATGCACTCTGCTCTTTGACTGTCAGATTCCTTTTCTATTTAACAAGTATTATTCCTTTTGATTTAGGGATCTTGCTGACACACAGTAGAACTGATAGTCAGTCTGGAGTCCTTACGCACAGTCGTAGCAGCAGCAAGGGAAGTGCGGAAGAAATTGCATCCCAGCCTAAGCACAAGGATCTGGCTGGCAACGTGCGGCAGAAAATGCTTCTGGACTACAATATTTATATGGCAAAGTGTGTTCCACATGAAAAGAAAAGCCCATCAGGTAGTCCAGTCCTCAGTGCAGATAGCAGCCCTACAGCTGTGAAAAAGGTAATACTTTTTCCCCCAGAAGATGCATCAGAGGTGGTGTGGTGATGTATTTTATCTTGTTAACTACTTCATTCAAAAATCAGTTATGTAAAAAACAAATAAATAAATTTCTTTAACTGTAGGTTGGACCTAAACTTTTTACAAAGCCAGTGGGTTTTGCACACTTGCCAATTCCCATTTGAACAATTTCTTCTTAATGTAACATATATGTTTTTCTTTGATTCAGTTGGATTTATTATCTCCCAAGAATGTCTATAATTTTTCTGGCTTATACAATGTCTTGTCCCTAATAGAATAGATTGTACAGCTGAAAGCAATGTGGATGTAAATTTTCTTCATTAGGAAGGCACAGGTGTGTCCTATAAAGCATTGGTCTTACATATTAATAGCTGATACTTAAGATCAAAACAAACAAAACAAAAACATGAAACAAAAAAACCCCCTCACTTCCCAATGATAGTAAAATTTAACTTTTTCCTATGTATATTCTGAAGTAGATTGAAGCAAAAACCATATTTTTGAGGTCCTGGCTTGCTGAAATAATTGAAGTGGAGTTTTTAGTAGTTGGTAGTAAAAATGATCTTTTTTCTGCTCCTATTTGGGAGCTAAAGGCCTTCTAAGATTTCTGGGAACATTTGAACACCAAATTGGGATAGTATTATAATATGACACAAGTGTAAGTTGGGTCGTCCTGTTTGTAGCAGTTTTTCAGTGTGGATATTACATTATAAATTCTGTTTTCAACCCCACAGCTGGCTTTGCTTATATGGTCTGGACACATGAAGCAGCGCTTTCTATCTTAGAGCTGAGAACTGTTTTTCTGTTCCATGTTTCAAGAAGTGATTAACCTCTTCATTTACTAAGAATGATGTCCTGGGCCTGTTGCCATGAATAGGGTTAGAAATTAGCCTTTACTATGTATCTAATGGTCCTCTGGCTTTAGCTTTGACAGTGGGACAGTTTTTACTGCAGAATACCTGCTGTTTGGCTTGAGGGATAAAAATGGAATTGGCCTTTGTATAGACTACAACTTGATTTGGGCATAATCTTGCTTAAAAAGACGTGGATGGATGGATCATATGGTTTCCATTTTTTAAAAGTCTTTTGACGTGATACCGAATGGCTGATGTGTTAGTATTGTGTAGTGCGTAGCAGCTATAATAATAGGTACAATAATAAACAGGATCTGTAGCTCTGACTAATCCTTTGACCATTTGGACTGGATAACTCCATATTAGAACATTTATGAATCACTCTTAATAAAACCTTGTATAAAGTACAGCACTTAATAAATGAAACCTTAACAAAAAGTACAGTCACTGTTCTTTTCAGTGGTGTAATTCATGTTACGCATCTCTGTAGCCAGACTTTCATACAATGTTCAGAAAGGAGCAGGAGGCCACAGTATAGCACATGAATAAAAATGTCTCCTGCTCCCCCAGGAAAAAAGAAATTCTAGCCCATAACAGACCCTGAAGCAGTGATGAATTCACTGTTGAGTCTGGCACGTGTCAAAAATCATTCTATAAATAGATCAACAGTGCTAGCAGGAAGCTTGGTCACAGCAAGTCGCAGCAGAAGCTACTAACCCAGCAATTCCGCCTGCATGAGGTTGCAGCCATTGGGAGTAGTCGTTGCCAAGAAATGATGTTCATAACTGTTGCATCTACCTGATTGCTCTCAGAAAGCACTGCTTTTCTGTTGGCTTCAGACTTTCTGCCTGTAATAATGACAGGCACACCCTCCTTTCGTCGCAGGTAGTTCAAAGACATTAAAGATCTCGTCTTTCCTTCATGGTTAGGAACCTCCTGGTTCTAATAAAATACATGGTGTTATGTACAGACCCCAGATTATTTCAGCTGCTTTTGCTTTCCTGTCTGTAGTCAGAGATGCAACATCTGAACATGTAATATCTTCGTGTTTTGAGATGGTTCTCCAGTAAACCAGGACGTAATTCTCTTGGACTGTAAACAAAACGTTTTAGGCAGCAGAGGGAACAGTATGGTTTCCTGAATACCATATGCAAACATTGGAAGGAAGAGTGTGTTTCCCTGGACTGTATTTGTTTTTCTATTTGTGATTTATCAGAACTGGATTTAAGAATGTAAGATTGGACTTTGCTTTCCTCTTTTACTAATAAACAGAAGAAAAGTAGCGTAGCTGTTCTAAAGTCTGTTGGGAAGGGAGAGTGTCTCTACTACAGACACGTTTGTAGGTCCGCCCACTCTGCTTTTTCTGCCAGAAGTTAAAATATGTACAACTTTCTCATTTCATTGCCAGAGGTGAATCCATAGCTATGTAGTCTCGTTTGTTCTGTTTCCTGTCAGGCTGATGACAAGCAAGCTTGCGTCGGGCCAGCTGACTTGGCTGTAAAGCTGCTGTCTGTGCTGAACATTTAGTGTTCTTAGCTGACCTAGGCTGTAACACAACTTCCGGGTGTAAATGAGGCCTTTTCTGACCTTACGATAGAATTTCCACAGCTGAATAACCTTCTCTGTGTTTTCAGTTACCAGATGCCCCTGTGGAAGCTGAGGAAGAAGAACAGGAGGCCTGGGTGAATGCTTTGCTTGGAAGAATATTTTGGGATTTTTTAGGAGAAAAATATTGGTCTGATGTAGTGTCAAAGAAGATCCAAATGAAACTTAGCAAAATAAAGGTAACTAATCTGGAGACTTGCACTTCACATTCCTTATGGAGGAAAACAAATACGTAGTCTTTGAGTTCAAAACAGTAGAAGAAACACTTTTTTTTTTTTCAAATGTACAGAGCTCTGTAAAAGACAAGTGGGGTAAATGTGACGCAGAGTTCTAATTTAGTTTTGCTATCCATTTTACCATAGGATCTTGACAAGTTAACTTTGTCACTATGGTTTCAAATGAACTATAGCTGGATTAACCATTTGTGTCTGTAAAGTTTTTGTGTTAAAAAGTAGAAATATTGTTGTATTTACTTTAAGGATAAGTATAGCTGCTTATAAGTTATTGAACTTTACTGACTCAGGTTTCTATAGATAGAGTTACAGTACTTCTGTTTTTTTTCGTTTGTTTTTTTTTTTCCACTTGAATTGTGAAGAGAAACTAAATGAAGATTCAGAACTTTAAATGAAATCTGCTATGGGAAATAATAGATTCTCTTAAAGAGAGAGATCAGGGAACCACAGTTGTAATGTGCTCCTATTAACTTCAGACACACTACTTGCAGGCGAGGTTGGTGGGAGTAGCAGTCAAGGAAAGAGCTGTCACTGACATGATACGATATAGTTGTACATTGACTGCATAAGCTCAAAAGGTGAAGGGAAGAGTGATGCTTTTGAATGACTTTCGGGTCTTCCCTTTGCATTCTGTAATTCTTCTGAACAGCAGCAGTTAATCATAGGCCTCTTTAGCTCCTGATGTTTGGGGAGGAGTTTGCCTATTCCTAAAGGCAAAGGAAGATGTAGTCTTGTTGACAAAAGCTCTGAAACTTAGCTGCCAGCACCAGCTGTGAGATAGTGTTGCTTGTGCTTTGGGAAATTAGCAGTAACCCAATTCTGCCCTAGCTGTTTCCACAATTGTGACAGCAGGATATCCAAATGTGTCATTGGGAACAGTTGAGTGGAAAGGCTGGGAATGGGGGATGGATGTATTTTTGATAGGTTAAAGCACTAGCTGTTCACAAGAGACAGAAATTCTGTCAATTAGAAGTACTTAGAAGTAAATAGCTACCCAAATCATTGCGATACTGTGCCTCTATTATAATACTAAAACTATGGCAAGTATTTAAAGGCTAATGTGTTATGAAATAATTTGCTATGGATAAAAATAGCTAAGACATTGATGTAACTGGGACTATAAAATATCTGACTGAACTTAAAATCCAAAGAAGTCTTTGATTTTTATTCACAGTAAAATAGGATTTATACTTTGTTTTTGAGCTGTTTACCTGCTTTGACTACAAAGCCTGCTGGAAGCTTAAGGTCAACGAATGAACCTAAATATAGTTTTAAGAACATTATCTAAGTTCAGAAGCTAAATCTCTCCCTAAAACAGTGTTTTGAAACTAAAAAATGAAATCCTAGAATTTGAGGAAATGTGTGATCATTTTTGTGTTCTTTCACTGGTGGCTTTTCAGCTCAATCCATTCCTTAAGTTTAATGATCTTTCTACTCTCAGGAAATGATGATCTATAACTCCATAATGTGGATTTGATTTTTACATTCTGTTTGTTTAGCTGCCATACTTCATGAATGAGCTAACACTAACTGAGCTTGATATGGGGATAGCAGTGCCGAAGATCCTTCAAGCCTTCAAACCT
>VXAL01008063.1:102451-177403 GCA_013399475.1 Chauna torquata | reverse complement strand
GATGGGCACGGCTCGGCCCCGGTGCGGGGGCACCCGAGCCGCAGAGGGCCGCGGGAGGCCTCGCCGCGGGCAGGCCGGGCCCCCCAGGAGGGACGGGAAGCGCCCCAGTCGGCGCCTGGCTGGGCTTTGCCGAAAGTTAGCCGTAGGTGCCCGCAGCCCGGGGAATCGTCGGTGCTTGCGGAGCCGGTGTCGTTAATGCCGTGCGCCTGTCTTGTCTGCATGGGGGTGGTGGTCCTTTGCGCATTGGCCTGGGCCAGCTGTACAGCTGCCTGCCTGCGTCTCTGCCATACGTTGTTGTTATATGTAGCTTCGGGCCTGAACACGTAGCAAATATAATAATCCTTGAAATATAAACATACAGTTAGTTTTCCATAGAGTTATTGGTAAAAGTAGGATGAAGAAACTTTTGCAAGCTAAAACTATGTGGGTGGATAGTGGAACTAGTGAGACACTAGATCTTTGCTCTGTCCCTTCACTTGGTTGCTGTATCATAGAATCACAGAACGGTTGAGGTTGGAAGGGACCTCCAGAGATCGTCTAGTCCAACCGCCCATATATATAGATAGATAGATAGATATCCAAATACAGATGACTAGCTACATGCCTGGGGAGGGTTGCTGAATCCCATCTTAGGACACTTTGATCATTCTGCTTCCAGAACAAAGACAGCAACGTGTGTTAAATTTACAAATGGTTGGTTGGTATCCAAAAGAGACTGCAGTTCTGAATTCAAAGGTGAAAGACAAAGTGTACAAGTCACTGCACTACAAAAACTCTTAAGAAATAACCAGTTTGGCCATAAGGTATTGCGTGGAGCAATAAAAGCAGGGACAACAGTGAAACTGGTCCAAGGCAGATGGAATGCTGAACAGATCACTTGTATGGAGATAAGCATTTTAAACAGTGTACCTTAAATTGGGTGCTATTATGTATGAACTGAGACTGTATTCAAAAATTCAGTTCTGAACCATGGTCTCCTTTGTAAATTCTCAGGATTGGGAGACAATGAAAAAGGCCAGCTGGCATTTACTGTTTCTACTACACCTGAGTGTAACAGAGGGAAGTTTTAGGCCATATTCTTTGATGGATTGTTTATTGTTACCTGCAAATGCTGGTGTAATATATGGGGTTATAGTTCTGGTTAAGCAAAGCTGGAGGCTTTGTTTTTCGTATAGGATATAATAGCTCCACTCCCGTTCTTTAAAAGTAAACACATTTAGTAATGAAGCTATGTAACATATTTAGTGTTGTTACTTGATTAGGAAACTGAAAAAAAGTCAACAAAAGTACATTAAAATCGTTAGTGGAGAGTGCTAATGGTTCTAGATTACAATATTGGCAGTTTAGACTAGGAGCATCCTTTTGCTTTCTACCATTTATGATTATTTCAGAGCTGAGGTGGTTTGGAGTTTTAGGTAAAACTGTAGTTCTTCAGAGAAGAAGAGGTGGAGCTTTTCATTTGTATTACTTTTTCTTTGTCTTAATTTAGACTATAAAGTTGTAATGAGATCTCTTCAGGGCCCTGGTAGATTTGGGGTTCAGATTTTGCAAGGGAAACACTGATCTGCAATCCACAAAGTTTTAAAAATAATACTTGGTTAGAATACTAAGAAGTATTTTGAAATACTAAAAATAATTTACGAGTCAACAGATTAATACTAAGTCCTGTATAATTTTTACTTGCAGAATCACAAAAACCTAGGTTTGGGCCCTGGTAGAATTCAGCACTCTTGTTCTCTGGATTTCTCTCTTAGCTTCCCTGCCAACTTACCTCAGTTCGTTACCTGATCTTGGATTCTCCATCTCTTTTCTTTTCTCAGCTCTTACCCGAGTCTTCTGGGTCTGCCGGCTATAGTCCTCACCTTGACTTCCAAGCTGAAATCTATTCTGCCCTTCAGTCCCTTTTCGTAACTAGTTTTCATTTCTTTGAACTTAGTCTCTTTTAACCCATTTAACTGGAAAGGCTTATTTAGAACTATTAATGTCACTTGAGTAATAAATACCCATGAAAAAGACTGGCATGCAATTCCTGATGTTGAGGGAATGTGAAAAACAGGAGATTGTCCAAAGATCTGTGCAGATTGTGTTTTATATAAATTTCTTTTAAGAGTACAGGCGATGGCTTGCTGCTGTGTATTTTCTTTGACTGATAAATATACTCTTTGTTACTTTATATTGTGACTTTAGTGCTGTTTTCCTATAACTTATATGTTCATTAAAGGGCTTTTTTTCCTGTCTTTGCCTTATTAGATGAAATCCCGTCCCTTATTATTTAAGTCACACAGCATATGGCTCTTGGAATTGCCCTAGCAATATATGGGAACACATTATAGAAGGGCGACATCTCAGATACATCAATGAGAAATGCAGTAGAGCACGCATCAGTAAATAAGCTGTCACTAGAAATATTACACAGTACTGATTTACAGCTCTCTGTAATTTGGAAAAAGATACTACTTTTGTGAGCCACGGAATAATTATAATAGAAAAGTTTACTCTTTCCTCATGGTAGTGCAGCAGCTAGACATCCCAAATTTTGCCAGTTTCTCTCTTGACGTGGAGTTGGTGCAATTCAAAACCAGCAAACTCTATGGGATGAAGCTGGCATTTAGAACATGGGGCTGTTCCTTCCTGCAGCCGGTGGGACTCCTGTCAGTGCTGTGTTCCACTGCACGCACAGGCAGCACATGCGGGCTGTTCTTGACATGGGAAAACCCCAGCCTTACTCAGATGTTTTTTCTTCTAATGTGTTCTTTATCTCAGCATGAGATGTTTGGCCAGTTAACTGAAAGGCATGAGAACTTGTGTGAGACAGCAGAAGATTTTAATGAGGACATTGTCAAGAGCTATGTTAATTAACATTAGTGTGTTGTATTTGAGTTGCAGATCTCCTTGGTTGCTTTGTAAAATCATTAGTATATTAGGGTTGTTTGTTTGTTTTTTGAGGAATACAAACTCATCTTGCACACCTAAAATTATCCTGGACAGCTCTGTCCTGGCGTGACATAAATTCATGTTTTTATAACCCTGTTCTACTCATTTTGGTTGCTGGTGTGCTTGTGAAAGTTGAACTAAGTTTTGCTTTTACAGAGAGATCCCAGTCTGAAAATTTAGCTGGGAGCTTACAGTGTAGAGCACCACTCAAAATTCGATCAAGTCAGAGGATAGTTGGAGAGGATGTCCCATAGTTTTCAGATTTCCTCTTGTAGTACAAATGGGCATATTAATGAAAGGTCTCAGGAACTGGGTTGATGAGAAATAGCAGACAAACACACGCTGGTATCTAGTTTAAGATAAAAAGATCCATAGAGTTGATTTCACTTCCTAAAGAACATACATTTTATTTTGTGGCAGCTTTCTTTCATATATTAATGTCATTATTAGTTATACTGAAAAACCTCCCCCAGTAGTTTACTGAATTTTACAGAGTTTCTTCATGATGTGGTATTGTTGTGCCTGGTGAGTTCTGTAGCCTGGCAATGTTATTAGAGGATAGCTGTCAAAACCAGGGTAGTGGATCTTTGGCTGTCTGTGATGAACATGCCAATTGCTTGTAGTGTGCACCAAGCTTTAAAAACTTTTTGCTTTGCCTTCTTACTGGTTTACCAGTTGTGGTTCCAGTAGCATAAATTCTGGTATCGGCCTTTTCTTAGGGAGAAGGAAGTGTCTGGTGCTGTTAATGCTAGAGTTGTTTTTTAATGGTTTGTTACTAAAATGCAAATACACAGCCTGATATATATTAAACTAATTATGGATTGAGGAATGTAGATTTTTTTTCTTGAGAGAATATATATCTCATTAACTTTTTTGTTTGGTAAGCCAGGCATTAATAAAGTTATGAGAATTTCAATTATAGGTAGCAAGTCATCCATCCTTAATCTTCTGTCAGACCTTAGAAATTAAGTTTGGTGCATATGTGTTCCTATTTAAGACTCAGAAAAGGGAAGATTATTACCTGGTAACACATGGCACTGTGATTTGTTTACTACTGAGCACTAAACTTGCTGTGCAGTTAGGGGCAGTTGTCATAGTAATGGACCGTCATACATCCACTGTCAATATGAAGTGTTTTCCTGTTCTTTATTTATACTTCAACTATGTCTTGTGATATCACCCCTAGAGTGAAACATATTTCTAGGTTACAGAATGATAACCTCAAGGAACTAAATGGCCTGGTTTTCTTTCTGTCTGCTGTTTCCACAGACTTCAGTGGGATTTGTACATACTCAGTGACCTGCATTTCAAAAGTACTATTTTTAAGAAGATAAATTAATGGAAGAAATTATTCCGGTGGGGATCTGTTTTCTTCTCACACAATAAAACAAAATAGGGCACTGCTCTGCTAACCCTTAAAAACTTTGAAGTGTTGCGGTGAGTGAAGATACCGTCTTCGACACTGAGCCGTACCACAGACGTACACAAACCCACCCAAACGTGTTCTGCAGCTTTCGCAGTCCTTCCTTTGGCTCTGTGGGTCATTCAGAATTGTTTTGAGTCGTTGTGCAACTTTGATTTCTAAAACATCACTTTATCTGCAGATGTGGTAGGTTTGGAGCGAGGGGAAGATGCTGGGGTTAGCTAGTATTTATAAATGCTTTTCTGTTCATTCCCAAACTTTAGGCAGTTATGGATTTTTAGCAATCAGTGCTTTAGAACATTAGTCAAAGTTTAACTCAGTGAGTGCTTGAAAGGTATTAAAAAACATGTTTTGAGTCAAATTATTGAAAAAAAATCATTCTAAAGCACTCCCCAAAGAAGCTCAAAATACTGTAAATCCTTCATTTAACGTCACTATTGGAGTGGAAAATTTTTATGATTACAGACTGTCAAAGCAGTAGAAGCTCTCACTGAATTCCAAGGAGGGTCGTTGTTATGACAGACATTATTACAGTTTCAGATAAAATAAAAGAAGAGCCAGAACCGGTTTTCCTTCTGTCTCATTTTCTCTGTTCACCAAATTCAGTTCTTTTTGCTCAGCTGACTCATGTCCTGCCATATTCCTCTTGTATTCAATTAAAAGTACAATGTGAAATAATCTATCTCAAGGATTTGCATTGCATCACAACAATTTAGACCCCATCCCTGCAGGGAGGACAATGTCCATGTACACTAGTATTTATAAAGAGTCTGTCTCAGGACTGAGATTATCGTGGTTTTTTGTTTGTTTGTTTTTTGTTTTGTTTTGTTTTCAGTGGAGAACGCTCTTAAATATTTCACACAAAAATGAAAACAAGTTTGGCTTTGTACATACAGGTTTTCATAATTATCAGAGCTTTTCATAATGGTGCTAATTCCAGACTTTTAACTAATCCATTAATCAATCAATTAATTACAAAGCTTTGTGTTAAAAATAAAGTCCATTCAGTATTCGAACTCTTGGTACTGCAGTCTGATACAATTCACTAATAAAATCAAGAGAAATTGTTTTTCCTTCCCGAGTCTGGGTGAAATACAGATAATTATCTGTTCTTTTTTGTGTCTATTGTTTTACGCAATTTGAATGAATAAAACCTTGTTTCCATACTATTATACAAACTCCCTAGCTGTTTCTCCAAGTGCCTACTGTAGATGTTTGTGAAGATAAATCAGCAGTATTGCATTGCAAAGTCTACGGAATCATCTTTTTTTTTTTATATTTAGGCCGTAACCTTCAGCAGTGTCACTGTGCTACTCAGCTGATTAATTTCAACTACATGATATCACGTGTTTTGAAAACTGTGAATGAGTGGAGGATTTTGAATATATGGTATTTTGTGGATTTTATGTGTATGCAAATACAACATTAGAGGTAAAGGAAGAACTAACGAAATTAAGACACTTGCCCTATCTTCAGTCTTTTATCCAAAGTAGTTATCTTTGACACACAGGGTTGCAAAGATGTCATCAATGCGCCATCAATTTGATGGCTAAACATGAGAAAGCCCTCCAGAAATAGTGAAACAAACACAAACTTACAGGGGTGATGAAGGAAGGCATTAGAAAAAAGTGGCATTAAGACAAAGCCAGTCAGAGTGGAGAGCAGGAGCTTAGCAGGAGCAGCAATGCTGCCGGACTGGATTTTGAAGGAATAAGATGCATGCGCGTGGCAGAGCCCTTTTGTCAGAGAAGTCTGTGTGCCTCCGTGTTGATTGCACTCCCAACAAAGCTCTTAGGGCAGTGGACAGGCACAGGCCCAGAGCCCCCTGAAAAGAAGATGATTTCTCTGGCGTGCTGGACCTAACGGTGTCCTCCAGAAGAATACTGTTCCCTTCTCTGCCCTGGATGCTTGTGACTGCCATAGGCGCTTGCCGTGCCAGGAAGAGGTGACAGCTCTCTCTTAACCAGAAAGTGATGGCAGGCACCATAAGAGTGGTAGGAGCGGCACCCTGTCCCCCAAAGCAAGAATACTACACTGGAAAGACTGAAAAAAGCTGTTGTAATTTCATGATCTTAGTCATACCTGAGAACTTTCTAGGTCATTCTGTCTGGGGGCAACATTCAGGTGTTCATCTTGTTTTCTACAGAAACTTGCATGGATCGCTTCTTCAGCTTTGGTTTTCTTTATTGTTCAGCTGGTTGGTGAGCAGGAGGGTAGATGTACGGAAGTCTGCTTGCTCCTGTGACTGCAGAATGCAGAGGAACTCTTCACATGTTGAGTACTTTCTATTCAATCCCAAGTACTAGCAATCTTTTAAAGTATCAGTAGTCTGGAAGACAATACTGATTGCTGATGTATTGATGGGAGTTTCAGAGCTCACATTTAGTTCCATCACTTGTATAGCCTTGGTGCCACAAGAAATGGCTATTCAGGTACTCAAATGTTAAATATTAAATCTACAGAGCTGCAACACGTAGTGTTCCATAAACTACATGTGAATGATATTTGATATCTAACTGTAGTCATTATGGTCTTTATTCTACAGGCACATTTTTCTTGTGAAGATAATACAAGCTTTATTCAATTCTCAGTAGAAGACAGGAAGTGAAAATGCTTTGTGGAGAATATACTGATTCTGTAAGATAAGAAAAACTTGTGCAGCGGGTAAAATATAGCCTAGAAAAATACTCTTAGTCTGTATATAGCCTGATGGAACATGTGGTGGATTTGCTGTAGGTTCCATTTTATTTGCAGCTCAACGAAAACACTAGTTATTACATTCCGAGTGGCAAATTCCCACCTGCAGTTTTAAGCAACTTCAATAATTTTCATTTCCAGATTTCAACAGTTGTATTTGCTTGCTCAGCTTACTGTGTTTCACTCTAAATGCAGTTTCACTGTGTTTGTTAACTAAAATAATCAGTTTGGGTAATGATGTTTTTAGTGAAGTGCTTTTGTATCTTTTTTTGATAGAAGATCAAACAGTATCATTCTAGTCTTTTAAATTAAATGTTTCTGTTGGTAGAACAGCTTTAGGGTAGATTGGTCTTCATGAAGAAACAGGTATTTCGTGTTCCCTGTGGTATATACCATACAGGATATATGCAGTATAGCATGTTGCACTGAAATATTGTCTAAAAATGTTTTCTACCTTCATCCATGAGTCTGATGGAAGAAGAATGAAATTCTCTGGAACAGGGCTTTTTTGCAAGTTCCTCTGCAGAGAAAATACACATTTGTTTGGAATGAGGAAGCTGAAATGTGTTTGTCAAATGTCTGAGTAAAAACCTGTTTATGAGTTTTTTTCAAGATTTTTTAGTTCATCATGATTTATTCTTTGAACTCACGCAGATACGTAGTATAAGCACTTTAAACGGCTACCTTCTGTCTGACGTTGGGCAACATCTGGCAGTTGTGGATGATTGTTAATTAAATGCAGTTAACCTGATGGGCACAATTTGTTTGTGCAATCAGTTGTTAATTCAGAGCTGGAATATGCATTTAGTATCTTTGGTTCATGTTTTTGGTGTTGTTTTGTTTCTATTTTGTAAGCCCAGAGCCCTGCAAACAGCTTTATACAACTGCTGTCAAGTGATTTCATTTATTACAAAGCTTCTCAGTCAACTGAAGAAATTAAATATGTTACACCTTCTCTAAAACAAAGGCCTGGAAATATTTGTGTGTGTGTGTGCATTAAGTATGTGTTAGCTTAAAAGTAAACTAGCTTTTCAACATTTTTGTGGATAGGATGAAGAAATTCCGTATCTATCATGAATCACTTAACTAGAATTTTTTTTGGGGNNNNTAAAATGTGTTGAGATCTTCAGGTGAAAATTAATACATGAGAGCAAAGTGTTACTGCACAAAGGTTGGTTCCATATGAATTTTGACCACAGTCCATTGCTTCTTGTTTTCATCACAATACTGTTATCAGTAAAGTTTGAAGTTTTTGCTCTGTTAATTACTTGAAACCAGAATGATTAGGCATGATCGTTTCTAGGACAGTATGTAGCTGTGCATATAAATATGTTTTTTAGCATGGCTGCTGTTGTTACATCTCAAGCTCTAAGTCCTATTCAGAATGAATGTCAGCAGTTAGCTGACATCTTGAGTAATGTCACACATTAGGGTGTAACCCCACTGTTACCTGGGTGCGGGAGAGGAGGATTTGATACCATGGGAAAGAAAAACAAATATATAATTCCCTGCTCTGTTAATCCCAATTGTTTGTTGAATATTAAAGCAAACTAGAAAGCTAGGGTGGTTATGGTGAAATTTAATGTCCTTAATTTATGAATGACAGACTCTGAGAGCCAAAGAAAGAAATCAGAATGACAACAAATGGTTACTCCTGTACCCATGCATTTTAATTTGGCATTTTTGTATTTTGCTTTGCAATAATTCTAGCATGACTAGTAATTATTTTAAGCAGAATTAAGCCAGATAAAGAAATTGCAATTAAGCTGCATTGCAGCAGTAATGCCAAAAGTGGAACTTTGAAAGACTGAAGATAAAATCATAAACAGTATATATTATCAGAGTCACCCAAAGTAGAAGTAGCTCCATGGGGAAAAGGGTTTAAGATATGGAGTATTTTCTAGTAGTTGTTCCTACTGATAGTACTCTGTTGAATTGTCTTTTCACGCTTTAAGCTTCTCTTTACTGTTATGTATGAAGCAGGTCTTTAGGCTGAAAATATGCCTCTAAGTTCAGTCCTGATTAGTAACATCTTGAGCTGCATACTGTATAGGTCAGCATGAGAGGAATTGTTATTTAATGCCCCTGTTCGAACAAACATTGCAAAGTTTGATTTTGCATGCAGCTGTAAATATTTTATTTAAGTGCAAATGTCTGCCGTACAAATGTTAGCACGCACAATTTAACTATGTCAAATAATCAAAATTATATTTATACATGAAGATACATCTCCTTTTTTCTGGACCTCCAGCATTTATTTCTGATCTATGGTTTGTATACTGTTGTTTTGTACTTTCATTTTTTCTGCACTGTGTGTTTTACAACTGTCTGCTCCAGCTGATGTCATTATGGCTGGAAAGAAGTGTGTATAATGTTTGTAGGAGCTACCTGAAAGTTGGCTAGTTGTTACTTTATTATATTATTCTTTTAGCACCATGCTTTAAGTGAAAGAGTCTAATGCTTTAGTTGGGTTGTACTAAAGAGGTATAGTTTTCCAAAGAAACGCTTAACTCCCATATCCGTGCATTTTAATTTGGCAATTTGGTATTTTGCTTTGAAATAATTCTAGCATGACTGGTAATTATTTTTAAAAATTTAAGTCATTTAAGATATTACTGATTGTATAAAAAGCACAAACTTTCATTTCATGAACTGCGGTAGGTTAAGAGTTATATTTAACAGTGAAACTTTCTAAACATGGCAGGTGGCATGCAGATGAGCAGTGCAGATGCAGTGTACAAATGGCAAGTTATTTGAGCAATAACTTGAGACGTGGTAAATGGAAATAGGTTGGTCTTAGGGTGTATGAGATCATCTTTAGGCAGGAAGAGGAAAGTAAACATTAAATTCATGTGCTTTTTTCTGCTTTTTGCACTGAAACACCTTGGTCTTAGCCTCACTGATCCAGCAATAGCTGCATAGTTCTCTGAGTCCTCAGTGTTTGTATGATGCCCTTTTAATAACATTACATGCAATAGTCAGGCTCAAAAGCTGCTTGTGTTGTAGAAATAACACCAGGCACCAAACCCCACTGTACCTAAGCGTGTAAATACGGAGTGACGTTTCCCCAGTGGCAGAATGATTAGAATGTCAAGCTGAGGTTTGAATCCTGTAGTGGACTGCTTTCTAGGAGCTATGGATGTATTAATACATGCGGACTTGCTTAAACAGTGCTATTTACTATCTACCACAGAAATGCTGTAGCTGGAAACATGGGGTACAATAACACAATTAAGAACCCTAACAGTTTGAATCTCCTCCAGCCTATAAGCTGCTTCTATCCTAAATATTTAGTCTTTGCTCAGAGACAGCCTACATTCTTGCAGCTCTAGCTTCTCTCTCAGCTGCAAACAGCCCCTAGAATATTGATCACCTCTCAGTGTTGTTTATCCACCTTTTACCCAGCCAATGCCTTTTCATCTTTTGGGGAGTAAACCTTGGCAAAAGTATGTTCTATTAACTTGGTAGCAGCATGGTTTTGACATTAGCACTTGCATTCTCTCAACTGTTTTGAAGTTCTTTACCTTAGCTATCTTCTTGCATGGTCTTTGTATCACTTTTTTTCCTAGGTTAGACCGATCTCAGTTTCTCCGAAGTCTAGCACAAGGAGACTTTGATATAAAATCGAACATGGAGGTTGAGTTGTGGATAGGTTATTCACTTAAAGTTTGTCTCAAGGGCAACTTAGGATAGTTAGCAGTTCCATAACGGTCACAAAAAACAAACAAACGAACAAAAAAGCCCACTGAATTCAGAGGGACAAGACTATCCAGTCTGTGTGATTAAAAAGAAGGATGATGTTCTAGACAATTTACTGTATGACAATTACGAGTAACATCTGTAGTAAATAATGACATTCAGTGTATGGGTTTTTCTTTTCCAGAACACCAGCGCAGTAACTGTGCCAGAAACACTGTTATTTGTTTCAACTCTTGATGGAAGCTTGCATGCTGTCAGCAAGCGAACAGGAGCAATCAAGTGGACTTTAAAAGAAGGTGAGCATATGTCCTGATGCTCTCTACTCGGTAACGGTAATTGATCATTCAGACTGTTGTAGAGCCTGGTAAATACTTTTTTTTTTCTTCTGTCTTACTTTTGCTCTTGCTCCAGACTCTGAATTAAGCTCGTGTTTCTGGATTCAAGTTCATCTTCATTTTTTCACTTGCAGCTCTTTTTCCAGATGTATTTTTTTTTTTTTCCAAAATGTTTTAGCTGTAGTGGTATAATTGGCTAAGTAAGTATTGCATTATATGGGAATGAGCACAATGTAAGAATACATAGAACTTAACAGATGTCAAATGGGAATGTCAGGTGGTGAAACTGTTGGAAAAGGGTTTGTGGAAGCATGATTTTATCTCTGGAGTATCCTACATTCACTGGTGCAGTGGGTATTATGCAAGCCTCAGGTCTTTTTGTCTATGACAGACGTCTAGGAACAGCACAGGTTTTTAAATAAAAGAACTGTACTTGTGTACAGAAGTTTAACATTGCTCAGTGACTGGAGGTGATTTTGTAATTTCAGTTACCTAGCAGAGATAGCTCTTTCTATCTTATGACAAATTCAATGTTTAATACAAATTAGTTTTAGTGGGATTCTGATTACATGTAGTAGAAGTGATAGCAGCACTTCCTCTTCATGTCTGGAAATAAATAAGAAAGCAGGTCAAATGGAAAGGAGTCACAGTGATTGCATCATTCTGCCCTCTATTTTTAAGCCTGTTGTTGGTTTAGTAGGTGAGCTGAAATGGTGGGAAAAGAATTGTGCGTCTGATGTCTGCAGTACAAACCAGTTATTCTTATTTCTGCATCCATATTTGAATGCAACTCTGCCAGACAAAAAGTTAACTTCATTAAGGAGCAAAGAGTACTTTTGTAGCTCCTCTTGAAGTAAAAAGGGGTGAGAATGTACTTTCTTGAAGGATCTTGGTTACCGGGTATGATTACATTTTCTCCCTTCTCTGTCTCCTCTTTAAATTTAGACCTATTCTTTCCCTGAACAGCCTTGAGTAAAAAAAGGAAGGTTATCAGCCTCATCCTTTATTGTTGCTGTATAGGCTATTGCAGTATTAAGAGGACCTTTCACTGGTTTTTGCTTGTCATTAAACCGACATGAACATATACTACATATACATTATGCTATTCTAGAAGGATGTCATAACTAGCATTTTTTTCCGGGCAGACTTGGTAAGTGGCAAGAGTTTCTTTGAGGAAGAAATGAAGGGACTTTGGTAATGAACTTGGTCAAAGTATGTTGCTCAAGGAACTTCCCTTGTTTAAAAAAAAAAAAATGTTGCAAAACTATTGTTTGTACAGTAGAACTGCCAGACTGGATAATCTACTTTTGTAGGACTTCTTTTTTTCTCTCTGTCACTGTTATATTCTGCATGTTACCTACATGAGGTATGTTCAGGTGCTTTTTGCAAAGCATTCGTTATCCATTAGTTTATTTCTGTGTAATAGAGCAGCACACAAGGCTCAGTGAAAAAGAAAATTAGTGATAGTTCTCATTATTACAAGATGCTTCATGAGTTAACTTAGTCAAGTGTACGTGGAACAAGGGCCTGTACATATAAATTGAATGAATTTGTAATTAGAGGGTTTTAAACTATTTTTGCAAAACTGAATTTTTGGTGGTCACCCAGTGGGTGAGAAGCCCGAACAAGTGTGTGACACTGTTGGAAACTGATAGCCCATGAAAGTCCTTCCCATCTTGCTGTGTTAAACCGCTGGGGGGGATTTATTTAATAGTGCAGAATTCAATATTAATATTAGTGTATCAACAGTACTGTGTACTCTCTCTGTCAACAGTAGGTGTGTATTGTTATATAGAATTACCCAGTGGGAGGTTGCATACACTGCAAGCATTGTTCTTGCAGGTGCCATTTTACCCTGAATGTCAGACAATGAACTATGTGTTGTATAGTTCACATGCTTAGAGAAGTTCTGGAGGTCACCTGAAGTGCTGCAGAGGTGTTTGTCAGGAAGAGAAGGTTTTATCACTGCACTTAAGCAGCCAGGTATTTAACAAAGGACAATTCATATGCATTTTGTTTAGGTTGGGAGAAAAACCAAGGTGGTGTTCATTATCAGGCAGTACTTAAACAAACATGAAGATCTTGCAATGTATGGTTTGTTTTAATTTAACACTGAAACTTATCTTAGGTATGCAGAGTAAATGGACCACTGGTTATCACCACACTAATATGTTTGGGTTTCCTGCCTTTGTGTAGTGCTGCCAAGAAAGGCAGTCTGAATACTTGTACTCCCCATAAAGCAGGCAAAAAAATTGGTTCAGTTAGTAATAGGACTCACCAGTAGTTCAGAAATAAAACTGTATTCCCTGCAATTGTATGTACAGAGATTCTAGACCTATTTGCTGAGGGTGCTTCATGCCTTCATTTCCTGTTGGCATCTGTGGGTCCTACAACCTGACAGCTCTCAGGGGTTTTTGGTGGCCAGGGAACTAATGCTGCTCATTCCCTGAATTTGGTTGGAAAGCTTATAGAAAAAAAAAACCACACTCTTCCCCCTAAAAGTTTCTGAGAGGCACCTTTGCTCCTGCTGTGGCCCCAGAAAAGCACATTGTATTGAAAGGCTCCAGGGTGTGGCACTCATTTAAGATCAGAGAATGAACAAGGCTCTAGGTGTCATCTCTGATCAATGAAAGGAACTGTCAGTTCTAAGTGGCAGTGTGATAGGTGCCCATGTTTTCTGCACTTGCTGCTGGCAAGATACTCAGTGAGCATCCTCAGTAAGATTACCTAGGATGAAATCTCCTTTTCCCCAAAATTGCTGGAAATGAAACTTCTGCCACTTCATATAGATCTTTTTGAAAGGCACAGGGGTGCAGCACTTTAGGCTTGCTTTTATCTGCAGGTGAGAAACCTGACAGTGATAGAAATGGTGACCAGAAACCTGTTGGCAAGACAGAATCTGGAGAACATTTTCCTCCTTCATGTCAGACTTCATATTTACAAGTCTGATTTCAGTGGGAGTTTTAAGAATGTGATTTTAAGATTGTTTGTCCTTTTCCCTCACATCTTTGTAAAAAACATCTTGTACTTCTTTGTTAACTCAAGAGTTTAGGTTAATGAGCAGAATATTGAATTGCAAGATTTTAAGTCCATAGTGTTTCACTGTACTCTTGGACAGAGAATTTTTCTGATCTTCTGACAGTCATTTCTATATATCCTTCAGTACTGTTCAAAGGGAACTCTTTTCATTCACCTGCTCTTTAAAAGCTTTTCCCTTAAGAACAGGTTCAAAGTTATTTACGAGAAGAACATAAACTATATACAGATTTGGGTCTAGATTTAGAGCCAGCAGAAATCTTGTTATGGACTTCAGTTCTCCGTAGCAATCAAAAAATCTATGGCCGACAAAAGTTAATTTAAAAGGTTTTGATTTCTCATACCTTACTTATGACCTATGGACTGCAGTGGACTAGTCATGATCAGACAAAGATATAAAGACTGTATCTATTAACAATATCCAATATGTAAATTTTAAAGGGCCACTGAGATCTGTAGGTCCTGCTCCAGTAACAGTGGTTATTTCCAGCCTGGAAAAAATATCTTTGTGTGTGGCTGTAAACTAATAATTGTCAAAATGATTTTAGAATGGTTCTCTTTCCAGCAAATTCCAGAGGATGGTTGGTTAGTATCTCTAACCTCATTTTCTGCAATTGCGACAACAAGCAATGATGACATGATGTTAAATTGGCCCGTTAGCCCAAATATTATGGTAGGGCCTCAGGTCAGGAAACCGTTTTTTCCAGCTCATTCCAGTGGGGCAGCAACTTACTCGCTTGCTGTTTCAGAATCTCCCACTTCTCCTTTTCAGTCATTGTTTTTGTATGTTTTATCTAGGGACACATTACAGTGATGAGAGTGTGCAGCTCTGTGCTGTGCATTAAAAAAGACTTGTTCTTGACTTGGTCAAAGGGCATATTTTATCTTATCACATGTTTGTGAAATATGGAAAAAAGGCAAAGGTATTATAGTTAGTGTTATGGTTATGGTTTCAAAAATTGTATATATGGCTTTTTTCCATATGTGTATGCAAAATATGGGTTAGAATTATTTCAGAACAATCTGAAACATGTCATATACTTCTGCCCACCCATAACCAAGTAATACAGGCACAAATATTTTCTGGTCATGATGCAAACAAAACTATATAGGGACATCTGCTTGCCCAGGTTCAGTGAAGTATAACTGAGCCCAATAATCGCCTAAATTAATAGACAGACATTAAGTTAACAGGTTTCTAATAACTGCTTCTCTTGTGAATATAGAGTTCTACAATAAATCTTTATAATCTAGAATCAGTCCTTTTAATTTTTTTTTCAGCCAAAGTTATTCTATAGATCTTTTTATTAACGTGTAAAAATGAAAGCTTTTCAGTTCTTTAAGAATAATGACTTTGAAGTTCTACAATGACAAGGAAAGGTATCAGTGGTATCAGTTAATAGTATTTTTATTCTCCTCATGCTCTTGAACTCCCTGTGCTTGTGGGTACTAATTTGCTTTGCTAAATTAATTTGCTGAAGAGTATCAGTGGCAATAATGTTACTAATGCATGTGCTTGTTTACACACGTGTGCATTATCAGATCAGAAAGCTAAAGCTAGTGTGTACTGAATTGTAGGATTTTAATGTAAGAGTGGTTAACATACTCTGCCTTAGTGGAGGCTGCAGGAAAAACAAATTAGAAAGCCATGGAAATATCTATAGAAAACTCAGCCTTCCACCAAGCACTGGAGATATTTACAGGATGGCGTCTTGCTTACTAACTTATGGCCCTGTACCCTACAGTTGTTTTGACAACTTTTTTTTTTAATTTTAGAAAGCGGAAAGCTTTTGGACAGGTTGTCATACCAAAAGCTTTATATAGGACATTGCAGGAAATTTGATTTTCCCTTGCTACGTGGGATGGAAGCTTAAGGGAAAGGCAGATGTATTTATATCACAGTTTTATCACATTTTCTCTGTAAAGTTTTTGTTCCGATGTAGAATACTTACTGCTTTGTTCAGTAGTTATTATCATTGTTGTTGGTATTGGAACAGATCAGGCCTGTTAGAATGACTTACCTAATTGCAGGGAACTGTAGTTCACGGAAATTTTGAAAGCAGGATTATGGGATTCCAATCTCAGCATGTTAATGCTTGAGTGCTGAGCCGTTGAAGAGAAGATAAGGCCTCAGTCGTCTGACTTTTGCAAGATCCTTTTACATTTGACTCATTGTGGAGCAGAAGGTGACCTCAGTTCTAAGATGATTCAGTGTGTTTTTTCACTAGTCTGTACTCAAGCATACAAGAACTATTATAAGACTTGACATCAGTAAATTAAACTCACAAGATTCTCTTTTATCTCTGAGTGAATTCTTATTTCAAAACAAACTTTGAAATAAAATTGGAATATGTTCCAGACCACATGAAAGTGAATGCGAAGAGTTCATTGTCTGTCTTCAGAGTATCTTTGTAGAGCTACAACCTTAGTTCAGGATAATGAAAGTGTTAAGAAAATGAGAAAATTTGCTTCACCCCAGTAGTTAAGAATGTTGAGAAACAACTTTCCACAGCTAACCTTTCCAGGAGGATAGTGCTGGTAGTGAAAAGAGAATTTCTATAACTTTAGAAAAAATACTTCTCCATTTGTTTGTGTTCATTCATTGTGAATAACCTGTTCAATGGAAATTAATCAGGACTACATATTTGATACTAAATGCTTTCTAACAGTTCATATACAACATTTATATGTTGCAGGAAGCCATCAGAATAATCATTGATTTGGCTCATGTGCCAGTAAAGACTGCAAAATTTTTCTGCTGCTTCGTAACAACTTAATCCACTCCATCTACTTCTTTATCATTGCTACTAAATCAAATTTCAGTTACTGAGAAAACAAATAAAAGTAAGATGTTCTTCACTTCTGATAAAGCACTGTTCTTGATACTGAAGACATGGTACTAAAGAAAAAAGGTTTAAGGACTTCTTGTGAGCATGATGCTTCTGTATGGCACTCACTGAACAGCTTAGAACTTGTCGTAAGTCTTTCACACCCTGATATGCAAGGGCATTTCAGAAAAACTGACTACAGAAGTTGGAAAGACATTCATGGGGTTTCTGGCATGATTAATTAAAGTGTAGGATACATTTGTTGATGAAATTGTTATGAGTGGCATTTTTCCAATGGCTTTCAGAAATGTAAGGTTGCGGTAAAAAGCTTATTGCAAGTAAATTTTGCATACATATGTGTATTCTTCCACTATTATGGTGCTGCATGCTCAATAAAATAATAGAACCTCCAATGTTTGAGACAGTTGGAGCAGAGTGGAGCGCTTGCTTTGTAAAAGTAGCTTGCCCAGTCTTAGAAAATTAAGTGAAATCAAGGTATTTGTCCGAAAACATTGAGCTTTTATTTGCTGTATTTTGGGTGCAGGGAGGGAGTTACAGGAAAATGTTAGTAACCAGATTCAAATGTCATGGATTAACCAGGATCGTTTGCAAGAAGACGTGCTTTACCTTTTGATATTTCCTGTACTTGTTCAGGTTTCCCTGAACATTCTTTGAAAAAAACTGAAATACTAATATGTTTGAGGAGCTCCCATTCTGTCCTGTTCTTCTGTAGAATGCATGTTATGTTATGTCAGTAACAGTGCAGTTAGAAAATTTGGAGGTTGATTCAGCTAGTACTAGCTTTATACTGTAATTTCATGTAACAACACATCCATTTAATTCAGAGAATAGGCACTTGTGTTTATTAAAAATAAATTTAAAAGTTTCTAAGAGGAATTTGGACAAGAAGCTATTTTCTTTTGCTTTGCCTAAGCTGACTAGAAAGTAATTTTTAAGAAAATCTGCATTACTGTACTTAAAAAATGCATATGCAGTCAGTTATCACTTCAAAAACAAGTTGTGCAGGTTTGTTATTGCACATGATCATTTGAGGAAATGCTCGTAGATAGGACAAAGTTGCTTAAGCTCAGTTGGTGACGGCTGCTGTTGTCTAGCAATAGTCATTGTCACCACGGGCAACAGTTTATTTTTTACCAAGTGAGACACCCTCTGTGTAGTCGGTTCATCAAGAGACTTGCAAAGTTTATTTGGCTTTTGCCTTTGGTAACACCTGTAGTATTTGCATTAAACTTTACCTTAACTGAGGCAGGTGCCATTTTCTGCTGATTTATGATGCTGTTTCTTTCAGAAAACTGGGAGGCTTTCACTTCCCATGAAGCGCTTAGGATTATAAAACCTCTAGCCTGTGGTCTTTAAAGTCTCTTTCTTCCTTTAGTTCATTTCACCTAGACTCATGGGTACTGGCTTTTAGTAGTTCAACCCAGCAGCTGTGTATATAGTGGTCATCTAATGCTTTTTTCTTTCTTGCATTTCTTTAGTAGTGGAGAGATGATGTTGTAAGTCACCATTTGCGTTGCATTAGATATCCTAGAGCTCATGGAATACTTGAAGTAAATACTGAGAAATAATTGGCATATAATCAACTGTAACTTTGGGTCCTCCCAACATATCCTGAAACCAGTTTCTTCACACAGGGGATGGAAATGAATTGCTTGATGTAGTTCAGTGGAATAAAGGTTTGACTAATAGTGTGATCTGTAGGGACAGATGCATAACGATGAATCACTTGGCTCCTTTGTTTGAATGTTAGTTACTCTAAGGCCTTTTGGTGTTTGCTTCTGTTCTCAATAAATTAAATGGAATTTATGATATAACGTGGAGCTATACACTTACATATCATTCCCATCTTACATCAGTGAACAGTGGTAACAGTGATAATTCATCATTAAAAGAAAAATTGCTCAAGACAGGTAGTCTTACCATCCATCTTGTACTACTGCATGTCAGGCCTAGGATTGGGAAGAGTGCCAGCTAGATTTATTTCAGCTCTTTTTGCTGCGCTGTGTGTGAGGCTCTAAGTGTCAGATAACACGGCCAGGCTGCTGCTTCTGTTTCTCCTTGGTCCCTTGATGAGGGGAAGTGGCCCAAAGCCTGCATCTGCAGGTGGGCTTTCTACCCAGAGCCCATACGCAGCACTGCAGGTCTGTGGGCTCACTGCATTAGAGGGAATTTGTTGTGATGTGGAGAGAGGCTGCGTTTGAGGCTGGTCTTGTCCATGCGGAAGATGCCAGTGCTGCGGTGAGTAGCAATGTGATGAGGGAACAGGCAAAGCATGCGACTTGACAAGTCTGCTCGCCGAGCTGTGAGTTTGTGAGGCATAGTATGATACAATGCTAGTGTAGAGAGAGCGCTGCTGTCCTTCCGGTTAATTGGTTTGTTCCCAGGAGCTTAATAGGGTTTTGAGTAGTTTATTCTGACAGCTTTGAGGATGTCTCTTGAACATTTTTTAAACTTGAAAAAAAAAATACATAATTATGTTTTGAACAGAGCTGCTGTGAGAGTATTTACTGTTGTAAAAAGAAATTGATGAAAATAGAAATAGATTTACTGTTATTCCTCATACTGTGCTTTCTTTCTGGCTCTGAAATTATCTGTGCATCTTTTGGTGACTGCTGCTGTTTTCAGCTGCATTGCTGCTAGGGATGTATTTAGGTAGGGTTTTCTTATTTTTTTTAATCTTTTTTATAAAAATGAAGGGACACGCATCTAGGCCATTATCACTGACCCAGCAGTCTATGTGGTGCAATATACTGCAGAGTGGCAGAGACTTTGTATGACCCATAAAATGAATCACGAATTTCTTGTTCTTGTCTTGCTTAGCTCTACAAATATTGCAGTATACTCAAGCTGTATAGAATCTGTGCCAATTTCCCAGTCAAAGCCTCGCATCATTGTTTTTGTTCTTATTTCCTTCCTGTTGCAGCATGATGTTTGCATAGATACAGAACAGGTGAAAAAACAGTATTTGTTGGTTTGGTCATCTTTAATCTTCTTACTTAGACTTATTTTAGTATAATGGTTTGATTTTCCCTGGCAGAAGTGAAGATAACCTTGTATCCTCTTGACTTCTGAGTTACTTTCTGCCAATATACCCATAAATAAGCACACACATTTGTCTTAAAAGTTCTAGAGTGTCTTACAAATCTAGTAACTTCTGTGGTTTTGGCATCAGGATTGAAAATTCCATGTTTCAGGATTTTTTGAGGCTTCAGGCAGAAATTTTTAGGTCCCATCACTTTATATTAAAATCAAATTATTGTTCTTAATTTATCTTTTAATATGTGAAGAGTTAGATTTAGCACTGTCTGTTTCTGCTTCGTAACTTCCTTTTGTTGATGAAATCTAAACTATGTTTTTGATAGTTCAAAATACCAACTACTGTGAGATAGTTTCCAAACCTTTTGATTTTTATGTAATATGGGTTCTTGGAGAAATTGTAGTAGGGAGATTTTTTAAGTGAAAACTTTGTTTTAAGATAATTTTGTCTAGCCCTTGGCAGACTTCTGTTTTTCTTTTCAGTGACATGCTGATCACAGAAGTTTTCACTTGGAGTAGGAAGTGGAAGTTTGACTGACTCGCATCAGAGTCTTGCTATTAAGTCATTGGCAGTCTTCTCGTGGATTTCAGTAGGGGTAGAACTAGGCTTTCAGTTTGTGTGTTGCATTATAAGTTGAATGTTGTTGGCTAAAAAGCATAGACTTACCTGCCTGATGATCTACAAGGTACCTGAGACACAAAGTAGCAAAAGTTTGTAAAATACAGGTTAAAAAAGCACTAGGTTGGCCTTCTGTTAGGAAAATACCAATGTGCCTATTTTTGTATCTGTTCTCAGTGTCTGCAATCTTCCATTAGCTGTAGCTTGTTTTTAAGTAAAATAGGTTGTTGAAGCATGTACAAGGACAGCAGTTGCTGCAAATTATGGTGAGCTGCCTCCTGGGCAACCAGTGCCCAGAGATCGCACGCACATGCTGAAAGCAAGAGTTTTTATTGGCACGTATACAGGCAGTTCTAAGAGACTGTGTGCTCTGACCAAGAGAGAAGTAAGGAGAAGACTCAAGATACAGTACAGTACTGCTGTTTTCTCCAAGCCTCCTCCCATGGGTAGCTGGGAAGTCGTGTGGATAAAAATAAGCAAAGGACTTCATAAGGTTTAAAACTTTAAAACTTAGGTGCTATGTACTTTCCCATTTTATGAACCTAGTTTCACAATCAAACAGGATATCATTGATGCTGCTGGGATGGCCCCTTTCAAACTCAGTGCACCAGCCATTCAAAAAGCCGCAAGTTGTAGGCCTGATTTAATCCGGAGTCTAGCGAGTTGAAGGAACTGAATTGCCAGTATTATGATTGCCAGTGTTACGACTTTTCCTTTTTCTGTTTGTGCAGATCCTGTACTGCAGGTGCCAATACATGTGGAAGAGTAAGTCTGTTTCCTTTATCTCATTTATTGCTTGCTTGATTTTCATTGACATCTTGAGTTTTAGTTTAATTTCAACCAAGACCATGTATGTTCTGGGAAGGTGGCATGCCTTGCATAAGTGAACTTTTAAGTTGTTTAAAGAGCAAATACTGAAAGATTATAATTAGCTACATACAGTTCTCTTACTTGTAGCACTAAGATGAAACATCCTGTCTGCAGATTGTTCTTTCAAGGCCTTGATCAGGTTTAGAGATGTGTGATAACTGTGCCAGAATCTTAATTGAGCAGCTTTGAAAATGGCAGAAACAGCTAGGGAATGATTTCTGGGTCTTGTGCTTCTTATTCTCTTCAAATAAAAGACTAAAAATAATGAAGCACAGGAAACTCCAACCATGACCACTACCAGAATCTTCAAATGAAACCCTCAAGCTGCTACTTCAGAGTAGTTCCTCCAGCATAGCAATCTCATATTTAACTAGGAAATTTGAGGCTTTAGTTTTATGTTTCTGTAGTCAGTGGTAAAATCCCTTCTTTTTTGTGGTTTTGTTTTTGAGGTTTTGGGTGGTGGGTTTTTTTTTTTTTTTTGGTAATTTGGGTGGGGGCTTGCCTTTGCCTCTTAAATTTACTGAGTTCTGTCAACTGTTATTATTCCTTGCCTTCCTTATGGTCTCTGTTTTTAGTTTGTTTTTGTTTCTTGTTTCTTTTCTTTTTTTCTTTTTAATTTCTGCGACAATTTAAAAGCATATACATCTTGTTTAAAAGCTTTCAACCAAGTGATTGCCTGCCACACATGGATCTTTGAATTTTCAAACGCATTAGTAATTTTATATCAGTTCTGAAACCTCTTTGTGTTTTTTCATTTTCACAGTTAATAAAGGAAACTTCAAAAAATGGATAATACAAAGTCAAAACATATAATGTTAGATGAACTCGTTCTCTGCAAAGCCAGTACTGACCATAGTTGCTTTCCTGTTCTCTGAGAAGCACAGTACTTTTTTCTTATCATTTCTAATTGCTGCTTAAATCCTAGGCCAGCATTTCTTCCAGACCCAAATGATGGGAGTTTGTATACGCTCGGTGGCAAAAATAATGAAGGTTTGACTGTAAGTACACTTTGGAAATTCTCTCCTCTCACAATTTTTAGACAAGTGCCCTAATCAGATTCACACGAAGGATAAGTCCCCAAGAAAACTTTCTGCTTTCTTGACAGTACTGTAAAGACCATCCGGTTTTGTATTATTTAATGGAATTATACCAGTTTCTTGGTAAAGCTTGATCACACCAAAAATCAACATCTGTTGTATGTGCCAATGTTAGGATGTAAGTTTTTAGAATGAGAATGCCTGTATGTTCTTTTTTTTTGTTTGTTCTTAGCACCTTTGCAGAGTGATTATGTTCTTTGTAAGAGTGAAATGTTACCTTGTGACCATCAGGAATCATTTCCACTTGAAAATATCAACAGCAGGCATATTTGTTTTGTCCGCTGGTACTATTTTTTTGAAACTTGCTAAAATAATGATGATGACAAATAACATTTCTCTGGTATTATCCAAACACTATACGATCTCTGTACAGCCTGACAGGAAAGGTATGCCCAGAATAATACAAATCAGGTATGTCTCATTCACCCAAATACCTAATTTTCTAGAACCATCTTGCAAAAGACAGGATTAATGTATGTTCTTTGCTGACACCTTTAGAAGATGTCTTTATAAGACTTTGTAAGCAGACAAAAAAGCCGACCCTGTTCAAATTACTCACCAATCCATGTAACCCACAGGTGTTAGCTAACATTGGACTTCTATTTTTAAACCTTGTGATGAAACTCAGATAAAATGTTTGGCTTCCAACAATTTTCTTTTCTCTGGCAGCTGCTATGATTTCCTTTAAGAACTTTAATATTGTTAAATATTTTAGTATTTACTCACCACTCCACCTCCCCCCAGTACAGCCAAATCATAACTTGCAAAATGAGTCTTGATTCTTTTCCGGCATGAATCCGTGAAGCAGCAATCCATTTGAATCACAAAGTTTTCTTTATTCTGTTAATCTCCTCCCTTTTTGAACTAAAGTATTCAAATTTCTGATCGGAATCACTATTATAAAAAAATCATGTGGAGTGATTTCACCAAATTTAAGTAAACTTTGCAAAGGACTGATCTTTGTTACTAGTGTAGCTTGTCCGTTACTCTTGTGACCTCATTCTAATAAAAGTCTGTTAAAACTTAGTGAGGATCTTCACCCATTCTGTAAGGGCAGTACAGACTTGGCAATATCTCAAGAACTCTGTGGTCAGAGAATCATGCTTCACCCTCTCAACAGTTTCGTTTGTATGAAGATATCTGGCCTTTATAATTGTCACTGTGGAGAAACATTTTATACCCATTACAGGTGAGGCAATAAACCATGGTACGTTGAAGCCTAGACAGCTTATAAGTGATGAGGGTAGACCTTAACACCACAGAGTCTTGGCCTCCAAACGTCTCTGCTGCAAGTAGTTCATTCCACACGCATTTCTCCTGTCGTAAACTCTTTGAGACAGACTTCTGTCTGTTCTGGGTTTTCAGAGAAGGGCCTTGACCTGAAATTTTGAATTCACAGGCACTGAAGTAATACAAGCAAATAATAAAAAACTGTCATTTGAGATTTCTGAACTTCTGTGGCCACCCTTTTCTATGAACAAAAGCAAAGACTATCACACCAATATAAATAAGCTTTTATTTATTTGTTTATTTATTTATTCTGCAGAAACTTCCATTTACCATTCCAGAGCTGGTGCAGGCATCTCCCTGTCGCAGTTCAGATGGGATGCTTTACATGGGTGAGCTCACATTAAATCTTTTTTAAATTGTAACATGTTCAGCGGCCATAAAATGTAGACACTCCCAGGCAGACTGCATGGAAATGTTTTATTTTGGGTATTAATTGTAGTTTTTCATGGATGTTTCTGATGGCAGAAAATCGATTGAATATAAATTGAATTGCTGCATGAAGATTAAAAAAACTGCTTTTCCTGAGGGAGAGAATAGCTTTTCTAAGCAGTGAATAGCCTGTATGCTTTTTTTCTCATTTCTTTAAATGCTAATTCTCAACAAAAAGTGATTTCTACTTAGAATCTTCTTATGCTTATAAATGTCATTGACTGCTTATAGTACAATTGTCATTACATTAGAAATCCCATTGCAACAGGGTTAGACATGCTCCATTATCTGAGATACAGTCAGTTCACGTACACTATAGATAATAAATCTGTGGCTTACTTTTCCTGACTCATTCTAATTGCAAATGGATTTGGGAGGAGGAAAGGAGAAGGAAGGACAGTTATTACTTGTGACAACGGTAGATGTGTGAAGGATCAGGATGAACTTAGTATTTTCTTCCAGTCTGAAGGGCCACTACCTACTTCTGGTTCTCCACTTTGTGTCACTCCAGTGAAGGGGTCAAAAATGTTTATTTGAGCTTCTAACTGGACACATATGTTAGAGCCAAAGAATTATTCAAGGTTGTGGCTCTCACGTAGTCTTGAGTGGGTTGTTAGGATTACATTCCTTAATCAATTTGGAATGTGTAGAACCTCATCATTCCTTTCATCTACTGTCCTTCAACAGTAGCACCTGTCTCCTCTATGAGCTTGTCGGTTTTTTTACACTCAGAATTTTCTTAGATATTATCAGTGTGAAAAAATATCTTAGCCAATAGGACTTACTGTTCTAAATACTGTATTTAGTTGTTCTTGTCAATAATTTGGAAGCTAAGCCTGACTGTAAGAAATTGTTTTATTTAAAATGCTTTATTCATGCAAAGTTCATGAGCCTACTAAGGAAAAAAGAAGAATGAAAAACTTAATGGAGGTGCACTGTCCCAACTGAATGGTAACGTAGCTTAAATTGTGATTTCAGGTAAAAAGCAGGATATTTGGTATGTGATTGACCTCATGACTGGGGAGAAACAGCAAACCTTGACTTCTTCATTTGCAGAAAGTCTTTGCCCATCAACGTCCCTGCTGTATCTTGGGAGAACAGGTCATATACTTTTTTTTCCTGCAGCTTGGAAGATAATTTGTTTCCTTTGTTGTTTTTTGTTGTTGTTTTTAAAGTTTAGGATCATAACAAATGACCGTGTGATCAGTTCAAGTTTTCAAGTTTATTTCTTAGAATAACTTCTGTAAATTATGATTTTAGACTGTACACAGAAAAATTAACTCTTCATAGCAGCGGAAGGACACTGTGGTTTTTTTAAACTTTGGGAGTAGACATGATCCATTATTCTTGTTGTTCACTAAGTGGCATTTATATTTTATTTGATGGTGCATTCCACTAGCAGCTGTAAACCCAAGTTTGCTGTGTAATGTACAGCTTTCATACAAAATGTTTAAGGAAAATGGAGATACAGTGTATTGACTGAAATTACAAATGCAGTATTCTAAATAACTTAAAATCAGACCAAGAACCAATGTAGAGGTGTTGACTAGTAAAAAGGAATGAGTCATATAGACTTGTTCTTTAGTCTTTATATTAATGTATTGTTTAAATGTTCCTAAGTGTGATAGTTCAGTTACAGTGCACAGTATGCTGCATTTTAGAATGCAGGGTTTGGAAATTTTAAGTAAAACAAAGTACATTGGAAAAAGCTGTACAGTAAAAACAAAATGCTGGTAATGTGGCCAGTGACTGCCTGCAGGGCTTGTTCTGAGGTTGCTGTAGTCAGTATATGAGTGGATTGGGTGCTGTCTTTAACAACTATGAAATGGTTATTTATCAGGAGTGTTGGGAAAATGAAATGCAGACAGCAATTAGGAGTGTGTGGTGTTCTGAAGAGTGTCTCACATTTGAGGTGATTGATTCTATTCTCTCATAGGTTTTTTTGCTTCACAGACTGTATATTTTTTAACAGAGTACACGATCACAATGTATGACACCAAGAAGAAGGAGCTGAGGTGGAATGCCACCTATTTTGATTATGCAGCTACTCTGCCTGATGAAGACATAAAATACAGTAAGAATTTAATTGCTGTCATTTTTTTCACATACAGTGAATTTTTTTCACATTTCACATGGGCTTTGCATACAGGCAAAAATATTCTGATTTTTTTTATAATGACTAAGTCAAGCTGTCTGATTTTTTTGCAGTTGATAATGTATCTGTCAGTTTTTATCCTTTATTGGTGTAATATCTACAGCCTGTTAGGTAGCTTCAGGTTAATTCAATCTAGAAGGTATTGGTATTGAAGATACGACTCTTCAAATTTAGTGAAAAATGGCAGGAGAGGAAGCAAACCTAAACTGCAATGTGCACTCAGAAAAGGCTATTGCACAGACTCCAGAGTTGTCTGTTGTGTTTGCCCAGAGTGCAAATGGTTCCAGGCTGATGGCATATCCCTTGCAGGTGGAAAAGGTCTGTGTCCTCCCAGAAGGAGGCCTTAAAGCTTTGTAGTGAGGGTCCTGACAATTCTGGGAGAGCAGCACAGAATTTGGATTTATAGGAATTGGCATGTGAAGAAATACTGGAGTTCTCGTGATAGGTTGGAGGTATAGGAAACAACAGGTTTCATTTGCTCTCTAAGAACAACTTGGAGAAGGGACTTTCTTATTTTGTTTTGAAAAAGTGTATCAAAAGAAATTATTTCATTCCCTTGTGACACTAGAGTGTCTTAGTTGATCTGAATGGTCTATAGGTTTCATGCATTTAACTGGTCTCACCAAGGAAGAAGTAGCTATGTGTGGCTTTTCCATAAATTTCCTGTATGACCTTGGGTGTCTTCCTCTGTTTCAGTATCCAAGTCAGTAAAAGGGAGACAAACATTCCTGTCCACCGAGAGAGTTTGAGAAGCTTAAATTATGTTTGCAGTACTCATGCTTATCAGCTGGGTGCTGCAGAAGAAATGCGAATTGTATCAGTGCTGACAACCGTGAACAGCAGTGACGTGCACTCCCATCTGAGAATCCCAACATAGATTTTTACTATGAGAGTCAAAATGTATGAATACTAACATCAAAAGCAGTAACATTAAGTAAACACTGTTTATGATTCTATAAAATTGAGTTATTTTGCATTTAAAGTAAAGGCTTAACCTGTTAATTGAGAAGATGATAGTATAATCTCTCCCCACTGTTTGGGGTTTAAGTGCTGAATAGCTAGCATTACTGCAGATCATTTTTATTTAAAGCTTTTGAGTGGAAGAGGGAGTCCTAAAGAGTTAACTCAGATTTTAGTGGTAGGTCACTACAGCTGAGCTGCATGGAGAACTAACAAACTTGTCCAGATCTAGTGCCTATAAAAATAAAATTTAAATTTAAGGGCAGAATTGCATATCAGGTCAATGAGATAAAGACAACGAGTAGAAAGCTTCAGATTCCGCTTCTTAGTGGATATTTTTCCACAGGACAGAGCTATTGCACAAGTAAAATATGCCCTTGTGTTACGTAGGATTGCATTTGTCTTCTTGCTGTTGAAACTTTCCTCTCTGTTTTTTTTAAAAAAGGAAGAACAAAAATTACCTTCCCTCAGGTTCTGGAATAACCGACAATAAATATGTATGATTCTGGGTTTTGCCTAGGTGTTTTGAACACTTAAGTTTATTTTCCACAGTTGAGTTGCCACTAAGTAAGGTTAATCAAAATGGAGTCTGCGTGGACTGCCTATGTTTGCTTTCATAGGCAGTGCGCACAGAACAGCTCTGCAGGGTTGCAGCTCTGACAGCAGGCACTGAGTTTCCTGAATCCAGACACTGAACAAACTATGGAAGAGCTTTCAGCCATTTGCAAGAGACTTCTCACTCACCCATGAAAGCTCTCCTTTCAGCATGTGGTGAAGGCATGATTTGTGTGTTAATTAATCTGTAGGTTTAGAGCAGTGAGGTCTACAAATCCTTGCTGTTGTACATGCTGAAGAGATGAGCTAAATGTGTTTTTCCTGCTGGTCTGACCAAACTGAACTTTTATCAACCTAACTTTGACAGCTCTTCATTTGCAATGTAAGATGTAGTGAACTCCACAGTTAATGTAAGGCTTGAACTGTTAATATGTATTATTCAAATTGCATGTAAGCAGCAATCCAGATAATCTCCTATATATTTGTGTGTTGTAGAAATGTCCCACTTTGTGTCTAATGGAGATGGACTGGTGGTGACTGTAGACAGTGAGTCTGGGGACGTGCTGTGGATTCAGAATTATGCTTCTCCTGTGGTAGCTTTTTACATCTGGCAACGTGAAGGGTTACGGAAAGTTATGCACACAAATGTGGGGATAGAAACTCTGCGATACTTGACATTCATGTCTGGGGAGGTTGGACATATTACCAAGTGGAAATATCCTTTCCCAAAGGAAACAGAGACCAAAAGCAAACTAACGTAAGCATGAATATTCCTTTTGTTCTCACTGTCTATTTGTCAGGGTTTTGTCAGCAGCCCTAGCTCTCCGGCAGTCATTGTATATCATATTTGATCTTTTACTGTCTAAGGGCAGAGACAAAAAAATATCATGAATTTAGCAAATGTATATTCATAATTTTTATCAGATGTTCTGTGTTGACTTAATAAAATAATTTTTTTTTAATAATGAGGAACCTTTTATTTAGGTGCATAGCATTTTGGCAAATGTCAGCTATTCAATAATAAAGAATAGGACATGAGTTATGTCAAATGAGTAATTATGACAAATAGCTAATAATGCTTTCACAAATAAAAGAAATGGCTTGATCATACAGCAGTACTTAAGTTTATGAATCCAGTGTTTTTAAGAAATAAATGTTAATGATTTTAGAAACTCATGCATTAGTTCTGAAGGATTGTGCTGCCAGGGTTTTAGCTAAGATGGTAAAATATCCATTTGTCTGTTTCTTTCTAACACGTGTTGTTTTTTTCCAGACCAACTCTATATGTAGGGAAGTACTCCACAAGTTTGTATGCATCGCCATCAATGGTGCATGAAGGAGTAACAGTCGTGGTAAGTTGGGAGCTGCAAGAGTTGAATGACATCTGCTGAAAAGTGCCTCTACAGAATTAGTATTGTTCTGAGTTTAAAAAAAAAGTTGAAATGAAATCTGTTTTGCGTGAGAGTGGAGTAGAAAGACACTGGAACATACTTTCTTCAAAATGTACAGAATTATTTTAAAGTCCAGTAAGCACGTAGCAAACTTTTTTCTATGAGAAGTAGCCTCAGTGTATATAAAAAAGGGATATTTTGATTGCATCTGGAATTCTGAGACTTCTTCTGTTAAAGCATGATACACTTTCCTAAGTAAAATGGTTTTATAAATATATCATTCTGTCTTGTAATTGAAGATGAACTATTATGCAGTATAAGGCAGACCTGTACTGCTGAAGTTTGTTCCAATATCTGAAAAGGGATCCATATTAAAATAGAAAATAAAACACTGAAGGCTGTATGTCTACAGAAGATAGTTATTAAATTGCAGATTGCTATCAATAAATGCATGGCAAATTGAATATTTTGTGAAACAATTAACAGTAAGCATTAGAATGCATGACCGTATTTCCAAAATCATTTCAAGTGCTGCAAAGATGTGACTGTAGCTCATCAGGAATTGTACCAGATGAGCTTAGCAGGAGAGGACCAGAGGTTGCTGAGCAGTATTGTTGATGTGCTGTGGTTACTGTTAAAATTACTTTTTTTTTTCTTCAAAATAAGTCCCTTTTGATAGGAAACTGCACCATATTTTTTGTTTTGCTCACACTGTGGCTGTCCAGGTAGGAAATAAAGCTCCTGTTTCACTTTTCTAAAAAGAGAGAGAAATCTCATCGCCTAGGCAACATGTAACTTAGAAGGTGTAATGTCCAAGGCTGTTGAAGAATTTGCTGAAGGTGTAACAGCAGTATTTACTTATGGTGACTTTGCTGCTGGGAGTTTTTGCTTGCCCACCAGTTCTGACCCTCCACTTCTTATTTACTTGCCTACTTAAATACTATAGAGAAACGGTGCATCATTAATTGTAACAATAATCTCTTTTTTCTAGCCCCGTGGCAGTGCCATACCCTTACTAGAGGGTCCAAAAACAGAAGGAGTCACAATTGAAGACAATGGCGAGTGTGTTATCACCCCCAGTACGGATTTAAAGTTTTCAGGCAGACTGAAAGAAAAGAACAAACTCAACTATTGGAACGACTGGCTTTTAATAGGTATATGAGGTCCCTTACTTGGCCCTTGTCTGCCTCTTGGGCAGAATTGCATTGCCATCTCGTGGACAGTTCTAATCCCAACCTAAAAGCTGCTTTTCTACTTCTGTAAATCACAATCGCAATGACTGCCTAAACTGAGACAGTTACTGAATTCTAGTAATCATTGTTAATTCGTCCCCTTTGGAATATGAATTAATGCTTTTAAGTAGACGTCTGCTTATTGTTTTTTCCAAGGCCCCTGCTTTATTCAGTTTGTAGGATGAGGAGTGCTCAGCTCAATATGTGGAAAGTTGTTTCTGGATGAAGGGGCAAATAAACAATAGAGGGGTATAGATAATTTATTATACACATTGTTATACATTCTGTATTCTTGTTCCTGTGGATTTTTTTATTGTGCATAATATTACTTTAATTCTCACTGTAATGACCAGAGGGTCATGGTTTCCCCATTTCACAAATGGGGGATTAAGGCACAGAGGTTGAAGAACATATTAGTAAAGTGTCAGCCTGTTTTGTGTGACCCAGATTCCAAAATTTCAGAATTGACTTGTCAGGGCATTTACAATTTTGTTTCAAAAATGCAGAACTGTCTGCTGTTCAGTTTTAAGTGATGCAAGTTTGTAATTGATATATGCCATAATTGACCTCTGTGGCAGGGACAGGGATGCAACTTTCAGCTGCCTTACCTGCTGCCTTTCTCTTTCTGTGATCCCTTTCTTGTTTGTTAATCCTGGCCAGCTCTCACAGTAAGTGAAGCAGATCTTGTTGAACAGTTCTTATTCCTCCACAACACTCTGCACTGAATGACCTGTGCCCTCAGTCTTTCCCCTCTCTTTCCTGCTTTATATATAAGCAGGAGTATTCCCTTGTCTACTCCAATTGCAGAAACTGGGAGCACAGTAGCTCCCTCTTCTCACTTGGTTAACATGAGCCAAAGGAGTGTGAAGAGCAATTGTAGCTGAGTGCTGGATTGATTTGTCCTTCCTTCTTCTGCAGTACAATCCATTTCCCTCAGAACCATTTCAAATCTTGAACAAGATCTTTGCTCCAAGGCCACATCACAAAGCAAAACTAACTTGAGAGGGAGCCAGGAGGAATTGTAATGTGTATTCCTGCCATGGTCACAGAGAGCTCAAGAACTAAATACACAGCCAGTGCTAGACTAGAGAGTTCTTCACAACCGTGTTCACTATACCTGTGACTGCAGAACAGAGGAAAAATGTTTTAATTCAAACTCTTGTACTGTGATGTTCTCAAGTCTTTTGAAAATCAACTTTATGTATGCTCTTCAGCAAAGATGCTGAAATTAAGATTATCTTCTCTTAAGAGGGACAATTTTTTATTTTAACAAATGCATTTTATTTAAAGGGCACCACGAAACACCGTTATCTGCCCCTACAAAGATCCTGGAGAAATTCCCAAGCAACTTACCTAAGAGGCCTGAAAATGTGATTCCAGCTGACTCTGATAAAGCCACTATTGAAGAGGTTTGTGATGAGAATAATCATCTTACTGGATGATTAAATAATGTAGAGGATAGAAGTTGCAGAGGGACTCAGAAGAAAAGCTACATGAAATTACTTCACATTTTTTGTGGCAGATTTTCATGTACTTAGCATGTAGAACCACTAGTATCATGACGTGTCATTCTTATTTCAGAATTAGGGCTTTCAGATGCTTTTTTTCCATATGCAAAACTTTCTTTGACTTTGGTAGGATTATAAATTATTAGAAGTGCTTTAGCAGAAAGCATAGCATATAAATCATCCGCTGCCCATGGAAGACGTTGAGCTAACAGAGCTTTCTCTGCCTCGTAGGTTATTGACATAGTTGAAGGTTCTGCAACAGAAGTGCCACCTGCTGTTCCAAAGGATATTGAGGAGAAACTTGCTCGGCCTATCGCTCGACCAGAGGCTCCTGTGGACTCTATGTTGAAAGACATGGCCACGATCATTCTCAGCACTTTCCTGCTTGTGGGCTGGGTGGCTTTTATCATCACGTATCCGATGGTAATGCTGACTTAGCTTGATGGGCTTTGCAGTTTTGGGAGACTCAGTAGCATTTGACAGCTAATCCCAAGAGGTGACACAGGAGTTAGGAAATAATGCACTACAGGTGTTTTTTTCCTCCTCATTTTTAACTTCCAGATGTGCAGGGGGTAGCAAAGGCTGTGTATTTGATATGACAATGATTTCTCTGGCATATGTACCAACTCTGAAGATATCTTTTTTCATTCCACCAGTTCTGTTTCTCATATGCGTTAGTCTTTTCCATGGACGTGATCTTAACATCGTTGGCTTCACTCCCTCCTTCCTCACCTGAACCAGTCAGGTTTTCAGGTTTTTGGATCAAAGCCTTTATTCTTCCGTGGTTTAAAGACACTTAGTCAGCCTAATAAGTCAGCTTTTGCCATATTAACCAACCTGTGTGATTCCTTAGCTTTGCTATGAAAGTCCAGAATGAAATTGAAAACATGCGAGGGAAAGTCTTTAGTTCCCTTTAGTTTCACCGTCTATTTAACTGATAGTATCATAAAGTTTTCCCCTACCTTTTGGATGTATCTACCCTAACGGCTATAATGTTCCCTTTTGTGACATGACTGTGAGAAACCATTCCTTTGCTTACGGCACTGAGGTCCTCTTTCAGAGTGTACATCAGCAACAACAGAGACAACATCAGCTGGAAGAGAAGATACAGCTCTTGCAGCAACAGAAGCTGCCCTTTCGTGCTCCCAGTGATCTACCTCCAGAAGCAGATTTCTTGGACACCTCCTACGGACGGGCAGAGAGCTCAGCTACCAGCACACCAAATATGTCCCCCAGAGCATCAAACCATTCTGCATATTCCACCATCTCAACATCTGATGTTGGGAGCTGCCTTTCCACTGAGCAAGAAGAGGGAGGTAAAGTAGATCTAGTGTCATTATTGTGAGTGTATTTCCCCAGTCTGTATGATGGCGCAGCACAATTAAATCCTTATTGATGGTGCTTCATAGATCGGACAGCTGAAAAAGACCATCATCCTCATTTAGTCTGACCATTTGAAAAACATTGTGCAGGCGTTCCATGCCTAGACTTTGTTAGAGCAGGAGTATTTGCTTTAGAAAAACATCCAGTTCATAATTGCCACCTGAGGAATTTATGTTGTCCATGACAGTATATTCTTATAACTGCAGCCATTTCAGGAAGAGGTTCATTTAAATAAAAACATGTATTCAGTAGAATCAAGAAGGATTACGCAGTGTGGCATGCCATCCTGCCTGATCTGTGTTCTCTTTAGTCCCTTCAAAGACTATGCAGGGAAACTACTAATAAACTCACTTTCCTTAACTGTCAGTCTGCATTTCCTAAATTCAACAAAACATAAACTTCCTAGAAAAAGTTGATCTGCTGAGAACCACCGGTCTCCTGTACTGTCTGAGACACGATCTTTTCAGATCTGCAGTTGTCAGGTGTTCTGTACAGATTATGTTTGAATCTGTATGCTGAATCACACACACCAGTATTTGCCTACTCAGCAAGAGTATCAAAATGCAGCTGTTAATTTCTTTTGATCATCTGTGTTGTGAATTTAAACATGAGCAAAAAGATTTTTACATACTGGCCCAGAAGGATGCACAGTTGTATAAGGCTGGCTTGATCCATCCTGAAACAGTCCTTCTGTTTCTTGTTTTTGTTCAGATGATGGTGCAAACAGAGTGATGGTCGGCAAGATTTCATTTAACCCAAAAGATGTATTGGGACATGGAGCTGAAGGAACAATTGTTTACAGGTAGAAGACAATACATGTGTTCAGTATTTAATAGATCAATTAATGTCTTATTGCATTAGGGTATTTTTTTTAAATAAAAAACCACACCTAATATGAACAAAAATAGTTTTTTCAGAAGTATTTTTTGTGTGATATTTTCATGCAGTGTTTCTGCTCTAGCAAAATTACTTTACTTCTCCTAGAAATGTTTAATGACCAAATGTATCTATTTCCAGCATGAGAAATGCTTTAATATGTCTCTGTAAAATGTTTTCTGTTGTCATTTGCTTTGTACCTTTGTCTACATCAGCCTTTGTCTAAAAGGTTGATGTAGCTTTCCTGTCTGCAGGGGGACATTTGATAACCGTGATGTTGCGGTGAAAAGAATTCTTCCTGAATGCTTCAGCTTTGCAGACCGTGAAGTGCAGCTGCTGCGAGAGTCAGATGAGCATCCTAATGTGATCCGCTATTTCTGCACAGAAAAGGACCGGCAGTTTCAGTACATAGCTATTGAGCTGTGTGCTGCCACTTTACAGGAGGTGATGAGTCACTTGCAAACCAAAATAACTTTTTAGACTCTTCTCACTGGAAGGCCTTCATGTTCCCTTAGCTGAAGTTGTTGAAGTGCCTGCCGCAGATATCCAAGTTATTCTCGCCATCACCTTTCAGAAAGTTACACATTCCTACAACAAGGATGTTCTTAGACCTTCAGGAATAGCTTCCCAACCCTGTACTAATCTAAGGGTAGAAGTTTTTGTCCTTTAATATTCCTTCTTGTGAAGGACTCCATTCTACTCATCCTCCCTCTCCTACCATCAGGACTTTGAAAACCCTCAAAACGCTTCTGCAGCCACAGTGCTGTATGGAATTCTAGCTCTGAATGATGTTTTAGAGCTCATCACCTTCAGGCAAGAAAGGCTTTTGCATGTGTTAATGATCTAGCATTAGACTGCCTGCAATTTCCCCAATTTAACCTTTTCTTTTTTTTTAATATATACTTATTATCTACGCAGAGGCTAATGATAAGCGATGTTGTGGATGAATCTTCTGTTTTTCTGTTGTCATGTATAGTATGTTGAGCAGAAGGCCTACAGTTGCCATGGCTTACAACCCATCACTCTCCTGCAACAGACGACATCCGGTCTTGCTTATCTGCACTCCCTTAGTATTGGTAAGACTGCCTCATGTTTCAGTGTTGGATACAGACTGCTACATTTTCTTAACAAAAAAAAAAAAGAGAAGCTGGTCTGATGCTGGGGGCTTGTTCATTTAATCCGTGAAGAGGCTTCACCTAGTGCTGGCAGCAAGCAATAGTTCCTGTCCTAGCACTTCTTTGGCAGTGACCTTCTGCTGCATTAGAGTAGTAAGGCTAGTCATCGCCATTTGTTCAGGGCACTGCATTTTTTGGGGGGATAGAAGAAATAGTAAACATTATGACTGCTGGTGATGGAATTAAAAAATAAGTGATGAGTCTCTACCAATGACAATAGTTTGAGATTAGGACTTTGCTGTAGTAGTGGTTCAGCCTCGTGAAAGGTTTACAATGCAGATAAATTAAAAGTTTACAAATATTGTTGGGATCGCCTGGAGTGCATAAATGGGTGTCTATAATAGTCCACAGGGACCTGAAGCCCCATAACATCCTCATCTCGATGCCTAATGCCCATGGGAAAGTCAAAGCTATGATTTCAGACTTTGGTCTGTGCAAGAAGCTGGCAGTGGGCAGACACAGCTTTAGCCGTCGATCGGGTGTGCCGGGAACCGAAGGGTGGATTGCCCCAGAGATGCTGAGTGAAGACTGCAAAGAGAACCCTGTAAGTCTTTTATTTTTCCTTCAGGCTTCCCTGGGAGAAGGCAGCACAACCAGCAGGTTGCACATTGTTGCAGTCAGACCTTAAGATGTGCAGTGCTGGATGCCTCGGCATTCATGCTGGCTTGACTAATAACTAAATCAACAATAGCCTTTTTTAAAAAAACACCTCTCTATGTATCTACAGATAGATATACATATTTTACATATATAGCCATTTTTCAATTAGTTACGAGTTTTATATAGCAAAATGTGATTCTGAAAAGTTTTATTGTGTGCTCACATGCAAAATAACCACCCTACAATAAGGCTCAAAGTTTTCAGGAGAAAACAAAGTGTTGTTGCTATTAAAGGTCATTTATTTGCAGACATATACCGTGGACATCTTTTCAGCTGGCTGTGTCTTTTATTATGTGGTATCTGAAGGTAGCCACCCCTTTGGCAAATCTCTACAGCGACAAGCCAACATTCTGCTGGGTGCATATAGCCTGGAGTCTTTGAATGCAGGGAGGCACGGTAAGAAAAGCATGGTAAACATAAAGCACTACCAAATTTAGTGAACTTCCAATGAGTGCTAAAATTACACTACAAATGGCAGAACAGTGACCCACAGTGAAACCAACCTGGCAATGGTGAAAGCTGTACTTGTAAAGTATTCCTGAAGTAAAGATTCTAAAGTTCTTGGAATTAGTATCTGAAAGCATCTGAATTATAAAAAAATTTGGAGACCTGCAAGCTTGACTGTAGAGTTATTATCATGTATTTAAAGGGTAGGAAAGAGCTGACCCTTTGATCTTCATAATGCACTGATTCAGTGCTCCTGACTTTCTATTGGTTGCCCAGAGAACCTACAAGGGTGGTGCTTGAGCTAGTGGGAGCTAGCGTTCGGGATTGTATAGAAGGAAGTGGAAAACAATGATTTTCTAAAGATACAGAATATTAGCTTTCCCTACAGTGTCTGAATTGTCACCCTTTTCCTTGCAGAAGACATAGTGGCTCGTGATTTAATAGAGCAAATGATAAACATGGACCCTCAGAAACGTCCATCTGCCAGCTGTGTGCTAAAACACCCATTCTTTTGGAGTTTAGAAAAACAGCTCCAGTTTTTTCAGGTTTGTCTTGACCATTTTTGATCCTATTAGTTCTAAGGAGGCCTGTGCATGTTTAAGATGATATAATGCAGGAGAACACGTTGCCAGGCAGGTTTTTAAGAACAGGGTAGACTGCTGTGGTGAATATGTGTAGTTAAGCCCAATGTGGGTGGGAACTGGCTGAGGACTTGAGGTTCTTTGCAGTCTTTTCTATTTCATGATAAAAAAGTTTTGGCAAGATGGTGAAACATCTCATCATCACAGAACCTTCTGTATCCCAGTCCCAAGCATAATTAATTGTATTGTACTTTCTCATGAAGTGAAGTAGAATCATACTATGTTGGGAAAAGTTTGGAAATACAATTAAAAATAACCTGTCTCTTCCAGGATGTTAGTGACCGGATAGAGAAAGAATCTTTAGATGGTCTAATAGTCAAGCAATTAGAAAGAGGAGGAAGAGAGGTGGTGAAAATGGACTGGAGAGAGCACATCACTGTTCCTCTTCAGACAGGTAACATAATATTTTGTCAGAATGTAAAGGAGTTGTGTGCTCTTGTTCCTGGTTTGCAGGGACAGGAGAGTAAGGGTAGTGTCTCAGTTTTCGCTTGATCTTTACTTGTGAGGAAAGTATTTCTTCAAATTAAGCGATATGTTTACATATTGAAACACACCTATAAACATACATGACTGTGGGCACACAATACCTTACTTTTGAGGCCAGCAACTAAAACAGCATCAAAACACAAAAACAAATCTTGTAATTTCTTCTGCAGATCTTCGAAAATTCAGATCTTATAAAGGAGGCTCAGTACGGGATCTTCTGAGGGCAATGAGAAATAAGGTAAAGACTTAGTTTGTGCATATATATTCTCATTAAATGTACTCAGGATACATACCTTGCAAACTCAAGCCACTGCAATTTTTTGTTCTTCGTCACACTGTGGTTCTCCCTCCACTTGTTGTTTGTTGCCAGTCTGTGTCATCTTTAGCTATACATATATATTTATTTATTTATTACAATGAACAAATAAGAGGTTACTTTGTCCATGAAAATGCACCTCACGCAGACAGGCCTATTTAAGAGGGTCTTTGAATACATGCTCTGGCTGAACTTTTCCCTATTCTCTTTTTCTTTACAGAAGCACCATTACAGAGAACTGCCTCCTGAGGTGCAGGACACCCTGGGCTCCATCCCAGATGACTTTGTACGTTACTTTACAGCTCGTTTCCCTCACCTGCTCCTACATACCTACAATGCTATGCATATCTGCTGCCAAGAAAGACTGTTCCAGCATTACTATAATCAGGACTCTGCAGAGAAGAGCCTTGCAGGAGATGCTGTTTGAGAGGAGAGAGATGGAGCTTTCTTCTCTGGGACCAACATTCCAAGCACAGGGCTGTGAAACAGGCCTACTTTTAGCAGGGATCAAAGAGCTGAATTCTCTCTCTTTGAGGAAACCAAGCTTCCAAAAAGTGCCTTGTACTCTGCCTGCGCTGGATCAGGAGATAGTAGGAGCCCAAGGAGCAAAGAAGTTCCAAAAGCAATGAACTCTGGTGATGGAGTTATTGCACGGAAGGTCTTCAGACAGTGAAAAGGGAGAGCAAAAGGCTGGGTAAAACCATCATCCAGTATCCCTATACTGTACTTGATTTTATAACTTGTGTTTTACTGCAAAGAATCAAAATACAGTGATTGAAATCATATAATTACTAGGGGCTGGGATCTGCAAAAGGAGCCTTTTAGTTGTAGCAAATCATCAGAACCTGCCATTGCACTACTGCCACATTCTGCATTAGGCCCACCACCATGATTGTAAAGGGAATCATTTTTAATTATCCAAAACCTGTAAAAAGACTACAATCTCTGTTTAATCACTACTACCCTGGAAAATTAGTCCCTCCTACTTGAGCAGACACAGTGAAGTTTTTAAAAAAAAAAAAAATATATATATATATTGACTTGAATAAACAGTTAAAGGTTTACCTACTTCAGAAATAAACCTCATTGTTTAAATATCAACCAGTATTCACAGAAGAGCTTGAACAGTACTTGACTTAAAAATCACAGTATCAGAGCAGAGCTACACAAGAAACTTTAGGAAAATACACCGATGTCAGCTATGAGCTGCTCATGATAGGCTAATGATTTATCTACTGCAAGAGTTCCTTTCTTATAAAGGAGGGTTGCCAGTTGCAGAGCCAGAGGTGGGATGAGTCCTGGGGAAAAAGAAGGTAAATAGGAAGCAATGAAAGATGTAGAGACCAGTGAAATTACTGGCAGTGTTTTTAATGGAAGGAAGAAAGCTGTAAAAAGGACCTCATTTTCTGTTTGTATGGATAGATAATTATGTCCATAGGAGCCCATGTTTTTAAAGATGCAGTATTTCTTTTCACTGGCCCTAAAGCTGTGACAAAGCATTAAGTGTGTGTGAAGGATGAAGAAATGCTGAACTCTTAATATGATACAACTGGGGGTGTTCTTTTACAATATATTTATTTAACATATTTATATTTATTTAATTTTTACTACAAAGTGGTATCAACTCAAAGTGGTACAAGCATGCCAAATCTCTCAATCATTTTTTGTGTTTATATTTAATCATATTAAAACCACTGGAAGAGGAAAAGTGATACTGCATCTTTCAATGGAATTCATTAGTTAAAAGGGGAAATTACAAAGTGGAGGTTAATTTGTCTGATTGTGCCATTGTTTCTGCAGGTAATTATGGACAGTTCTATGTATGACTGGGTACATGCAGCTACATTTCTGGAGTAACTTCACTGGAAGTTTTTTCCTAGTTTTGCAATGTATGAGAGCAATCTACTTAAGACACCAACTGTGCACGTTACATATTTCTAAAGCTTGAAAGAAAGTGGTAGTTTTACCTAAGAAGATTCAAAGCCTATTTCATATTTTTGTATTTCTCATGTAAAAAGTTATTTTATAATTCTACTAAATAAAGACTTGTACTGAGATTTTTTTTTTTTTTAAAAAAAGAAAATGCTTTAGAAAAACGCTTCTTTTAGCAATAAGCTGGACTGCTGGCCTGTGTGGAATAACCCAGGTTTCGGAACCAGGGCTGGGGAAGGTGAGGGGGGCAAGGGCAAAGCACAGCCATGTCAGCCCCAGGCCTGCAGCAGCCATGCCTTGCCTGAGAGGAACTGATATGAAAACTTACATGAAACTAAGCTGAAAAAAAAAGACCATGTGATTTCCTGGAAAAAGCTGCCTGCAAAATTGAGCTTTGCCTGCTGGAGTCCAGGAGTGTGTGACTCAGCACACGTAGCACAGCAGCTGTCTGCCCCAGAGTGAGAGGGACGATAAGCCACTGGTGTCTCTTACCACTGTTCAGTGAACTGGTGTGGCACAATTAAACAGCTGGTACACCTGGGAGGGAGAGGGGAAATCTACCTAGTTATTAAACTATATGCCACGCACCCTACCCCTGCCCAAGCACTGCCATACATACCCTGTTTTGGTGCACACCCTATCACTTGGGTGTGCAGCCACACAAGCTATTGCTTGCACACCAAGTGCAGGAGGCAGAGGGTGTCCGCTGGAGTTAACAGGCAGTGCTCTGCAGCCACAGCACTGCTGAGAAGGGGTGGAGCATCGGCGCTTTTTGCCCAGAGTACTTCCTTTTTTCTTGCCAGAGATAGCTAGCATGCTTTAGAAGAAACCCACAGGAGCAGCGCAGAAACACAAGGCCTGGCAGGCAAAGCCTGGCACAGCAGCTTGCTGTTGCACTTTTTTTTTTTTTTTTTCCCCCATAGAAATACTTTCCTTGCAGGCAGCACCTGGACATGCAGCACTGCAAGCAGCTCGGTTACCACAGGCTCTGCAAGGTAAGCCTTCCCTAGGGCCTATGAAGCTCTGAGCTACCCCACAGCCCTCGTGTTGCTCCTGCACATCAAGCAGGTGGGGATGCGGGGGGAGCTATGGGTGAGTGGGAAATATGGGGCTTAGGGATGGGGAGGTTATTCTCAGCCTGCCATTACAGGCCATCCTCCAGCTCTTTCCAAGTGGGAAGCGGGGTGAACAGGGCTAGGACAGGACATCTCCCCCACCCACACCCTGCTGGAAGGTACACAGACTGCGGGGACCACAGAAATGCTACAGCAGCTCACCTCCCGAGTGCCCATAATGGGTGGGGAGCAGGAGCCTGCTGGCCAGGGCAGTGCTTCCCCAGCACCACAAGTTTCTATTCCCCATTATGTTTCATTTTCACGAAAACCACGCCTGATGTTGGCTCTGTCCCAGGAGGGTGTGACAGAATGACGTGTGCAGGAGGGGGATGTCACACCACAAGCCACACCCTGTACAAGCACAGCCCTGGGAAGCCTTGCGGTGCCGAAAGCCACTGACAGGCTAGTATTTACGTGACATATTTAGCCCCACTTCTCAGGTGAGGCTGCACCAGATGTCAGTGGGAGTCACCATTTCACCAGCCTCTGAACTCTGTAATAAGCAGCCTGTTTACACTTCTTTTGGAGGGATCCACTTATGGGCACAAGTCATCAGAGCAGCCCTGGAACAGTGGTTCCCCTTAGTGACAGAGTACTTGGCTTGCTTAAAGCAAAGCTATTTGGGGATGCTGGCTGTTTAATCAGCCCACAAGCTTTCCACAGCGCTGACCAGGCATTTAAATGTTAAATAGGCACTTGCTCCGCAGTTCTTCTAGCACCCCCCAATTCCCCTAGGCCCAGTTGTCTCACCAAACAGCCACCATTGCCTCTCACCAAGCCCTGGTCCTGGGGAGTGCTCCAGTCACCTTCCAAGTTACAGGCTTTTGACTTTCAGACACTTCCAAGAGCTTCAGCAGAACCCTGCTGAACTGCTTATTATGCTGGCTGCACTGGTGACTCTGCTCCTTATACACCTGAATTCTGAGGAAGCCGCAAGAGCTGCTGTTGCGCCGCCATCAGCTGCAGGGACAGAGCTTACCAGGCTACAGGCACCTGCTGAAACAGCACAGAACTGAGCTTCCACACTACAGTAAGAGCAACAACTCTCCCTTGCCCCCCAGTCCCTTGGCTGTGACCCTTGTCAACTCATCTCTAGCTCACGGATGGTTACTGTTAACTTACAGCGAACCTAAGGTAAACTTCTATGTTGAGCAGGCTTATTTAACATGTTTCTTCCTGTAGTACAGAGCCAGCCCATCTCTGTACCGCTGTAAATGGAGCCTGAGCAAGGCAGAGCATGTCACGTATCAGGCCGAGACACCCCTCTAACCCAAACCAAAGACAATCTCCTGCTGGGTTGGATAGCGAGTTAAGCTGCTTCGTGGAGAACCCAGTGAGCATCAGAACAGATGCAGAAAAAGAGGGAGGAAAAAAAAGTGAGAGCACAAAAAAAGGAGAAAAAAGGCAGTGTGAGACAGGGAACAAAAAGAAGAGGGGGTGAGAGAAAGTGAGGGGGATAAAAAACGAGATACAATGCAACCTCACGATACAGGAGTGTAAGGACTCTTTTTCTAGTATCTAACAGAAGTAGCTGTTCAATGGGCACAGCTGTCAGCACATGCTTCTTCAGCAAAACCCCATCCCCTTCACACGTGAGAGAACAGATGGCTTCATATAGTACAGGTGAAAAGAAGCAGTGTAGCTGGCAAGAACAGGCTTTTAGAGGTACAGAAACTACCTTGGACCAAAAAAGTAGAGAGGAAAGGGGAAAACAGAAGAAGTAAGTCAACTGTAACTAATAGGAATGTTAATTATTATTATTTGACAGTTAACTATTTTTTCCACCTCTAGGGTTTTATTCATTAAAAGGAGGATTCCCCCCACAAAGACAATAATGGGTATGTGTTGCTTTCAGAAAATTTCCACTTTACGTGTAGTGATTTGCTTTTTAATAAATGCATTTTAAGAGTTCATCTCTAGTGGGGAACTAATCGGTATTTTTAGCACCAATACAACCCGTAAGATGATGTTCCTTCATTTAGCAGAAAATAAACAGATTCAAGTGGGCAAACAATCTACCTAAACCTATTTACAGAATTCAGCCCATCAGTTCCGATAACCTTATCACATCACCCTCTTCAAAACATTTTGGATTATTTCCATCATTTGCTTTGAGAATAGTTTCCAAACCTCATGGTTTCCCACTTCACTGATTCTTAGTCTTGTACCATTGCTTAGGACTGCTTTTGATTAAAATTAAGGATGCCTTTAGACATCAGAAGTGATGTATTTGAGAAGACAGTCTCTCATTGTAGCTGGTAGAAAGAAAACAATTTAGCATTCAAGAAAGCCAGCTCTGCAAGGATTATAAAGTCTTCTCAAACACCTTAACATGTTTTCAGTTCGTATTATTAACAGAATTTTGACTCCTAGATTACAAAACATTACCTGTGGATAAATGGGATGAGAACCATGTCCAATGCTGGCTACAATCTATTGGAATCAAGAAAGAGTATACAGAAAAACTATACGCAGAAGAAGTGACAGGTCCAGTGCTTATGGAACTGGATGAACCTTTCCTCAAAACAGTAGGTATGAAGAGAGGCCAAATCCACATTTTAATCCTCAAAAGAGATGAACTTCGGCAGCTACAGGAAAATACACAGCAAACCAAGCATTCTAGCAGCAAAATGCCTGACAGAATTGATACGCAAAGAGATCCGGTAAAACCCAAAAATGTCCCTGCTCAAAAAACTTCAAAGAAAGACAGCTGTGGCCCACCACATGAAACTAGCAGAGACAACACAGCTTCTCCTTCTGGCAAGAAGCAAAGGAGGAGTACCAACTCCCAACGTAAAAATACTGATGAAGTTTTAGAGCTCAGCAAATGTCGACCATTTAGAAGTGAAAACATTGATTTCAAATATGTGAAAGGCAGAGTTCTTTCTCCGGAAACAGGAGTCAATGGTTTAATCACACCTTGCCACGAATACAAATCTTTTGCCATTGCTGCAGAGCTGAACAAACAGCAGCTGCAATCAAAATTCGCCTGTGAAGTGATAAGATTTGCTTCAGCCTGCATGAACATTCGAACAAACGGCACCATACATTTTGGTATCATGGACAGTGTTGAAGATAGTGGCTACAAACATGGGCAGATCATTGGCATAAAGGTCAAAGACAGGGAATACTATGTTGATGCGTTAGATTATATAGAAAAATGTTTTTTTGAAACTATGCAAGAAACTGCAAGGAAATGTATTCACCCACCTGTTTTTATCGAAGTGATTTCAAAAGACTCTCAGGAACAAAGATTTGTGGTGGAGGTTGACATTGAACCAACATCCAGCTTAGTAAAAAACAGAATTTTTTATGTTTATTTACCTAAATACAATGAAAGCAGCCAGAAGGTGAACCTGACAAAAGATCGAACTCTCTATCAGAGACTAGGAGCAAAGTCTGAACCTGTAAAGCCAGATGATCTAGTTGCTTTTATCCAGGGCTTACAAGACAGGGATGCTCAAAGAGAAAAAGCTGAGCTTTCCAGTGCAGAAGTATATACAGAAGTATCTCAAAACTTGGGAAGGAAGTTATCAGTTCTACTAAATGATGGCAAGAACTATATGGATGATTCCCTACGGTACATCCTTGTCACAAACAGATGTAAAAAGGATGATCTGAATTCTGTCAACTTTTTAATGCACTTGAATATTTTCTGCGTCTTTGACTTTGATGAAGGTTCTGTGTCAGGACTGTATGGCAAGTACACAGAACACCATGCAACAAGGTCTTATTTTTTACAGGATTTTTCCAGTGAAAACAAGACTGGCAACCCTTCTCAGAAACATTCGTGTTTGTTTGATCAAACTAGCTGGATATTCTGCAATGGGCGCAGCGACTTCCTTGGGAATGAAAAACCTTGTGATGAAAATACATGGATTAGAACAAGAAAAAAGTACCTTAAGAAAGCAATTACTTTCATCTGTGATGAAATCCTGCCGAAGCGGTCTTTCATTGTGCTTTTCCTATTGCTATCACCAGTTGAGAAACCAATTGTGGACACTTTTCAGGAATTCTATACTGAGATGAATGGCATGGAGTACATCATTTGCATTGCAGAGTCCAGAGAAAATTACGAGAAGTGGGCTAATCTAGCTCAGGCATCATGCAGCATTGAGACACTAGAACAGCGCAGTATTGTGGGAATGAAACTAAGCCACGTAGATGCAACCATTCAAACAATGCTGCCTTCTACAGCACACCCCAGACATCTGCCAGTTTCCACAAGAGGGCTATGCACGCTTCCTTCACTGGAAGAAGAGAAACTATTTTCCCTAGAGATCCTTTGTGTTGATCAATGTGATGATATTAAATTAGATCTTTTGACTGAAAAAGAAATACAAGAAATAGAACAAAACTTTTACCAAGGGAGAAAAATCACCTGGAAAAATTTCTGGCTTGCTGATAATGGACACTGTGGGGAAATCATTGAACGTGAAGCATGTAAGGATGCTAGCAACCTCTTAAATGACATTTTACGAGGAACTGGACTCAACTATTCTGTGGCTAAACTAAAGATATTTCACCATCCTGGAAGTGGTGGAAGCACAATAGCACGACAAGTTTTATGGAAAAGAAGAAAGGACTTAAGATGTGCTGTTATCAAAGCCTCATATTCACCTGCAACTGTTTGCGAGCATGCACTTGCATTTAGAGATTATGAAGAAAAAGAAATCAATCATTGTCTTCCTGTGCTCCTCCTGATTGAAGATTATGATGAAGACTATTTAGAAGAAATAAGGAATGACTTAATGGATGCAGTAGCAACCAGAAAAATTAATTCCCCCAGACCTTACTTCATCCTCATGTCCTGCAGACGATCCAATGATCCCGAAAGGCTTTGCAAGGCTTCCCCTCTGGACACAGTGGCTGTCACTCACAAGCTGACAGACTCAGAGAAAAGTCTGTTCAAAAATAAACTCGAGAAACTGAAGCAGAAAGATGTCAAGCCAGAATTCATACTTACATTTGTCTTGATGTGTGAGGAGTTCAATGAAACATATGTGAGAGACTTTGTAGGCCACATATTGCAAGACATAGACTATTCTTCCCGTGATACACGTTTAATACATTATGTGGCTTTGCTTAATTTTTATGTACCTAATTCATATGTTTCACTGTCACACTGTGAGGCTTTTCTAGGACTGGGTGCGTATACAGAAACGAAGTCAAGAGCATACGATTTTAAAAGTAACTTAAGTGAACAAGCAAGAATGATTTTTATTGAGCTAGGGGAAAGTATCACCTATATTTCATCTGTTCGGATAATACACTGCCTGGTTGCAAAAGAAATTCTGCATCAGCTTTCACGGAATGAACCTCAAAGTCAAATTGCAATGACTCTTCTTCAGGAAAAGATGCTTTTTGAAAACAGATTTGGACAAGAGGAATTCATAAAATTCATCAGAGATCTGTTTATTCGACGTGATAAGAAAAGCAGGGGTGATAATACTGACAGCCTCTTCTCCCCATTCATTGAACATGTCTGTAAAGCTGAAGACTGTGAAAAAGCTATAGCTGTTTTAAAAGCTGCATATGAACTCCTTGGAAAAGATGCCTTTTTTGCCCAGCAGCTTGCCAGACTGCACTACAATAATGAAAAATTTAAAGATGCAGAATATTGGGCAGAGGTTGCAAAATTTCATTTGCCAAATGACTCTTACATTCTGGATACAGAAGGTCAAGTCTACAGGAAATGGTTTAGTTTCACTGTGGATAAAATGACAGAGGACGCTCCTGAAAGCATCATTGATAAGATTGAGATTGCTCTTAAAGCTATGAAATGCTTCAGGGCTGCACAACAGGCTGCAAAAGCAGAAACAGACAATATGAACAACGCTGGCTATTTTGGAGAAGTAGAAGTAGGATGCCGTCTCCTTAAATTTTTGTCTACGCTCGATGTATTTCACAGAAGTCCAGAGGGGGAGTATTCTGAGCTTGTGAAATACTTGATCACAGATTACATTCCTAAAGACATTGAAAAAACATGGGGAAAGCTTCACTCACGCTTAAAAGGCTTACGCCAGAACCTGTACAATGCTCTGGAATGGATTTCAGAAGACTTAAGTTATTTCCAAACAGATAAAAACCAGGAGGATGAAGATGAAAAGGCTGAAAAGGAAGATCAAATTTATAATCCCAGAAAATGGCTGAAAAGACAGTCTGAAGTATATGCCAAATTCTTCATCTCGGCATCACTTATTGAGGACAGCAATGGTGGCCCTGAGAGCCAGCTGATCAGAGGCATGAATATTTATAAGAGTGGTGGAGGCAGTGTCACTAATATCCTGTCATTCCTGACAGATAAGAAGGAGAACAGGTCAGCTGAAAAGCTAGAAAAGATCCTTAGTTTCTATCCAGAAAATCCACTAAAGGCCAGGCTGGAGGACACCGATCTGATCAATTACATTTTGAGCCACATCGTATTAGCATGCTTAGCACCGGGATCAGCCAAACTTCTTCCAATGCAAACTCTTCGTGAACTCAGTACAAGATTCCTTAAAGGAAAGAGAACATTTCCAGCAAGTGCTCATTTTTTGCTCACCTTACTCTACTGGCCAGATGAGGCATTAGACAAAGAGCCTAATCCAGTTAAAGACGAAATTCTAAGTTCAGCACTTCAAACCCTGAAACGTTTATATGACATCAAGATGAAAGATGTTCCTCCCAGAAAGAAAAGAATCTACACCCACTTTTTTCTGGGAAAGGGCTATGGCTTAAGTAAGATTGTGCAAAAAAATAAAATTGATAAATTAATTAGCGGGTCCTTAGATGAGAAGAGAATGAAGTGGCTACATGGAACTGTATGGAGTAATGCCAGGATACGTGACAGTCTCAAAAGAGTTTATGGTTGGACCAAGGATAGAAATTTATTTATACGTGGTCATATGAAGGAGTTTCCTGTCTTGCCACTCCACCGTGATTCAGTGCCCACTGGAAATGAAAATGTGACCTTTTATTTAGGCTTTTCATTTAATGGTCTTGTTGCTTTCAATATTGAGGTTGTAAATAATTTAACTGGCACCAGAATACAAGGTATTTAGTACAGTAACAGTACCTACTGTACTGCTAGACATCACAGCACTGGCAAGGACTGCTGTCACTTTAAAAAGAAAAAATTGCATTGGCTGAACTACCAGGTACTAAGAAAACCACAAACTACTCCTATGCTATGACCAAGGATCTAAAAAAATCTGAAACTTACTAGTAAAAATATAGCTTGAAACAAAAGCCTTTAATGCTTTTGGAGTCAGCAAACACATACACAAAAAAATTTAAATCTAAGGCAGCAGTAATTCCTATATTTGCTTGGGGAAGGGTGCGAGACAGAAGGCTCACTATTTCTTCTCCCCACCTCACTATTTGGAGAACTGAGCTCTGAATAGCAGGGATCTCTGTCTTCTCAGCTCAAAGACTAGGATGTTCAATTAATTTCTGGGTGATTCTGACCACTAAAAGAATGTTTCCACTGTAATTATATGGTGTTTTTTCTTCTTCTTCAATTGGAAACAAAATGTTTAAGTGAACTTACAACATATGTACTACACTGGCTTTAATATACTCCACTCACTAACATGTACCATGTATTAAATACACCTATTCATCAACTGCAAGCTAACATCCAGTACAGAAGCACAGAGGAAAAGTAAACGATTTTTAAAAGTCATCTGCAAACATCGGGAGTGATAAAAAAAATAGGTCTCAAATTTTATCACACTTACATTGCTTCTCCATGTAAGTATTACAAACCAAACCATACTATATGAATCTGTATGTGGGGGAGGGCAGCGGAGACATGAGCAGTTAGTCATGACATAAAAGATTACTTGTAAGAGCTGTTATTTCACAGTCCAAACAATTCTTGCACTTTGGAAAGCGTTTTTGCAGCATTATCCAAGACATCTACATGGTATATAACTCATAAATTTGTCTATTGTATGTATCTATTCTTGAAAAAGTTATCTTCATCTAGCCTGATTTACTAATTTGAAAAATGCAAAGCGGTTTGTTGTTAGTACTGTCTGTAATTATGCCACATTAAGTTTTTAATAATAAAAACAGCCTATTATTCTTTGAGTTTACCATTGTTTGATATTGACATAGTCCCTATAATTTTCTAGAAGGCCTATAATATACCTTGAGTTTTACTCTGGTAAATAACCTTTAGGAAGAATCATCACAATTTCTACATGGACTGAATTACCCTACCTGAAGGTATAGTTCTAACAGTAGCAAGGTGCGATTTGCTTTTCCAACTTCGGTCATGATCTGGACACAGCCAAAACTGTAAAAGAAACTGCAAGGCACTATGAATTCAGATCAATGAGTTAAATCTCAAACAGGATGAAACCAAAGAAAATTCTATTTAGTCCAAGCCTTTACATTCTGGTCCCCAGGAAGGACAAACAAAGCTTGTGAGTGCTGGTTAGGCTATGCTTGTCTCCTTCCCTTGCTTTCAACCTGGGAGAGACACAGCAGCAAAGCGGCCTGTTCAAGGGTTGCACTTTCCGATTGTGAAATCCAGGCTGACAGATTTTGGTAAAGAACATCAACGGCAGCTTTCCCCAAGATGTGCTAGAAAGGTGGACTGGAAGGACAGACCATGACAGCATCTTAACTGCTAGGAGCCAGAGAGCTGGGGTGCTGCAAGAAGTCCCTTCTGCCCAGCCCTGATGCAGCAGCAGTGGAAGGGGATCTGAAAAGTTAATTGGGCAAAGGCAGCTTTCTTAAGTCTGCACAGACCATAAGATGGCTGCAATATAGCATAGCCCAGAGCAGAAACAGAATGTGCAATCTTACTGAAAAGCATGCGAGCTAAAGGCGTTAACTGCTTCATCATTTATACAACCTACTCACATGCTGTGGTAAGAGCAAAGGTTTTGTTTTAAACTGTTACCACAATGAAAAATTTAAGCCAGAAGACTAAGCCAAGAGACTTCATCTTATAACTCGTTTCCTTAAACCTGGCCTGCCAGGCACCTGACTTGAGACTACAATATTTGCCTGGTAGCCCACACCACTACAGACAAGTCTTCCCTTTGACATTTTGTTTTGCTTTTCAAAGACACCCATTCCTACCTCTCAGAAACCAAGGGCTTAGACACAAACTCTTTACCTCCGCGTATATTAAATATAATCCACCCTACCCCCCGCCCCCAACCTAAAAAACAGAAAAGCCAACATACAGAGGGAAAAAAACCATAAACCTGGGGCCTAGCACTCAGGGTACCTTACAAAACAAGCAGCTGAAGGTCATGGGGCAAATTAAGGACAGACCCATCCTTCTTCCTCTTTACCCAGTCACATTCAAATTCACCAGTCTGACTGATAAATCAAACCCGGGAGTGCTTTAACCAGCCAGGTGACAAAGCTCCTTGCTCTGGCCAGCTTTTAGGACAGAACGGTTCCCTTGTTTTCCAAATGCAGCCTCAGATTACTGTACTGCAGAAAAGGGCCAGATGACAAACTCCAACAAAAAGCTAGTAAAAAAACAGTAGTCTTCCCTAAAGGTGCTCTAGTTACTATTAAGCTTCCTCCTCATTATGTACATCCAACTTAAACTACCATGAATCATTCCAGGTTGCGTAGTGTCAAAATCATTGACTTATCTTTTCACCACCTCCAAGAAATTAACCTATGAGTACAGTGGTAGTTAAATGAGACCAATCTGCCTAACAGAGTAATCCATTCTCATCTTGTAGACAGGAGTTGCAAGGACACATAAAGCTACCACATTCTCCAGTGTTTTGCTCTGAAGGGTTTAGAACAGACCACTTAACAACATACTCTCTACTAGGTTTCCTGGAAATGCTATTATATACCCCCCCACACTTCCCTACCTCTTCAACTTAAACAGTCAAATTTCACAGGACTTCCAAAAGGAAGTTAAAAAGTCAAGATTCATTTGCTTGTCTCCAGGTATAAAACACTTTAAGATAAGGCTAATACGAATGAGTTCCCACACGGTTTATAGACAGAGAGCTAGTACAAAGTTACTCAAAGCAAAACATGGGTGAAGGTGGAATTCATAAACACTTTGAAACAGCCAACATTTGTTGCAGTAATTTAAATAGGTCCTCAAGAGGAGAAAAAATAGACAGAAGCATTGGTTCATTTATGTTTAATCAGAGACTGTTACAAAGTGGTAGATATACAATACAGATTTGAACATGTGTAATTATCCATTACTGAAGCATACGGTTCCCAAGGGATGCAAATGATGTTAGCTCCATATTTTCTTTCAATCTTCTTTGTAAACTGAATGCTATAAAATTAAGCTGCAGTTACTGTTACTATTATTTGCATGCACCAAAGTGATGCACATACTTACCAATTTCTCACTTTCTGGAATTAAATTCAGCATCAACATTTTACCACTTGTCTTTTTCAAAAGATGAATGATCCCATCCCTTTCATACTACTTACACAAAAGCTGGATCAAGTTATACGGAAAACGCTCCTGACACACTAACTTCTGCGGCTGTACTACTATCGAGAGGGGAAATATTTCAATGATGTGCTTTAAGATACCTTAAGAAGGAACTAAGAACAGTTCGGAATCTAAGTTTGCTACACAGTGACTAGAATCTCTAAAGGGGCAATTTGGAGTCATTAAGCAGAAGTCCAAAGGAAAAAGAGCGAACTGACTCGCTTTTCCCCATTTACTGAAGACTTCAGAACTGCATTGGATTGGACAGCTGCTGTAACAGTGCATCAGAAGTTGAGCTACAACTTAAGACTGCTCACCTGGGTTATGAAAAAACTCAGACTCCTCGTGTTGTTTTGGTACCATCTTAAAAGAAAAATTTAATTCTACCAGAACGTTCTGTAATTAATTGCCACAAAGTTTCACAGAGAGATGGCATTCTACCATTGTTCGTATTAGGATCTACCCCAAAGAAATATACTTTTTGTTGATGAGAGAGAACACCACTACCCTTTAGTTATTCCCATTCATTGCCAAGCTGGGATACAAGTAGCGCAGGTCAGCAATTCAACCACCGTCAAAACTGAGACTTCACATAGTAATTCAGCAGCCAAAAGCAGTCAGTTACTTATTCCAACTTCTTACTGAGCACTGCATTAATTATCAATGAGGATCAAGCACAGAAGTCAAAAGAAAGATGTACAGTCTGTTTAGAGCGTAATGGCCTCACAGCAAGGAATTCGTATCATTCAGGCACATCTGCCATTAATATATGAGATACAGGCAAAGATAAGTTTTGGAAATTAATATGCAATTTTGGTTTTGTTTTTCTTCTAGGGAGAAACACCTACGCAAAATTACTCAAATACTACTTTTGCAAACAAAGCGACTTAGTATGAATGCCTGAAAACTGATGTACAAAAGATGGCAGGAGATGGGCTTCATGTATAACTATTATAAACCCTTGGAAAATACAATTCCCTTGAAACCTTACATATTGGTATGATGAACTCTGCAATGTTGTATAAGACTTCAAAATTCTAAAACAAGCAATACTGCTGGAAGTGTCAAATCACTCATGAAAACAGTGTAAGAGCACTCATATGAGCTGGCAAAACTAAAGTTTCTCTCTGGCTGCCACACTAGTATATGATATTCCAATACTTTCTTTTCATACATTTATCCACTAATGATTTCAAAAGCCCCTCAAATTCACTGTGTGCTAATTCACTTCTCAAGAGTATGTTAAGGCACAACAGCTTATCCAGCTGTGAAACTACGCTATGCGCCACAGCACAAAAAACTTTCATCTCCCATGCTGATATGTAGAGATGAGGTACGCAAGGCTTAAATAAAAGCTAACAAATCATAGAACAAGAAGCTCCTGGCTTACAAGCCTAACAAATTAAAAATCTGTTGGTAGTAGACAGTAATTAGCAACAACTAAAGAAAAATCTAAAGAAAGATTCTTACAAACAGAAATGTTTATTCCCCAACATAAGAACAAAGATAATATCCTGTAATTGGTTCACTGATAAAACAGCCCTTTATAACAGGCATGTTATTGAAGAACTGATTCTGATTTGATATTTTTATGTTTTTCAATAACACCAAAGGCAACTTGATAAGATTCTATATTAGACTTTCCTTAAAAGAGCTTGCAGATATTACCTACCCACAGGTATAGTTAAAATCATTACAGATCTTTAAAAAAAATCTAGATGTTTACTCACTACTGAAAACAGTAGTAGGTAACAAAGATACATTGACATTTCAGAGATCAAAATTCCCCTTGTATTTAAATGGTATCATTTGAACATAGTATTTCAAATAGGAATGTCAGGTACTTACAGATTAAACTAACCTGTACTGGCAGTGCTGTGGGATATTTCTTCTCTACCAGTAAGTAGCAAATGCTGAAATTCTGCTGCTAGTTGACAAAAACACAAATTGTATTAAACCAAGGAGTTTAACTCATAATTTAGTTTTTCATTAAAAAAGTTGCCAACCTTCAATTACTGCAATTTGTTGCTTAGGAAAAGCATATGAAGTAAAGGCAACTATAAAATTACTTCCAATTTGCCCTTACATTTCTGGTATTTTTGATACACAAGCCAGAAGTTTAACAAGGTAATCCCGTTGCCTAATAGAAATATAAAGGAAATTACAATACTTACATTGCCAGGGTCCTTCATTAAATAGTCTCATAAAGTGTGCTTTCTTATTCTAGACTTTATAAATGAAAGAGCAAAATGTATTTTCTTCGACTAGAAGCTAAAGAATTCAGTGCTTGCAAGTATCACACACTTTTACAACACAATGGGAAAAGAAGGAAAGAAAAAAGCTCTGCATGACATCTTTAATTCAAAGCATTATATAATTCCCTAACTTGGGACACAATGAAATCATTTCCTTTGGTTGTATGGCATAGTGTTTGGTAATTCAAAATTACTATTAGCTAAAACCATTTATACATATTGGTTACTAAGGGCAGCAGAAGTTGAAATTCTACATGGACCTTCTTTCTAAAAAGCACCTGGGGACATGGTTAAGATGGAGACAAGATTTAAGACATCAGAAACTTAAATCTGGCATAAGGTAGTTAGCTGACAGATATACTGTAACTGCAAATGAGAGAAGATTTTTTAGGAAGCTTTCAACCTCTCAAAGTCGCATGTTCACTTTTTTTTTTTTAGTTAAGATAATATTTGCATTAAAATTCTACTATTTTCTCAGAACATTTTAACTTCCTTAAATCCCTGACAAAGGCAAGTCTTGAACTTGTCTGAAGATTTATTTATGGAGAAGTTAAATTCATCATTATGGAAACAGCAGTGCTGCTGATTGTTCCTACTGCAAGTGAGCCTTTAACAATAGAACAAGTTAGCGTAAACTTGCTAAAAATGTACAAGTGCCCCATTGCTCACAACAGTGATCAGATGTACAGTATCAGCCCTCACAGACAGACATCATGGACAGTCAATACTGACTCAGAGTGATGAGAATACAGGATTGAAGGATAACATCCTGGACCACAATGGATCAAGACAGGATGTGGCTGGCTGCAAAAGCAGCAAGTTGAAGTGCCTGGCTCCCTCAGACAGACCTTCCAAGAACTTTCATGTAACAGAAGTGTATTCACTACACAACAGGATCTATAAATACTGTACTAGAACTGTATTTTCTTCCAGTAGAGCCTTAATAAGAATCTGCCTTCTCTTAACAATCAGAAGATTGTATAAAGCTGCTGTTTGCAAAATATAAAAAAATTCTCAAAGTTCTTTTCAAAAACTTCCAAAGAAAAATCAGTTCTGTACATTACACTTCAGAGTCACTTCAATTTTATCTTGATCCTCTCAAAGGTTGCCTCCAAGGTTTTCTTACTCCCAAAGGATTATCTACGTAGCCCAGCTCTGATGGAGAAACACAGCAGTCACTGATTCCTACATTTTTATAGAAACCAGTCACTACCAATATTTCACTGGTCTGATTACTTCAATTGTAAATATACATGCACTTTAAAAAATTCTTCTGGAGGTAGCCTATTCTTCAGAGTATTATTTAAGGGCCACAATCTTTATTAGGTATAGCACTGAGCATATTACGAACTCATTACACAATTCTAAAGCAAGCCAAAACTTCATGTGTGAAATGTACTTTAATTGCCCCACCTCTCACTCACTTCTCTTTTCAAGACCAGTGGGTGCAAATTCACCCAATTTGGCAGAATTTCAGTAATTCTTGACCTTTCAAAAAAAAAAAAGTCATGTACCTCTACATAAGCTTAAATAAAACCAAATTCTCCAAAACCTACTTCCATTAATATCTATGAAAGTCAAGTCACTAAAATATTATGATCATTAGAAAAATTCCACAAGCAGTGAAATGTATAGCTTTGTGATATACAAACTGCTGCAATACTGACAGCACACAGGAGTGTCAGTAAAAACACACTATCAACCATCAAAATAAAGAAATCTCATTTACAGTGTAAAATTTTTTGGGAACTATCCTCTTTAGAGCCACATGAGGCAAGGAAGAGGTCACTAACAGAACTTCACAAAAGGAGCAAGATGAGAAATTTAAAAGTTGTTTTAAAGAGAGGACAGGGCAGCTGGTCTAATAGCTGAGGAGATACCCCCACCTTTTTAGCACAGAGCCACTATGCCACCCTTGCGACTAGAAAGGCAGCAGTACTTTGACATGTACCTTTTAGGATGAAGTACAAAGCAAATGGAAAACACACATCACTAGTAGCTGCAAATGTAAGCACAAACATTAGTCTGTGGTAACAGATCAGAGTAATATGGATATAACCTGCTAAAGCTACCAACACCTAAACAGGGAACAAAAAGGTTCTGTCCTGTCCAATCCTTTAGAGACTTACAGAACAGACAGGATTGTAAAGGATGGAAGCGAAGAATGTGTGAACTACAGGAAAAGCCAGAACTGAAAGCCTTAATTCATACAGTAGTATGGAATAATAGTAGTAACGAGGAATTGTCCTAATGTCAAATGCATCTTTCAGAAGTAGTGTGAAATTCATTTTCTTGAAATTGTCCAAAAGCAACCTCAAGAAAAAGATTTCATAGTAATATGATGCTAAGAAGTGCCATGCTTTGCAAGCAAAACATGCAAAACCACAAAGAAGTGGCTCATTTGCTCCTATCAGTACACACAGCTTAAACAGTGGCAACAATGACAACAGGAACTGCATTCCTGAGACATTTTTTTCCATGAACATGTTAAACCTAGTTATCTTCAGTAAAAACAGATCAAAATCTTGTTTTAATTTGAAAGCATTTAGCTCTCACCAGAGTAGCAATGTATTAAATATAACCCAAGCGTGGACCTAAGTAGGGTACTCCACTAGAGACAATACAGCATTTGTGTGAACTTTCAGCTTTGTGTGCTTGATACAAACTGAATACAAGTGGCTGCATAAAAACCATCTAGTGCTGCATCAGCCTTAAATGTAAACTGGTGACAAAGTTCAGTATCATGCATTTGAAATTTGGCTCTTTTTCATCTTGAGTCTTTATGAGATTCAGATACTTAAAGCAAGAAGTACAAGCCATATTGAATATTATTTTTGGTTAAATGGTTTCCTTACATATTCTAGGGAAATAACTAAACCAAGTGCTCCTACAGACTGAATATGTGAAATAAAGACTAGTGGCAGTAGCGTATCTTGAAGAGTTGTTCTCATCTTCACTGTCATCAAGTGCAACACCATAATGAGAATTAGAAAAGCTCACAAAGTACTTTGAAACAGTTAACAGAGGACATGTCAATTTTCTGGTCAGAATAGACTATTTGGGGGACCTCCTACAGGGAAAATGCAAAGGGCAGAGCACAAAAGGAATACAACAGGAATATGAAATCCACTCTTTGAACTAAAAAAGAATTACAACTCACTTTATCCTTTAATTAAACTTACTGAAAATCACAAAAGTGGTTCATTATTAGCACAATCGTGAAGAAATGAAATACACGTTGTGCTCAACAAAAAATGCCACAAGTTTAAAAAAAAAGAATTAACAAATGTTGGAGTAAGGTTTTAAATTTAAGAATTTCACCGCTGACAGGCTGCAAGACCTCCTTGGACAAAACCTGTTGTTCTGAGGCTGAAGTTGTCTTTAAGCAACCTCAAACATTCAAAACCAACAGAGTTGGAACACAGTGAGCAGCAACACTAAAGCTATTTTTTCTTCACAAAGGGTAGAATTTTTTGTTAGCTACTGTGCAAAAGAAGTAACTTCAGACAACCATGTTCTTAAGCAAATTGCAGTTATGCAAGAAAATTCTACAAGGTTTCAAGAAAATGCAATGTTTTTCAGTATATTGTTGCAACAGACAAAATATTGTTAAGTTCCTTGTATTTAAGTGATTGATGAAAAGGTTTTCCTGAAACTGACAAACTGAAAGATCCGTAGCTTTGATTTCTCATTCTTCTATTCTACTTTACCAACTTGAATCTCTACTTCTTCACAGGGCTCTACATTAATATTTGTTGTGGTGCAGCTCACAAATGCAGCAGTTAATATCCTCCTCCACAGAAACTGTATCCTGTAATTTAGGCTACACAATTTTGTGACTAGGAAGGTCACTTATTAAATACTTATGTTAAGCACTTCAAGAAATACATCTTCCCAGAAGAGGAAACATTAGTAATTAATCTTTACATGCCACTAGTTCAATGACTACAGAAAGTCACATTACCAAAACCAAAAACAAGTACAGCACAAATACAATGCAGGGGAAGGGGGCAAGGGTACAGTGTGGCTGAAGGACTACCTGACCAGCCATGAAGGAAACACATTCCATAAGAGAAAAGGTACCCAAACATCTTAAAACATGTTCCCTCCCCCTAAGACTCTTAAAAACACAGTGATAATAAAAAGATAAATATTAATATAGAGCCCATCTACTAAAGAAGTATAAAAAACCTAAATTAAAATAAATTTAGGGGCCTTCACCAAACTTGCTGCAAGTTTGGGGACATGAATATCCAACAGCCATAAAGCTGTGAAAGCCCCCCAGAATGAATAAAATAAATCCCACTTGCCTCAGACTGAACAGGGCAACACTGAGACTCTGCCTCAGCCTGTCCTATGGCAGGGCTATAGGAAGAAGAAAAATTTAAGTTTTAGAAAAAACATGACCCAATTAAGTGAAAGACATGCATTCAAAGTTAACAAAATTCCAGTGATCAAGCAAACAAAAGGATATGACTGCTACATCACCTATTTTGTTAGACCCAAACAAAACTTTTTGTAGTTGGTAGCTATTCCTGAATTGGACAATTTGTTTTGCTTTGTAACTTGATCAATGGAACATAAGTCAGTTGTTTTGGGGCATTTTTTCCATAGCTGATAGTATTTACTGTTCTAGTTCGCAAAATGTTGAGTTACAGATTCCATCAGCCACTGAAAGTGTTCACCCTCACCTTAATTTCTTATGTAGAAACTAGACCAGTACAATTATTAAGTCATTTACTATTGTCTTAAAATGCCATTAATTACCATTTTAAATTGCAGCCCCAGCTCATGGACTGGTATATCAGTCTCAATTTAACTGAAGAGTCATAATGCCCTTCTTACTGTTTACAAAACCGAAGTAATCTTGATATTTTATTTTTTATCTTATATTCAGAATGCTTTGATTCTTGTAAAATAACTCCAGGTTATATATTCCATTCAAATTTGTCCAAGTTTTAAGAAAGCAAGTTATACAGTTCTGTGTAAGTATCATTTGAGAAGTCCGTACACTAAAATAACTGCAGAAACCATAGAAGGCAGATGCAGCTGAATGTTTCTAGAAGCTTGTTTATGTTCTCCCATGCATGCACAGAGCGAGGAATAGTAATCCACTGACATTATTAGATATACATCCCAGCCTCAAATTTATTATCAGCACCTAAAAATCTGATCTGTGGAAGAAAAAAAAAACCAAGCTCCAAACATTTCAGAAAAAAGGAATTTTTAGTCCATATAAACCAGATAAATTTTCAAAATTTTATTTAAAGCAGACTTTGCGAAAGGTAGAAAGATATCCTAAAAGTAGAACAAAACAGTCATATCGATGTCTGAAAAACCAGCCCGTGCTCTTCTGAGGTTCTTTTATGCCAGTCTCATCCCTTTAACTCTAAAAATCAGTAAATATACAGGATCAGCCTCTCATGCTGATACTGAGAGACCATGCATAAGATAATTTAGAGCTGCTTATACAAGTCCTAGATCCCATAAATGCTAAGTATCTTGCATAAACATCTTTTTCCATTGGTGTCTGAACATTTTCTTGAAGCTTGTTTTTGTTTTTGTTTTTTTTTTTTGGGGGGGGGGGGACGGGGACGGAGACTTTTTTTTTGTATTCAACACTGGCATTACATTCAAATTTAAATAAAGACTGATCAAAAGCCAGATGCAACTTCTCATTTTACTATAAGATCTGCGACAGCAAATTCAGGCAATGACTGAAAAACAAGGCTTCTGCCTATGTAATTATATCATCATAGTCCTGTAACAGATACAGAATATATGCTTTTCTGTAGTCATAAAAGCTTCTGCAATGTCTTTCCAGGGAAAGATGAACTAAAGCAAAAAAACTGTCTGCATGGCTGCATTACAATAAGGATTTGCTGGCACAACTAAGTTGACTAAACTTTGTACTGTAAACCAAGCCTTAGTCTTTATATAAGCAATTACTACATTTGAAGTAGTTTTACCCTTTTTTGGGAAGCATACCATAAATCCAACTCTCTGAACATTAAGAAGCAGTATCCAAAGAAATGAAGGCAGGGACCAACAGACAACGTATGCACTGAAATACCTGCCTGGTTTCAGAAGGGTACGCACAAGAGACACAAGAGTAACTAAAGATAGCCACATCACATCTCTTATAGCACAGAAATGACAGGAGCAAGAAAGGCAGTATCCACGTGAAAAATCAGAGAAATTGTTCACCTGCTTGTTGCATATTATTAGAGTACCTTATGAATAACATGTGGCAGTGCTTAGTTGAGGGATTATAACATTATTACTAAGGAAAGCTCAATTTTAAAATGTGTCCACACTAAGTCTACATAGTATTAGCTACAAAATGATGCTATTATTGGAACAATCGCATTCACTATTTCATAGGGCAAAACTCTTAATAAAGACAACTTGCAGAATATGCTGAGTTAACAGTACATGCAGGAAGGTTTTCAAGTACTTTCCCAGGAAAAGTAGGGATCTGAAAACAGCATACCAATGAGTTACAGAAAGACACCAAAGGGAGAAGGTATTTGCTTTATGAGGGGCAGGAGGGCAAAGCATCCTTACAGCAGCAATATGATCTTCAGAAAAAGCAGACAGTTTCATAGTTTTAAATGCAGAAGTTAAGATCAATTTATAATGTACGAATTTTATGTGTAACATTACAAAAAAAGGTTTAATGCAAGACACTAAAAATTTCTCCAGTGCTTTGTTTGTAGTTATCCTTATTAGATAAACAGAAGAAAACCAGAGTACAAAAGCATCGCCTAAGCAAAACAGTTTTATCTGTTAGACTTATGTACAAAGCAAGATGAAGAGCTAACAAAACATCTGACATCAAGGCCCACTCAGCACATTTGCAAGCCAAATACTGCACATCTGACAGGTGACCAGCAGATACCAGTGATCAGAGAGAACTGCTTCTCAACAGAGGCTTGGAGTTATGGTCTTAAAACCAGTAAATACTTCAGAAAAAGTGCCTGACAATTCTTAATGGTTAAACTAAGGCCATTCAGCCAGAATTAGAATGTACTGGATGCTCCAGTGCCTTTATGAGGTATTCTATGACGCCAAGAGTTTGAAGTTGAGAGACGAAGTAGTACTTCAGCTGTACTGCGTTTCTTTCCAAACTAAGAGATTACTGAATAAAGCCACATGAAGTACTTAAGTTCAGCTTAAAAAAAACGAAAATTTTCCAGTAAAAGAGCCACAATGCTCAGTATTTTAATCAAGTGAAAAAAATCCACTGTCAACAAAAACATCTGTGGAACTTAAATTGATACAAAAATGCTGATCATCTTTCTAGCCTACCCTAAAGGAGGAGGTATCCCCATAAATTAAGTTGCACAGCTAAGGCTTGAGGCTGGAACATGTATTTAAAGTTGACCTGCAAATGAAAAATTCATCCCTCCTTTTTTCCACCTGTTGTGAAAACACCAGGAAAGCTCTCACCTCCCTTTCCTCCAAAATGTCTCCTCCTGCATTTTCATTCTCACCAGAAATATAGCACATTAACACAGCGACATTAGACATTCAGAGAATTACAATCTTGACGGTCATCTATCACTTTACTCATAAAGATAGCTAACTAACCTGCACGGGGCAAGACTTCACTTTGATAACTGTAATAAGGAGAACTGATGGAAAGGTCTCCTACTCCAGACATTTCTATTAAGTGGCTTGAAAAACTTGGCCTACAGCTTGATCGTAGCACACAATGGATGGTTCATCCTAAAGGATGATGAGATTTGAAATTCTGAATATTCTGAAAGTATATGCATGCAACTCATTAGTCTAGTCTCCTTCATCACTTTTACACACTGAGATAAAAATCAAGTTACTTTTTCTCTTTTGCAGGTCAACTTCAATACAATATCAACTGGAAGTCACTCACCATGTGACATGCACCTAAGCTTCTAGAAATCTTCACCTAGAAGGCTCCTGAAGTTTGTATGCTTTTGCCTATTAAAGAGAGTCAGTTGAAGAATGAACTAACAGGACACATCTGGCACTAGGATGCATCTTGCAGCAATCGCTTTTACATCCTCTGAATAAGTGCCAGGACTAGAAATCGTTTAAAATTCACTGAGGACAAGAAAGCACAAATAAAGAAACATATGCCATTGAGAGAAATTACAACCAAGAGTTAAGATGTGCCTCCTGCAGCCTCATTTTTGAAGAGTCAGTTAATAAGTGTACAGGTCTTGTCTACTCAGACGTGCAGCTAAGGAACGACTTAAGTTTTAGAACAAGGAATTCAGATTTTATCAAACCAGCACCAATAACTGTGTTCATTACACCAATAGCTACCGTGGCATGCATCTGTACAAACCTTTCAGGCAGTTGTCCACAGCTGGTCATGAATAAAAAGGCATATAAATTTTTCTCTTCTTTTATTACAATGAAGTTTATAACAGTACAGAAAAGTCACACGACCTTAGTGGGTCAGTTTACTTAAACCCTGAAACAGGAGGAACTCTAAATACATTAAATATTGTTACATGTTCAGACTTAAATGTACAAGTAGTTGGGAACAGTTACAGCCCTCACCAAACTATGTTGGGGACACAAAGTCCAACAGCACTTGAAGTGCTGTGAAGGCATTTTTTCCACAAATAGCAACATAATGTTACAGAACTTGCCTTTAAGGTGGTATGTTCATGTAATTCCAGCGCCTTCACAATTTAACGAACCATATTTACTATACTTCACTTCTAAAAACCTAGATGAAACATGAAAAAGAAGCCATACAGTATAAATTGCAACATCAGGAAAAGTTCCTGTTATTATTCCAAATAAATTTTCCCATGTAAAATAAGAATGTCCAATAGTTCCTTGCATGTGGGGAAGATACTTTTTTTTTTTTAAAGTCACAATGAAGCCTTAATTGACGGAAGCTTGGCTATATTAACAGCACAAGATGAGAAAAGGTTTAATCTCCAAACCTATTAGAGCGTGTGTAGTAGCATCAGTAGCGGCCACCTTGCGACATTACAGGAGGTCTCATTCCCATTGGAGGTCGAGGAGGTCCACTCTGGTAGGGGGGCACCATCGGAGGTCCCTGACCATAAGGAGGCATCGCTCCAGGAAGATATCCTGGCATGCCCTGGTGATGAGCACCATACTGACCTATAAACAAAACATTTAAGATGGAAAGAAGGTTTTTTTTTTAATTATTTTTATTTTTATTTTTTTTTAAAGTGGGCAGAGTTGCATTTTGTGAAAGGCTGTTTTTCATAGTACATGCCACTTCAAGTTTTTAAAAAATTACAGCAGATACAAATCTTTTAGTGAAAAGAAAATTGGGAAACTTGATTACCATGAGGTGGCATGGGAGGTCTCATTCCTTGCTGCTGTGGAGGAATTCCTGGCTGTGGTGGCATCATACCTCCAATTGGTCCAACTGGTGGATTACCCAAGGAAGCTTGTCCTGGCCGAGGAAGATTACGCTGATACTTAGGCAACTGTGCCCTTCTCTCTTCCTAAAACCAGAAATAGACATCTGTAACAAGCTGTAAGACTAAAACTCAGCAAAAGCAAAGTAAATACAAATGTAACAAAGCAGATTACAGGTACTGAACTATCAGTATCTTAGAAGTTCAAGGTTGCTTCTAGTAAACATTTCACAGTAACATTTGGATTTTCCCCCCTTCCAACAAAGTTACTGTATTAGTATTGGCCAATCTAGTATTTTGTACAGAACACAAATTCCCTTCCTCCCTCAGCTGAAGAAATCCTTTTCCTCACAACAAGATGAGACAAAAGAACAAATGCAGATCTAGAGATATCTGAACTGAAATTAAGGTTCACTTGTTTTATCCATAAATTCCTGATTTCTGACTGCTGTAATAGCACCAAAACCACTTCAAACTGTTAAGTCTTTCATCTTACACTCATTAGCTATATCTATTTAACTTCAAGCTTAAATCACATGCAGAAATAAACCCCAAATTATATTTTGGGTTGAGCAATTCCCTGTCACCAAAATAGTAAGACTTAGATCTGAAGCAGGATCACTGCAATATGCCAGTCATCACCTTTCAACCAAGGACGTTCTCTCAATGCATGGTCCTGTTATATTAATGCTGCATGTTTTGCAGTCTCACCATTATTAAAATATTATGCACAGCACAGAAGAAATTCTATTTAAATCAGCCATATCAGCTAAGTTGCATTTTCAGTAAGACAATGAAAATATTTTAACTTACCAGTGATATATCCTCATCTGGATGGATCAACTTACTGGTTGCACTGGTTGTTGTAAGGGTAGCAGGCTTACTTGTTATAGATGTAGCTGGCTTAGCTGCAGTACTGTTTGTCGTGCTAGTGGTTGAGGCTGTAGACTGCGTGTAAGCAGGGAATGTAGGTTTGGGGGGTTCTGTTGTTGTTGCAGGTGTAGAATTCAAAGGTTTGAAATCAGTACCAACTGGACCTGGAACAGCCGCTGCAGCCTGTGAAACACAGAGATAGATCAATATTTATTTCTTAAAGCATAAGACTTAAATGATGTCTGTTAGACCTCTGAAACCTTCCAGTGAGATATATAATTAAAATAAGCTTGACAAAAGTAAAGTTCAGCCTTATCACATACTAAAGCAACTGAAAACAAGACAAAATAAAACCCAGTATATACATACATATATACACACACGCACACACTGGAAAAATCTAAAATTTGCAGGTCAAAAGCCACAACTAGAAAAAAGGAACAACAACAACAAAAAAATCCTATCAAAATTTTTACCTCAAATATTGAGTTTGGTAAATGTCTAAATCCTTCCTAAATCACTGTTTTATTAACAGCCTGTAAGTATAAATTCATAATTCTCTCACTAAGTTATTAGCATACTTTAGCAACCATTAGTTTAGAGTACAGCTCAAAGTGTTAGCATTCATTAAAATTAGGTATTTAAAATGTTTTTACTAAACATTTAAGAAACTCTATTGTGTCAGGTCTTTTATTTTAAGCATTCTCTCCGAAAATATTGCAGTGGTTTTTTTAAAGTACTGTATCTCTCTACAGACCTTTAGTATAATTTCTGAGTGAAGAATCAACTGAAGGCAGATGAGGTCCACTACAGATGCCAGCATCTCATCTTTCCTACTTTGTTCTTAAATTACAACTTTTAGCCAAGAACAGTTGGCTTTACCAGGCTTTCTCTAAAGATGCAGCAATCTTCAAAGCAAGCTTTAGTTACGAGAGAATGCTTTTGCTTACAGTCATTCTATGTTTACAATTCTTTGCTGAACTTTCTAATCAAAGTACTTCAACTTTTTGCACATAATGCAAATTACAAAATTACCTACATTATGATGTACCATATTAAACACCAAACTAAAAAGCCTTCCCATGCATCAAGCTAACCACTGCCCACTAAAATGCATTTAACTGCTTTCATGCTTTTTTAACCCTTTAGAACCAGGACACAGCATTTCATTCTTTCAAACTGTCTAAGAAAAATTGGGCACTTTGACATGCTTATTTCTAGTAAGATGCAACTCACAATCAAGGACTCTGCAGTTTTACCAGCTAAACATAATCAGGAATATAACAAATTATCTGAAGATGTTTAGTCAATTTTAGATTTTACAGAACGGTCCAAAGGGTTAAGTTGCAAAGCAATTTGTTTTTAACTGTGACTTCCTGCGTACTTGTGCTGTGCTAGGAAACAGAGCGTTAGAAGATGCTGACAGACTTTCTGAATTGGAGGAAGCTGTACTTGAGCTTGTGACAGGTGTCCCCATCTGTAGCATAAAAGAAAGGAAACAGTGAAAAGTCTCCAAACAAATGGATGGAAAGTATCCAGATGAAAGGATTTCTTATGCTAGGGGCTGTGTTTTTGTAAATGAGTATCTTCCCTGTAGAAGTCCAAAAGGCAAATAGGACGCTATGAAGTTTTCTGCAACATACTCGAGAGCAAGTGAAAACTTAAGGACTTATAACACAGCAAGTGAAATCAAAACATAGAGGTCACAAGCCATTTTAAGACTATCAACTCCCACTTCCCTCCCCAAAACATTTAAACAAAGTTTTACCACCTTAGTTAACTCAGACTTTTTAAAGCAAAAGACCTCCTCATTCAGACAATGTTTAACCTAGTTTGAACAAAACTACAGAATAAATTAATCCTTTTATTGGTAAAAAGCCCATTATGAAAAGAACGAGCAAGAACAAGTCATGTCAGATTTACACTCTAAAAATTTTAGGGTAAGTTCTATGCAATCAGATTCCTGTAGCTGACTAACACCTCCCTTCACCCACCCAAAGCACCCTTATAAAAGGCAACTAAGGGGATTAATGAAAAAAGTGTTTTGCCTACTCCTTTCTTCCCCACTGCTTACAGAACTCCTGTAAGGTTTCATGGCTGTTATAAGACAAACAAAAGAATCTTTTAAAATTCATTCAAACACTATACTGAATTAAACTTAAGGATCAACAGAAGCAAGAAAGGTAACCAGTCATTTCTTGGGTCTCCTCAGTAACAGAGGCTGTTGACACAGTGGTAATATGAAGACAATAGCAATAGATTCCATGCTATGAGATACCTTACCTGCCCTGCACTTGGAAAGAGTGGTTTAGTAACTGGAGGCTGAGGGGTAGGTGCTGATGCAGTAGGAGCTGGAGGTCTGTTAAGAATGCCTGGTGCTGTAACAGGCTGTGCTTGTGTCATTGGAGGCATCCCAGGACGAGGACCAACAGGCGGTGGCATACCTACAAACCACAAAGAACCTGTAATGACTCAGGCTCGAGGAAGTAGGAATATTTCTTCAGGGGACTCTGTTCCCAGTGTTCTTTATACCAAAGTCTTCCCTAAGGAAGATACAGTTTTTAAGGCAACAGTAAAATAAAACATGACAAAGGGTAATGGCAGCAGTTAGTCACCACACACAGCAAGTGCAATCAAAGGGTAGAGGTCACAAGCCATTTTAAGGCTATCAATTCCCCACTTCCCTCCCTGAAACATTTAAACGAAGTTTTACTACCTTAATTTGCTCCCAAACACCAATAAATGTCCATGCACAGGTAGTAGTACCTCAAGCACTTCAGAGCAATATGGAATTAAATCATAGGTTTTCTACTACAGTTTCAATGATGAAAGACACTTATGCTCTCCATAAATCAATGCAATTAACTCAGTAACTGTTTCCAGCACACTGTGCCTATGCTGTTCTAGAAGAGGTTCAGAGACAGGAAGTTAACAGCTCACAAAGGTTCTATCACATTATTGTGCAGCAGAACCAGACTGTAGCTGTCCAATTGGCTTGCCTCCTCCTCCAGTGAGGAAATTTGGGCAAACCAGCAAATCTCAAGCCACCACCCTCTGAATATAAGGCTGTTCAAGAGCTACAGAAGCTCAAGAAACAGAGCTGTTCTAGCTACGGTAAGAGATCAAAATTCCAGTTAGTATCTTTACGAGTGTACCACCAAGACTATTTCTCATTTCCCACAACATTTTTATAATTTTAATCTTCCAGCTGCAGCCACAGACATTAAAAAAGGGGGATGAAGAGAGACTAGGCAACACAAAAGCCATAGAAACAGCAACTGGAAGAAAAAAAAAAAACTATATTCCATTTTTTACCTTCACAACAGTACTAAATGCAACTACTTCTTTGTAGTCAAAAACCATAAAATAACCACTTCACCTTTGCACTAGAGTGGCTTCTGCAGCAATCAATCCACACCAAGGTGGTAGCATACATCTGTATATTCTTCACACATCTTAAATCTCAGCAGAAATAAATAAATAAATAAATAGATAAATATAATTTAGCTCTCACCACAGTATGTGTTTGACAGCCCTGACCTACCTGGTGGCATACCAGGCATAAGAGGTGGTATTCCTGGCCCAGGAGGCATCATTCCACCCATTGGCATCATCCTATTGAACAGAAAGTGAGCATTAATAAGAACACTCATGATAAACCATTAAAACAATTGGCACATACCTGTATTAGATTAAAAATACAAAAATAATTTCAAGAGGCAATGTCTAACTCCAGTTAGACATGTTTTTCAACAAGGAAAAAAACAAAAACAAGAACACACGCACAGAAAACCTCTAAACACTTTTCATCTGAACTTAAATTCCTCAAGCTTTCACTTCCTCTGTTATCAGATTCCAGAACTGATGTTCCTCTTGATATATATTTCAGGATACTAATTTTGACATTGTGTTCTAAAAACGTGACCTTAGTACACTCAGAAAATTTCTAAGTAGGAAAAACAGCAACTCCAATCACACTAAAATTGCTGTACTTCTGTTATCACACCTTTGTGACACCACAAGTCTATTTGTGATTACGGCACCCTCATACTATTTTAACTTTCTCTAGTGAATGGCAGACAACCCAACTCTGTAAAACTAGCCACTAAATACTGATAAAAGCAGAGACTATAGGATAACAAAGCTTGTGGAGATTTAATTACACTAAATATTCCCTACACTCAGAATAGAAAAATGTGATTTTATTATTTTATTTTTAAATGAGTTATTATTTTGCTTTCATATTAAAAACAGATGTTTTTTTCCTTTGCTACTGATACCTGACAAAAAAAAGTGTGCATTTCCTAACAGAAAGGTGGAATCTAAATGACTCCTTTTATCCTTATCTACCAAACCACACTACAAATTAATTTGTGTTCCTCTTCTAAATTATACATACAATCCTTAATATAAGCAAACTCCTCCTGCATAGGGCTGCAGCTCTATAAAAAACAATCTGTCAATGACACTAAGTGCTTTTAAATTGGGAAATGATACATAAAGAATTCCTTTACAAGGAACAAACCAAGTGTAGTTTAAGTTTGCCTTGATTTTTCCAGGCACTCAAAGCTGGATTACTGGAAAAAAAAATAAAAGGAATGTCCATTATCTAGCAAACTAAGCAGATATGTAGCAGCCAAGCATCTATCAAATCACCACTATGAAGCACTATTTTAAGTAACAGACAAGAAACATTTACTGTTGCCATTTCAAAATCAAAACATATTATCACAAACAGGTGAGCATTCATTCTGCAAAGCAGCTTGTTACACAGCCTTATTAATCTTTTTAACTTGTTTACTATTGGGAACAACCAATGCAGATGCAGTAATGACTGGGAACAGAGTACCATCATCCCTTTTTCTGCATTAATGGTTGGAGAAGACAAAGTCAGTCTTGTCAACTGTTTTGACAACTGAAAGACAAAAAACATGCTGGACGCTTGCTGCCTGCTGCCACCAGAAAAATGGCTTTCTGAAAAGCTGCAGAACTGCTAGAAGTACTGCCAGGCTAAAAACTAAGTTGCCTCCTAGGTCCTAGCTCTTCTTTGCTCATTTTTAAATAAAAGGTCATCAGGTTAAGTTAGTGAACATTTAGATTTAACCAGGTAAAAGCAAAACGTAACAATAACACTCAGCAAGTCTACAGTGAGTCTTTGGCAAATCCATTTGCATCTTTTACTACATGATATTACATTCACCTAAAGTTAACAAAGAGTTTAAGGAGGACTGAACACCAGCATGCTTGATAAAATTCTGTTCAGTCTCCACCCAGAAGAGCTACTATAATGAACATCCACAAGATGTTTGATTAAGACATGATTTTTAAATTCAAAGACTGTGAGAAGAGCAACATTCATGTTTCAGAGAACAACCTTTCACCTCAGTGAACTTTAAAACTTAAACACAAAGCTCCTACACAGCTGTACGTATTCTGGTGCAAGAAAGGAAATAAATCCCAAAGGGCCTATTTTATTAATATTCTGTAGAATGCGTTTCTCACAACATGTAGTTCTGTAGTACTCATTTCGATAAAGAATAAAAAACAAATTTATTGCGCAACAACAAAACCTAACCAGACATCTTCCCCAAATGTTTTGGCAATATTCAGAGGTTTTCAGTAAGACAGTTTAAATCTTATCAAATATATGACATAAAATGGCATAATGAATGTACCTATAATTACGTTAATGAGATGCTTACATGTTTCCACCACAAAATGACTGCATGTATTTTCTTTGTTGATGTAATCTGCGAAAATTTATGACAAAATCAAAAATCTAACTGTGATTTTCCAAACACATTATGATAGGGTACGGTGTAAATCCCAAACAAACATAAAAACCAACATCTCACTTTTGCCCAAAATATAAGAATTTTATTCTCATATTTAAAGAAGAAATTTAAACTATCCAGCATTTTTTTCCTGATAGGTTGGATGACAGCCAGACGCACAACATGTGTGCAAAGCAGTGGTTCCCAGAAGGCTTTAAACCAACACAACAAAATTTAAAGTTGTTATAACATTACTAAGTAAAGTTATGAAAAAGGCAATATACTTTATATATAAACTCATAGTTTGACTATAATTTTAATGTTGGTTTATAGCCACTCAGATTTTCAGTGTGTCTTAATATTACGGTTACAGAGTTCACAGGTTCCTACATACATTTTTCTAATTAGTTTTACTGTTTCTGTGACAGTTTAAAATGCACAATATGAAAATGTAGTATTAAATCTTTCTAACTACTCACCCAGGTGGCATTCCAGGCATAACCGGAGGCATTCCAGGCATCATAGGCGGAACTCCTGCCATTAATGGTGGTATACCTTAAGAAAAGAAAAAGAAATTTTATACAACTCCAACAACATACGGTCTCCAACAAATCCCATCTAATAAATTCAGACTGAATAAATGCTTTACAGGAAGCTGTAAAAGATTGTTTTTGAAATAACACTGCTTACAAATGATGGAATATAAAAGATTATTTGCAAATCTGACTTTGATCCATTGTTCCCAGTCCTGCAAGACAGCAAGTGTAAGCTTTCTTAGTAGAGTCTCCAAAGAACATGCCCCATCATTGCAGAAAACATCAGAAAAGGCCAGTTCTCACTGTCACTGATCACAATTCTTTCTGCAAGGTATTTGCAGCCTGTGTATAAACTGTCTGTCTAGCCTCTAGATACACTGCAGCCTCTCTGCTCTGTATTTCTGAAATCTTGTTACAAAGTATCACAAACAAATCTGACTGGTAGATTTGTGTTTGAAGTTCTGATCTGTCTTAATACCATATTAACAGTCCTTCCATCTAGATGCTAGCATTAGATAGTTTAATCCTCTTCACAAAGGAAGATGTGCACACCCACCCGGGGGGTGGGGATGGGGAAGGGAGGGGAGAACCTGAAGAAACTGCTCATGTGCACCTCACAAAACTGTTTCGATATCTCTAACCCTTACGTAAGGGGCAGATTATTATTCCAGCACACAAGCAGCCATTTGTATTCCTACTCAGCTTTTCAATAACTAGCTCAAAAATACTATCCTTACCTGGAGGCATCCCTGGAGCACCTGGCACAGGAGGCAAACCTGGTTGTGCCATTGGGGGAATGTACCCCTGCTGTGGCTGAACTTGCTGTGGTTGAAATGAAGTTGAAGCTGCAGATTCATCATCTTCATACTCATCAGAATCATCTTGTTGTTTCTTTTTCTGGCTTTCTGCTAAATAGTACAATGTATATTGTCAGATTGAAAGCAAACTATATTCTATGAAATTAATTTTACCTGGAGTATTCTAGTTGGAATGAAAATAATTTCAAATCTTACTAACATGTTCAAAAATTCACAGAATTACGAAGAAGAAAAACTAAGTGAGCTTACTATTATACATGCAAATAATAAAGGGCAGAGAAGTGACTCACACTGTAACAACCCTCAGTGTAAATGGGGGTCTTCCCTCATGTCAGTCTCTGGCTGTTCAGAATAAGCCAGAACAACTCACACAAAGCTATACTTAGGAAGCAAAGAAGTCTAAGTATTCCTACATCAGAGGAATATAATTCCTACCTTTCCTAAAAAAGGAAACGAAACAACAAAAAACACCCTCAAAAATAAAGTAAAATCACCATCCCCCTATTCATTACGTAATTGTTTTATTTCTAAGCAGGAAAAGAAAAAAAAAAATGTATCACTTGTCTTTCTACATGACTGGCAAACGTCAATAGCTCCAGTTAATAAATGTATTAACCCAGCACTTACTCTCCTGAGGAGCGAGACCTGTATCACACAGATCAGTATCAGTGAGACAGACACAGGAAATCTTCACACAGGGCCAACAATTAATGAACCAGGCCAAAAAAAACCACCAAAAAAAATAAACCCACCCCAAATCACCAAAAACAGTTTTGTACCCTAAGCCTACAAATTACGAATTGAGAGGCAGACAAAATACTGTACATTAGAACAATAAAAACATCTGACTGATATGATTTCAAGACAAAGTAATACTACCTACTGTATGGTTAAGATATAGTGTTAACCTGGATAGTGGACTCAGAGAATACATAAAGTAAATTTAATTTAAGAAACATGCTATGGAAATGACAGATAACTAGCTAGATTATACTTTACCCTGAGTTTTTTGTTCAAGTAACCTCCTCCGTTCCTCCATATCTTTTTCTGGAATGCCCTCCATGCCATAAATTTCCAGTTCAATATCTGTTCTTCCAGGAATAGCATTTGGAACAGCATCTATTGTTTCTTTATGTACCTAAAAAAAAAAAAAGAAAAAAAAGTCCTCCTGACCACGACTCAGGTTAGATTCTAAGTTTTTCCACCAGTTTAAGTTCAAAATATAAAAATGAACATCCTTAACATGAAGAGTCTCTCTAGCCAACTATTTTCTTGGTATGTGGTGGCTATCGCTGTTGGCTACTATGAGCTTCTAAAAAATAGTTTATAAATTTGTCTTCTGAACACCAAGACAATGCAATTCCTACATCCCAAAAATGACTGCAAAGATCTCTGCAACATACTTGCCATAAAACTGCTGACACAGTAGGAGTCCTGTTCTTGAAATAGAGCACTAATGTCTTTCTCTCGTCAATTTTCAAGACTGTGGAAGCCCCGGAAGAACACATTTTTAAGTTCATTATTAATTCCAATTTTAGATACCGACAGGAAAAGTTTCCTGTAAGCCTAAAACATCTTACCTGCATGCAATGTATAGCTAAACCAGGTCCTGTATACAATTTCTTATGACATATATGGCATTTAAAGTGCTTTGCTTTTTGATGCTGTATAAGGATTTTTTCATCATCGAAATCCCTGTTACAATACCTATTGAAGATTGTTAAGGAAACATTTAATTCTGCAAGTGAGCTTCTATACAACACTGAGCTAATTAGTATTACAGTATTTTTTTCTAAAGGAAAAAAAAGCATAGAAAGCATCTCTAATCTTTCACATCATAACAAGTATTCACAGATGTCTAAATCCAAACCTCCCTCCTCACACCATCCATCATTTCCCTCCTCAGATAGTTACAAAAATCATAAAACAGGCAAGATCTGTGCATGCAACCACAATCATCATTTGAATTCATATTATTTAACAGATGCTTTTCAAGTTATTTCTGAGCGTACTCCTTCCTTCTCTGCACACTTTTACATTAAAATGAAGTTGCTAGAGCACTAAAGGAGAAACAGACAAGAAATCCACAACAGGAAACAAAGCTACATACTTAGGAGAAGGGCCTATTTAATAACATGTATCAGCAGCTAACATTTACAAAAGAGGAAAACATGGTTTTAATTGAATATTCCTTTTTCAGTCATCCAGCTATCTCAAATCTTATGACATTACATAATTTGTTGCAGTCATTACTTCATGTTTTTAAAATGAAACATTTTAAGAGAAGAACTTTCTGGACTTCTGAGTGACAGAAGAAACAAACTGCAGCTTCTTTCTGCAGGTCAGCATTAATGTTTCAGCGAACGCTCCAGATATCTTGCTAAGCAAGACAGACACATCTGTTATTAGCTGGTCCTTGTTAACACAACTTGCCCCTCGCTTTCAGCAAAACTTAAGACCTATTAGTATCAGAAATAGAAGCACAGATGCCATCCAACATAAACCGGTAAATGACCTCAAAGCAGCTTATAAACTCCTTTATTACACAATTTTAGATTAGGAAAAAAAAAAAAGAGAGAAACAGCCTGTAATCACCCTCTAACAAAAAACAGATTATAAAGGACTGACCTAAGAAAAATCTGCCAACGTTTCTAGATACTGAGACATTGTATGTGATTATGATGCACTAATTACAAATCTGAAATTCTAAAATTAGTTTTCAAAAGGTCTCTTTTAGCCACGTCTAGGACACTTCTTGAATACTTATACTTATTACCGGCAGGGTTTTCTTCCGTTAATAACCCTTCCCCAGGGCATAAAGACCGTTGTCTATTTTCCCCCTGATCCGGTAATCCCGCCGGGCCTGGCCACAGGTGCGTCAGGGACAGCCGGCCGGAGAGCAGCGGCTTGGCCGTGCGGATCAGAGGCGAGGCCGAGGCCTCCAGCGAGGCAGGCGAAGGCGGGCGGACTAGGCCGCGAGAGGGGGGGGAGGGAGGAGGAGCAGAGGAAGGGCACGGACCAGGCCCTATGCCCGCACTGAGCGGCACAGAGAGAACGGAGCAAGCACGAAACCAAACTATTACTAGAAAGGAGAAAAGGAAAGAGCTCCGTCCCAGGGCAGCGAGGAGCTCGGCGTGAGACGGGACGGGACCGGACGGAGCCCGGACCGCGCCCCTCCCCCACTCTGCTCCACACACCCGCCTCACCCCGCACAGAAGGATACCAGCACCAAGGCTTCAGCTGCTTCTTCTTCTTACGGCCCATGGCGACGGCGCCCGCGACCTACGCAGAAAAAAACCAGCCGAACTCCTTTCTTCTCGAGCCGCAGCGCCAACACCAGCCTCCCCACAGAGGCGAATGAGGCAGGCACAAAATGGCCGCCACGGTCCCTGCTGGCGCCACCGCCTCCGAGCTCCCAGCATACACCGCGGCGTGGCGGGAGGGGGCTGCCCACGTGACGGGCTCCCAGCTGTCCCCGCCGCGGCTGGGGCTGTCCCGTCGTGCCTCGCGGGGAGGGCGGGGGGGGAATGGGCCGCCATTTTGTTTCGGTCTGAGCCGCGGGCTGCTGTGGGGAGGTCGAGCTGTGGCCCTAGCGCTGTTGGTTGCGTTTCACATGTCCCTGCTCAGTGTCAGCGAGAAACTGTGGTGTTTTTTTTTTTCTGCCAAACCAGAATGAGCAAGAAGCTGCTGTCTCTTAAACAGGCCACTTGATGCAGTGGTTTGTGT
>VXAL01008063.1:78802-94074 GCA_013399475.1 Chauna torquata | reverse complement strand
TATGACAGGCTTATGTTATGAATGTTAAGAATGTTAATTAGCTTTAGGTGACAGAGACCTCCTGCAGTTTGAAAGATCAGGGTCTGGTTTCTTTTTTTTCGGTCCTCCCCCCACCCCTGGTGAGAAGTAGCATATAAACCACTTAGTATTTCTCTTTCCAACACTTATGAGCAATGCTTACTATACAGCATATGATTGGAGCTATGGGAATAAAATGCAAATTAGTTTTATGAATTTGTATGATCAAGGTTGAGTATCAAGGCTGCCAGCTTTTGGCTCCTTTCCTGTGACAGATATTCTGGAATTGGTAGTATTTCTGTCCTTCAGTTTGCCTAAAATTATTTTAACCAGCAAGAAAAATGTACGGTGTTAACAGACAACAGTTCCTGTATTAACTAACAGACAAAACAGACAAAAACCCACCTTACCCTTTTGCTGAAATTTCTCAACTCATGAATAAAGAACTTTAAGTGTCTCAGAAAGCTCAGTTAAATGCAGAAAACTACCGGCAAGAGTTGAGTCCTGCATACAGTAGCAGTAGTCTGCCTCCCCTTAGGAGTAATAAGTCTGGCAGGAACTGCTGCTAGTTACATTTTAATTTTTTTAATTTATACTTTAACCCAAAATATTTTTCAAAATAAGTCTCCCTCTTCCAAATTGGTGGAAGAATTTTTATTTTAGTTAACTCAAAATAACTAAGTCATTCAGAGGTTTGCTGCAGAACTTCCTGGATATGTTGTTCTCACTGTTGATTCAAGAGATGAGAATGTGTTGGCTCTGAGATTTTAAAACATTAAGACTGATGTTAAAAGACAACAACCTTCCACCCCTGAAAAAAATTTTAAACAGTCTAATGTACTTGGTCTTCAACTTCCCCTCAGTTCTGCGGTCACTACTGCTCTAAAGCTTCAGCTAAACGGTGGGACAAGACCTGAATTTTCAATACCAGTCACAAGCTATTTCTGTGTCCTTGTTATACCTCATGGAGAAATAAAGCAGCAGTTCACTCTCCCCTGTATCAGACATCTTTTAGAGAAACATAAAAAATGAGTTATCAATGTCCTTATTAAAAGATTACATTTCAGAGCTCAAAACCAATTGCTCTTTCATTAAATACTTTGTTAACTGTAGACAAACTTACAAAGTTGTCTTTGAAATTTTTTTCTTGGCTGATTTTTGGCATGTGATATAAAACAGTTTGATCTGCTTAAAAAAAAAAAAAGAAAAGAAAAAAAAAACCAAACCCCCCAAAAGAAAACATTTAATGGATTCTGTGCTCAAATAATATTGTTACAGCAAAAATATACAGAATGTACATAATACAAAAATATTTGGAAACATACCATAGTGTGTTACCTTGCCAATATCATTTTGTTTTACTTGCCCTTAACAGGAAAGCATCATTTGTTCAGTATTTTAAGGCAGATAATTACATTGTTTAGTGCTTTGTGTTTAACATTTGGATGTGTTGTTAAGATTAGTAGCATAAGCAAAAGAAAAGCTGGATAAGTCTAGCTTTATTTGCAAACTAGTCAGACACTCTGGGGGAGTGAGGAGACAGTCAGTGACTAACATATCTATTCAGCTCACTGGAAATTAAGGTTTTCTTGCTACTTAAATGAGGCCTCAGGAATATTTTGTGCTCTTCATTGTGAAGTACCTGGAAACATAAATTTTCTGGCATTTCAGAAATACCTCATTAGAAAACTTTTTCCAATTAAAAGCTGTTGATTAATGGTGATCTTACAAATACATTTACCTTTAAACAAGCTTGGTTTCTGTCTTACATGTGATTCTTTCTTTATAGAGCTGCAAAACGCACTGCTTTCCTTTACAACCAGCTCTCAGCATCAGTGATCGCAGAAGGAATTTTTGAGCCATATCACAGAACACTGTGAAGCAGCCACTACTATAAAAAAAACAGAATAGCAGTGATATTCAGAGAGAGGCTAAAATCCCAGAGGTGCTTTTGTTCTCTGGATCCTAGTTTGCCTCCAGAGGTTGCTGGTGTTGAACTGCATTCATATTTTCCAGTTTCGCTTCAGGTAAAGCCAGTGGATGTGGTTTCCCAAAGCAATTGAGCTGAGCTTGAATCTATGTAAATGCATAGACTGAGCTCTTTGCTCATTGAAGTATGTGTGAAAATCCTACCCACGATCCTGTAAGACTAAATATTGGCACAAAACAGTAGCTGTCTTGTATGGTCAGCACATAGCTGTTATTTTTGTATCAGCTCTAAACATGTCAGATTCCATCTTTCATATCCCAATTCAAATTGAAACTGATTGATTTAAAACATAAGGGCAGTATAATCCAGCAGAAGGAGCAAGGTCTTGCGACACAGAATCCCTAAGCTTTATTTCTACTCCAACAACCTCAGACTATGACAATTTCTCTGGCCTCCTCTTTCTCCATTGATGAAATACTTCCTCCAGCTGAAAGAGCAAGTAGTGAAGAAACACAATATGCCACATAAATGCTAAGCTTCCCCATTGACTAATGGGGAAAAAAATGACATGAGATGTTGGCTTAAAAACTCATCAAAAGTGAACTCATCAGCATTTTTACTACTCTACACTCAGAGATCATTTATGGTAAGCTCCTCTCCCATCACTCCATTCCACCCCCCACCCCCACTTCCTATATTATTATGGATGTGTGCAAAATTAATCTCTACCTGCATCCAAGCATCTAGGAGTAAAGGGTGCAATTTGCAAGTCCCGTGGACTTCACAATACCAGGTTCTCTTCCACCTTCTTTCCCATAGTTGTCTGAGCTGCTTCTCACATCTCTCCTCTAGGATGAGCGATCAGCAAAAGGCTTTGAGTTGGACCCCGTCTGTGTTGTCTCCCTGTGGCCAGCAGGTGTCCCTGAAGGAGCTGTACAACGAGCATCCCAGGCTGTGTTACTGCTGCCTGCACCCATCCTCACTGAACCAGTGCTGCAATATACTTACTAAATGGGAAGTCCAGCACAGAAACGGCTTTTTTTCCATGTGCTGTGTCCTCACTCAAGGACATAGCCATAAAATAACTTCCTCTAACACACACTGTCTCAATCTGTGCATTGGTAACCGTCCTTGTCTTTTACTCTGGCACCGCACATTCACACAAAAGATTCACATTTTATCCGACTGATGTAAAATCCTGTTAGCATCTGAAATAAAACCAAAACAATCACCACAAACAGTCCCTCAGTGGACAGCTCCTTCAGGAACACATTCCTGACTGTGATAAGTTGGAACCACAAATGAGCAGGATGGAGAATATTAAAGCTCTGACATAAGCCAGCAGCATCAAGGACATCTGGAGGTAAAAGAAAAGCCTGTTTGCTGTTAGCTCTCTGGCGCTGCAGTGCTGTAGTACTCCTGGGCGCATTAAAAAACAATGTAACTGCGTTTCCTGATACTCTGTAAAAATATAACAAGTTTTCACAATATAATTTTAGTGATATAAAGATAATTATAAAAACTTAAGCACTTTGCTAACAATCTATCAGCTTATGGAGTCAGGAGCAGTACAACAGGCTCTGCATATGACCTGCTCTATATATGAGCAGGAGACATTTCAGCTCTGATGAGCAGGAATGGGAGAGGGTTTCATTTCTTCCTCCAGAATAAATCTAGTGCTGTTCTAAAGTCTAACCTTTCTGATCCCCAGGGTTGCTTGTAGATTTGCTCAGATGGGGCACAGGGCCACAGAAGTGGAAGTCAGAAAGATGAACAACAGTTTAAGAGAACAAGTCACAAGCTCAGTGACAGGGTTTTTTTAAATTAGTTCATGTAAACTATGTTCACTTATGGATGAAGGACCGAAGAAGGGCACCTGGACTACTCTGTGCAGCTCCCTGCTGGTCCTGAGGAGAGGCAAAGATATATTGGCCAGGGCAAGGCCAATGAAGAAAGTGGCAGCCCTTGAACCCGTAGCTTGCTGCTTCACCACAGAGCACATCACTGGCAGGCACAGAAAGCTTTCCTGGGAAGAAACTGATGGGCACTAAGTAGCTTTTGGCTGAGAAAGCAAAAATAAAAGTTAATCGGTGCATACTGTACTCTGACAAATTATAGGCAAAATAATCTGGGGTTTGTTGTCATTGACATTTTCTAGCTAGAATTTCAAAGTTTTAAGAGAAGTTGCAGAGGAACTCCCACTTCCTGCTCACCTTTGGTTTAAAGGCATCTGTAATCAGAAAGGCTTAGCAATAGGTGAGGAAAGGAATGTCCTCCTTATGCATTAGCCATGCTTTTCTCAAGTGTTCTAGATCCCCTCCCTCCCATTTGCTTATGGCTCCCAAGGGAGATGGTCTCCACCACTATGAAACTCACTGGCCAGCTCCTGACCTGAAACAATGCATGTGAACTCTTACGACTGCTTTGACCTGGACCCAAACTGCAGAGATAAAATGGCACAGGGAATCAATCCCCTTCTCCAAAAAGATCAGAGCTCTGACCCTTGAACCTTGATCTGAGGGCCCATGAGCAATGTGCCAGCCATGCAGAAGAACAAAGGTGCAGTTGCCCTCAGAGATGCCATTTCTGTGCACAAAGGTGGCAAAACTTGTTTCTTTTGCAGACAAGGCTTATTCCAAGCTGTAGAAACAGCTTCCTTCTCCCCCTTCTCTTTCCCTGAGGCAACAGGATTTTTACTAGCAGATACTGTGGGAGAACTTCAGCCTTCCAGAGAGATTTTTCCTATAAAGGCAAATAAGGGGACAGCTGATGAGTTCTTGTGAATTTCCCCTCTAGAAAGACAGGCTCCCACCAGTTTGTGGTATCACCTGGCAGCACCAATTACACAGATGAGAAAATAAAACCCATAATACAGAAATGCTTTGCTACAGAGAAAACCCAACTGCTACACCGCCCATGAGATGTGCTGTAGAAGGCTCTGGTGGCTGGTGACTGGGCACCAACATGCAAACAGAAAAAGGAGAAAAGGAGCTAGTCTAGAAAGACTCCTATGGCTGCTTTTTCCAGGCCACCAAACTGGGTGGGTAAAGGGGAGAGAAAAGGAAGGCATCCACATTCCTCAACTGTAGCTTGGAAGCTCTCTAGAATGAGAAGCATAACAGCATAAGCACCTTACAGAGGCACACACCATATAGACGTTCCAGTCTGGTCCCCAGGTCCATGTAGGCAGAACGCATCATGCTGCTGCATGGACTGTGCTACAGACCAGATTCCTAAAACCTGGGCTTGACCTATGCTAAGCAAAAAGGCATCATTGCAACTGTCTGTTGCTTGGAGCCCCTGAACTTCCATTGCCTCAGAAAGACTTGCCATCCTTCGAATGTAGCAGTCACTTTAAAACCAGTTTTATCAGTTTCATAATGATCCCTAATACCCTTTCCACTTCAGTTTGAAACCAGTGTGACATACAACCTGATTTAACTCCACTGACTTGAGCGGACAAATCTGGCCCCAAACAGACTGGATGGCTGTAAAAAGCAGATAGTTCCCACCCTGCACTGCTGTGGGTGATCCAGGTCCCACTTATGTAGCAAGAGCCTGCTGGAAGAACTGAGATCCTTGCTTGGACCTTGCTGCAGGCCAGGTGTTACATCGATATGGCCAGAAACAAGGCGAGAAGAAAACAGCACCCAATTGTCAACTGATAAAATCACAACCGAACATTTGCCCTCCTTTTATCCACCCCCTCAAAAGAAACCCCAGCCACACCCTGTAGCCAACAACAGGCTGGGGGGCGGCGAGGGTGGGGGGAAACAAGCAAAACATGCCCAGTAAAAGTCACCTCTGGCTGGGCGTCCACACCACTCTAAAGAATTCCCAAAGTTTATAGTGCAATTTCATTTGACATGTAGCTGAAAACCAGTCTCTATCACTTTGGGTGATCAAGTTCTGCTGACCCCTTTGAAAGGCGCATCAGACAGGTTTCACCAGAGGCTTAATTTTTTAAGGAATTATTCAAGTAATTAGACAGTAGCACTGGTATGGCTGAACAATCAGACGTATCTGTAGGAACCAAACCCAGTCTGCCTTATGAGTATCGTGCAAGTCTCTAGTTAGTAATTGACTACTCTTTTTCCCTTCTAGTGTTCACTAACATTGAGGAGATCCATTCAACAGCTGGCCATAATTCCAGCACTGACTGGGAAAATGCAAATATCCCATACAAAATATTGACGTGTGCTAACAAACCAAGTGATAAATGCCCAGTTTCAAGCTGCCCAATGGGAGCCCTGGCAGTGGAGAAACTGCAGGGTCTCGGCCAGCCAACATTACATTACCTGCTAGATTTATGAACAAACCAATCAGTCCATTCACTCGTGAGATGTTTAAGTGTCTCCTTCAGCACATACTTCTGTTCAAAATAATCATCCTCCACTAAGCTAAATATAAAAATAGATCCTCCATCTTGACTCATATAACATAGCTGGCAGATGACTTCTGCTCTCCAGAGTTTTCTGCCCCATGCGTTCAAGGAGGGGGAGGTAGTTTCAGATCCAACAGGTTGTAGGCAAAAATGTTCCAGAAGATGGCAAACACCACAAAAATGAGATAAATAGAAAGGAAGATCCACCATAAAGTCTGATCTTGGAGTCTCTGCTCATAGTTCCTCAAGATGATGACACCAAGGGTGATTCCAACCATCACCCCTCCCAGGTGAGCCATGAAGCTGGGGTGTGGGCACGGAGGGTAAGCAGAGGGGTGGAATCGCAGCCACACAGCTCTTCCAAATTCAAAGCTCACTGGAACAAAGAAGGAAAAACAAATTCATTGTCTAAGTCTACTCCTTCTTAAGTCCATCTTACAGGCAGTATTGCATCCCTGAAGAGACAGACAGAGTGGAAGAGAAACTGCCTTGTATGGTGAGCACAAGGTGGGCTGGGAAGCCATGGTTATGTAAGACACACAGAGATGAGGTCTCCCCAGTAGCTGGTAAGTGGTCTGGCCTTGTGGGAGCGTAGACAGGTGAGGGAACACTCCCAATCCAAATTTTATACAAAAGCCATAAAAAAAGAGGGGGAGAGGGTTTAGACTTTGATGACAATTGTCTGTAATGAATACAGCTTACATTCCCTTATCATGCCACCCTAGGGATATGTCTGGAAGATAATTCATTAATAAATGTATAATGCTGTTGCCATCCCAGATAGAAAGTGCTCTAGGAAGCCTAAACATTAGCATTATGAAAGTACTGCTTGTTTGTGAATTCAAAGACAAGACACTTAAGTCCCAGATCTTCTTCACAAATGCCATAAGCTACAGATGCTGGCTAACAACAAATCCTCATTTACAAATGCTTGTGTTGAAAGCCAAAATCTGCATTTGAGAGTGATGAGGTTTCTGCCGCCAGAAGGTCCAGCTGCAAGTTCCTACCAAAACTGCTGCAAAGTCAAAACTCCCTGAATCAGCACAAACCCTTATGACAAGGACAAACAACAGGATTGCATGTGTGCCAAGTATTGCATGATACTTACTACAGATCAAGGCAACAGCCATGCGCAGGAGTTTGAACTGGCACTTCATTCCTGACCAGTTCTGGAAAAGAGACAAGGAAAACAAACTGATGCTGCATGCAAACCTGGAGGGATTTTACATTCAGATCTCTGCTGGAGGAGCATCAAGGGCAAACTTCCCTTGGAAAGCACCCCTTTCACTGCCTTTACCACCTGGCTGTGAATTCTCCACTCACCACACCACATACAGATCTGTCAATCCCAGAGGACATAGCCATAAAGGACATATTATAGACATGTCCAAGTTAGGGACAATCCATTACTTCTTTGCCTGGCAGTCTTACTGACTTCCCTTGCCTGAGATCCAGCTGCCCTGGCTCTCTCTCTTGACACCAGCCCGGCCCTTGGCTGGCCTTGCCATTCTCCAGAGGTTGAGAAGAGCTTCCACTAACCACTGGAGCCCAGGGACAAGTGTTTGTGTGCATAAAATAAACAACAATGAATTAATCACTGTATTTCCTCAGAGCATCTCAAGAGTTACGAATAAAGCTTTACAGCTACCCCCAGCTGAGACAAACACAATCCTCACTTGATTCTGGATAAGAAAGCACAGGCAGAAGAGGGACAGAATTGCCCCAAGCTCACAGAGAAAATCCTCCAGAGCTGGGTCTAATCCTCATGTTTCTCAGAGTGCTTTACCCTCCAGATCTCCTTTGCTTTGTTCCCAGACGCAGATCACTCTCCCAAAAAGAAACCCCCTGCCAGACATCTCAGGGCTGAAGAACTACCTCTCCAAATCCAGGTCTCTAGCTCCTCTTGACCAGCAGTTGGTCCTTATTGTATATGAGGGATTGGAAAGAGCCCAGGACTGCTAATGCCAACTATAAGCATGGAAGTCATATATTAGAAATCAGGGAATTAAAAAATAAAAAGATCACTAGCAAACATGGACCATATCTACACACTATCTACCATAAAACAACACAGTGCATGCATGCTATAAAGGGTTATACAAGCCCAGTTGTTTTCTTTTTATTGTCTAGACACTGACAGCTTCATAACTTCATCTGAATTTTCTCTTTCAGGAGGGAACAAACTAGACTTAAAGAGGAAACCCTACAAAAAAGCTAAAGGAAAGAGGAGCCATTGGTAATTATGTGTGCATCCAGGTCAGAGAAAGGTTTGTCTATAGTCTGTAGACAAACAGTCCAACAGCCTATTAGCTGATAATACAGATAAATGCATTAAAGAAATTTCTTGCTGTGCAGGTTTACCACTGATTTTTAGCAACTTAACATGCATGTATAGGAGGAAAAGGCATTTGTCAGTAAACCCATACTGAAGAGCTGGGATACAAAGCTCCTGTGCATTCACAACAGACACTTAGCTCGATCTGTTTTAAAAGATGAACACAAAGATTATAGACTGTCAACCTTACAAACTGTTAAAATAAATGAACAGTTTCTAGCTTATTTCAGTGTGCCTTTAACAAACAGCAAGGTCGAGATCTACATGTTTTCCAACGTCAGAGGTTTTTCAGATTCAAGAATCTGGCTTGGCTCATCTTTTTACGAAGCACACCAAGCCAAAACAGAGATAATTGAGTTGTCACATACTAAACTGAGAGTGGTGGGTGCCACTATCGTTGAAGGGAGTAGCAAACACTCCGTGGAGCTGCACTGAGATGTGCATTTCTAGGAGCTCACTTAGATGTCACATCTCATCCCTGCTGGCATCCCTCTATGTTAACAGTAATAATTATACATAGGCTTGGAAGGATCAGGTTTTAAATTACCAAGTGCCCAGCAATTATGTCCTCTCCTTGCATTCTAAACAGACTACAGTAATTCCTCACTTGAATAGTAAAAAGTGTTGGAAAAGGGATATCAATTAGATGCAACATTACAGACAACTAAAACAGACAGCTAAAAGCAGTGTTACCTGACAAATAAATGAATACTAAAATGTATAGAACAGGAATGTCCTATAATATTTCCTTCCTATTCGCCTGTTAAACTTCAGACTGTTTTACATGTTAGTATGAAGTTTTACCTTAAATTCCAACTTCTGAAAATATATGAAGCTACCTGCAAAACCCTGCCATATTAGACCACAACAAATACAAATATCTTAAGTAGTACCTAGCAGTCAACACAAACAAGCAACATTCTGGTTAACATCACACAGCTCATCTAGGTTCACTTGGAGGCCCAGCATTGTCACTCATCAGGTAATTTCTCACTCCAGACAGGGCCCACTGTGTTTTTCCAGTACTATTGCCTCTACCTCAGGATCCCTGAAATTCTGCAACTTAGATCTTCTGCAGAGCGCATATGAATAATAAAGACCTCAATAAAAGCATACCAGGGAAACAGTGTCATAATTAAGCTTGGATTTGGCTTTCTTTGCTTTCAGGCTTAGTCATTAATTCAATATGGTGGAATAAGAACCTCTGAATGATAGTCAGAAATCCTGGAACAAAGTGTTCAAATGCCTTCTTTTCCACTTGCACAAAATTTCTAAGCAGAAAAAGAGATCATGTCATGGGAAACTGACTGACTGCACCCAGTGACTTTTCAGTCTGTTGAAGGAGTATTCTGCAATACATATTGCACATATTCAAGTTTTACATGGGATCTCTCTGTAAATTACTTTTGTTACTGCAAAAATGCAGTCTCTACAAAATAAGTAACACATTTTCTTTCGCCACAGAGACACCTAACCCAATCAGAAGGCTCTAAACTGATGCCGATTAATAGTATGCCGCTTCCTTCAGTTTTCATCTCCACGTAGCTGTTTTGTATTCCTCCCCTTCCCCTCTCCTTAGGGTGACATGCTGTATTGCTTCCCCCCGTTGGTTATTTTATGTATTTAATTCTAAGAAAACATTTTTACAAGCATAAATGCTTTCATTTCCTTTGGTTACCACAAGGGAACAGAAGATTCCAGAGATCCTCCCTTCAACAGTCTTTCCTCTTCCCAGCATGCTTAAACCACCTATGCAAGAATGTGTGCATTACCAGCAACTCAACTGCATAGCAAACGGCCAGCATGTTTATCAGTGCGCAAGCGCATCACATCTAGGTGCTAAGTGACCAGGGAGAGAAGAGAGGGGAGAAAGAAAAGCAAAAAACTCCACCATAATGGGAAAGGCAGTAAAAGTCATTTCTGATGAGAAGAGCAAGGAAGCAACAAATAATGGAGAAAGACAGGTGCTACTGCAGCAATTACTAAATGGATTTGGAGGAGTCCAATGAGTAGTGAAATGACAGGCCATTCTGCAACGTTTTAAGAAGTGTGGGTAGGTAACTGGTAAAGACTGTCCACACACCTCTGGCTGAGCTTGTTCCTCAAAAGCAAACCAGAATTTCCTCCAGTGTCCCCCTCCGACCCTGTGAATGTCAGTGTGAAGAACCCCTGTGTCTCCATTAACACTTTATAAGAGAGAAGAAATATCCTCCTGGTTCTCTTTGTCCATTGCTAGAGGACAAAAAACATCGAAAAAAACTGTGTAGCAGGAGGCATTTCCCTAGTAGAAACTCTGTAGTCTAGGGGCAGGCCCTCTCCTCAAATCCCTAGCTCTGTCAGACACTCAAGTGCCCTAGTTTTGCAAGAGCCCCCAGCTTATTCATGCTTTGAAAAGCTTGAAGACAGCAAAGGAGACCTATTCTGCTCAGGAAGCCACTCACTTCCCCTGCTCCCAGCTGCCACAAAGGCTGCCTGGAGCAGCACCACTGTGGGTTGCAGCCCGAGCCTGCTGACTTCTCTGCATGCAAGTATTAAACACAAGGTTTTCTTTTCGGCTTGACACAAGTACCACCACACACACATTTCCAGAGCACATAACAGACCTTCTGTCTCTACTGCAGCCAACTCACATTATCATCCCACTCACACCCCAGGGAAGGCTGGATTACCATCATTTTTATGGTTATTCTGCTCTGACGTTGCTGGTACAGGACAGACATGCATTCCTGTACCACTACACACAAATCCTAATCACAGCAAAAAAGATTTCTCAGCAAAACCATTGATGCCCATCGTTGCTTTGCCACCACCTTTCTGAGGACCTTGGATGAGCTGCTGTTTCCAAGTCTTGGAGGAATGACAATGCTGATATTCACTGACCTTTATAAAGTACCTCATGAGGTGGAATAGCAGAAAGTTAGCATCACTAGTATGCCCAGGGTTCAGCTTCAGTCTGGATTTTACAAAAGGGGATGAAGGGATATTCTGCACACAAATCCATCAAATCCTAAATTTCCTTAGGTACTGCCTAACATGACATGACACATTGCAGACAGAAACAGCTTTGCAGCTTCTGTAGATCCAGTCAGCTCCTTCTCTTCCAAACATTTCTCAACCCTTGCAAGAGGAGCTGATAGCCTGAAGTACATAGATAAGTCTTGGATTACCAGCATCTTTGACTTCTCCTAACAAGCTGCCAGTCATCAGTGCACAAAGCCACCAATTACAGTGTAACATTTCCATTCCAGGACCAGGCCACCGAGACAAGACAATTGGGCAAGCTCTGAATGACAAACAGCTGGGTCAGGCCCTGTTTCCAGTCCTTTTGGCCACCAGACCTGACTGGATTCATTCACTTCCAAAGAGGTTAGACAGTGATTCTGGTACTCACCATGACTATATTGGCCAAGTGAGCTGAGACAAGTGCATACACACCTCCGGAGGAGCCCACTACAGGCGCAGTCATATCAGCTACTGACACTGCCAGGGACCCTGGGAGGAAGAACAAGGGTTTGTCAAAATTGCCAGCTAAATAAAACCACTGTCTCCTACCCTACAACCCTACTAACTGCCATTTCTGTGTTAACTGCTGCAGGTCAGCTATACAGGGATAAAAAAAAAGGCGGGGGCGGGGAGGGGGGGGGAGAGGAATCAATCCAACTCTTTTGGACCTATTTCAAAAACATCTGAGCAAGCCAGCACAAAACAGCAATGTATCTTCAACCCTATGCTGCAAAAGATACTTACACCCTGATCAAAACAACAAGCAAGCACAAGACAGACACATATCTTTGTCCTGTTCCTCAGTTGAGGATAAAATAGAAGTAGCTCCTGTGCTGGCAAGATTAAATATTTGCACAGTGAAAAGGAACAGGGGACTGGTAACTTAAATCAAGGTCTCTGATCAAAACACAGCCTGTTACTTATAAAACTGAAGTGTAAAACTACCTAAAAATAACCTGGATGGAGGCAGTAAACACAAGATGGCAAAATGACAGGTCAATCACATAAAGGCACCACCAATAACAATACATCCAAACCTAGACACTGCTTCTCTTTATCCCAATTAGAGGCCTGGATCTGCTCAAAGCTCCTTTCATTGCAAACTTTAAGAGTAACTGAAGAGAGACAAAGGCAGATTTGGTGTCACAAGGCAGGGTTAATGAAGGTGTTTATGATGAGCAGGAAAGGGGAAAAAACGCAACGACAAATCTTGAGGGAGTCATCAGCAGTAAAGAATCTTCTAACAGACCTCTTCGCTAATTGCTCAGGTGATTCTGGGTCAAGAAAGAGCCAAGGTACCACCAGCCAGCTCTGCTCATAACTCCCTTCTTCACTGTATGGCCCTGAAACCTCTCAGCTCTTAAACACTGCCATTAAGGAAAAATTTAACCAGAAGTTAAGAAAGGAGTAATGAGAACTTGCAGTTAAATGCTTGGACACTGCACTGAGCACACACCTCTCAACCTGTGTTTCCACGTGTCCTTTTAACAAAGCCAGACAAATGAGAAAAAACATTAAAAAAAATATGGAGTGGCCACCGTAGCATGTCTGCGTTTTACTGCTTATTCCCGATTGTTTAGGAGCTGCTTTATCTTTATATTGCCAGATTCTCAGCATATGTATGCTTCTTCCTCTGTCTCCTAGCATATGTCAAAGAATAAAGCATGTTTAATAACTGACTAACAACTCAAATAGGTAAAGGTATCACAGGATGCTTTTCTATTTGGGACTGTCTGATCAAATTTATAGTTCCATTCTGCACTAAGGAGGGAAGTTTTCCCTTTCCTTTTGCCACTTTATTTATTTGGCAGACAATTTACAGGTTATAAGGTACAAAAGGCAAGTCTACGAGGATGTGGCAGCCTGAGAAAAAAACAGAACCATTTGTGTAGCAGAAATGCATCAACAACACTGGGTGGGCTAGTGAGCCTCTCTCGGGCTCTGGGTACAGCCTGCAGAGCCCTAGGTATTCAGCCCAGCCCAGCCCAATGCCCAGCAAAGACTGCCTCTGGCCCCGCAGTCGCTGCCAGCAAGCCCACAGCCACAGGAATCGGAGAGGCAGCTGGCAACTCGCAGTGCTCATCTGGGCTCAATTGCAGCAGATTCAATGCTTGCTTGCTTCGCTTACCTGGCACAGATGTGCAATGTGTATGTACACAAATGAAGCCCCATGACTCAGTAGACTGATCTGCGTTGAAGAGTTTGTGTCTAGAAAGTTGCAGACTGGGGACCACTTTAATACTTATTAAAATAATAGGCAAGGGACACTGGAGCTGGTCTGCTAACTGCTTTCTCTGCATTAACAAGCATGGTGTTTGTAGCATGCCTAGTCTTGTGTCCTAGTCCAATTATTCTTTTCACAGCCTCCCTCCCGGAATGCAGGATTTATTAGTACTCAATGTAGCCTATTTTACAATGGCTTTATCTGCTTATTATGGAAAAAATAAAATTATGTAGCTGGAAAGAAAATCACCATAGATCTTGAACTAAGACAGTCAATCCTTGTCTGAGTTTCACTGTGAAGCCCTTGGTTGTTCTCACCCTCTCCCGTTTTAATTAGATGTTGATCTATTGACAGCTAACTTCCATCACCTCCAAACTGCTGGAAATGCCAAACATAAATAAAAGCAATACGACACAAACTAAAAATCAATCAAAACTCACAGCTTCATGATTAAATGAATTTCCAGATTTCTGTATGCTGCTTACAACCTACAACCAAATACTTCTTGCTTACTCAGGCTGTAGGAATCAGAAAGCACAGGACAAATGGAGAAAAAACTGGCACAGGACCTGGGGACAGGAAGGAGTAGGGGTAAGACTCTTGATGCAGGAGGACAAGGGATGCCTGTGATGCCACCTTTCTCTTAGGCCTCTATGGGACGTAAGGAAAGGTACAGACAGTATGATGGCATGACCACCACATTCAGGAAGAGCATCTACAGCAAGGCTATTTTAAAGTAAGCTTTTGTTTGTTTGTTTGTTTAAGCAGGTCTTCTAAACACAGAGCCTATGGGTAGTTAGAAACAGATGTCAAGCTGTAGCATATTTCCCACTTCCAGCCTCCAAAAGAATTTCAAAACATAGAAAATCAGAGACTGCTCTTCTCCTATACCCAAACATCACAAAACATTTCTTCTATGCAAAAGTCATCACAGACCATTTTCTCCATCTAGAGCATCCAGAGGTGTAACCTACCTGCCACAACTCCAGCAACATACACAAAGCTGATCCTCGCAGCTCCATGCACCATTTCCAGAGGAACCCCAACCAAGAGCTGAAGGACAACATTGAGTCCAAGGTGTTCTATCCTGCAGCAAGGAAAAAAAAAAAACAGTTGTCCTCTTTTCTAACTCTGTCTCCCTTCTCTACGCTTGTGACAGAAATATCTTGAAAGGAGATCAAATAGCATCTCCTTCATGAAAGTAAATTGTAACACTGGGAACCAACAATGGTTCCTGAAACAATCAGACCCGGAGCTGTGATGATGTTCCTTCTTTCTTTGCTGCTCATCATCTTTTTCATATCCTCCCAGGGTCTTTCAGCCAAAGACCTCATAGCACATTCAGTTCTTAGTAAGACTTGTTTCTTGTTTTTTTTTT
>VXAL01008063.1:23121-78704 GCA_013399475.1 Chauna torquata | reverse complement strand
TTTTTTTTTTTTTTTTTAAATAGTGTTTGAAAAAAAAATGTAAAGAAGTTAAATGACTTGTCCAAAAAAATGCAGCAAGATTGCAGTAAAGCTAGGAAAAGAAGCTAGAAACTTGACTCACTCCTCTCTTTTCCTTTCCTAATCAAATAGCCTTTCCCTGCACATACTATGTTGACATCATGGGGAGCAGATACTGAGTCAAGAGCAAGGTAAGCCTAGCAGTCCCAAAACAGTTGCAGTTTCTTTCCGACACACAATGCAGCTTTACTGTTTGTGCTATCTGCCCCCCACCCTTTCTGCTGAGCCAACTTCAACATGATTGTGGTCATAGTGGGAAGCAGAGGATGCTTTCATGTCTGGCTGATGTGAGCCACCCAGTGGGACACCAGGTATATTCAGTGAAGCTGTCTGTTCTCCTACCCCTGTACCCATTACAGTCAACAGCAAAATTCCTGTTGAATACAATGGAAAGAGCAGGGCTAAGACTTGTCTTGTAGCAAACCCTACTGTGCACATCAGCAAGTGTGGGACCACTTGTAGCCTAAAGGTAGAAAGAATGTGACAGCTAAGCCGTGCATATTTGGTAAAGACTACATTCAGTAGCTTTCTGCTGTGCTGAATCAATATGTTCAAAGCAAGTTCTTTGATATTCTAATCAATAATACTTAACAAAACTGTCTTGCTACTTTTCAAAGCTCCATACAAGTATTTACCCATGACTTCACCAGCTGCAGGGTCTTCCAGTGATATAACAACAGCACCAGGCCCATGAACAGGTTCCCTCTTCAATACTCAGCTAGTGTCCGAGATGTACCCTGCACTCATAGGGCTGTGAGCCCTTGCAACATGGCCTCATCATACTGGACCCAGGGGTATACTCTTTTCTGTATGAAAAGTGCCTGACTGCTTACAAAGCAGGTGGATTGAAATGACACAATGGCACCCTTAACAGAGAAGACTAACATGTTTTTGGGGAAAAAGTGCAAAGTAGCTAATGGATTGTAAATCTGTGTCATATTCTACACAAGAAATGGATTGCTCGCAGACAGCCCCTAGCAATAATTGGTTTAAGTTGCATGCATTTTCACTGTTTTGGTCTTTCTTCATGTTACCATAGCAATTTCCCATATACATCAGAGAAAAAAAAGGTGATAGCAAGATGCACTAATGATAGAACCATCTCATAAAGGAGAATTTAAAGTTGGACTAGAAAAAGCTGCTAGAAATGATACTTCAGGAAACAGGCCTTTCTGGATATCTTAGTGGGTTTGTTACTACTAAATTTCTCTCTAAGAGTGAATTTCTCTCCCTGCACAAGACACTTAGCACCACAATTTGTCATCACGCGGAATTACGGAACGTAACCGAGTGTGTTTATCATCCTGCTCAAAGCTTTTGAAGCCATAGGGCATGGCTATATGCTCATGGCACCCATTCTGATCCTGCATGTACATAGAACTTGGCAATTAAATTAGGAACAACCAGCAAAGGTCAAACAGAGATCACAGAATAGAATCAAACCATCCAAGTGCCCTTTTACAGTGGGGAGGAAAGAAGCTTCAGCTGGCAGTTAACGTCATGAGGCGATGCCTGACATTTTCACACAAAGCACTGGGTCTTATTTTTCAAAGGCAGCTTTTATAAGGGCTCAGCAAAGTTTATCCTAGACTCTAAAGTGACTGCTCTGATTCACAGCTGTTCTTAAAAGACTTTCCAGGAGTGATCCTATTCACTCCTCCCCATCATGCTAAGAGCATTGAAGACTCCACAGTCAATAAGCACCCATAAAATATAATTAGCCTTTGCCGGTGCTGAATGCGTCATTCTTGAAATGACAATTTCATTGATTTATTAAAGACTTTCTTCTTCCCTGGGACCAAACAAATGGGACTGAGAGTCAATGCAAGTCATTAGTTATGGCAGTGTTACAAATGTGTGGGCCCCAGATAATCAACGTCTGCTTTCCATGAAAGCAGAAGGGCAGAATTTACAACTTTGCCTGGCTTTTCAGCCCTTGACAAAGCTCCCTCCATCAGGACTATCACACAGTCCATGCATTTTTGGAATCTTTCTAGAGGCACAGTCAGCCAAGCCTTAGCAACTGCTGCCTTCTTGGACACCTTCTGACTGTCATTAGCTCTTCAAAAAAGCAGACCAAGTGCACTAAATTAAGCAGCAGTCCACATTACCATCTTAAAGTCTCAGCTGGGAACAGGATAACAATAAACCCCACGACATTGTGTTAGCATCTCATTTGAGAACAAGAGGAAAAGGATGGGCTTCCACTACAAACACTATTACCCTTCTAAGATTTATCTGTCCTCCTAATATGAAAGGAGCTTAACACATATGAGTTAGCAATAAATGAACATTTAGCCTAACTCCAGATACTGCAAATAAGTTACAGGGTTTATTGTTTCAGCAGGACTCTCTGTTGTTTTGAGGGCTACGTAGCTAAAGAATTTGAAATCCAACACAAAAACAAGGAGTCTTCTGCACACCACCTTCACCACTGTTCATTGCAAAGCCAGCCACAGATGTGAAATAAGCCTGACATATTTTTCAGACAGTAAGTGTGGAGAATGCCAGAGTACTGCCTGCTACAGGTAAGGGTGACCTTGCACAGGTTAGGAAAGGATGCCACAGGTGACACAGGAAGACGTTTAAGTGCTGCAAAATTGTCATTGTGCAGGTGCTTCTCTTCAAATGAATTCCAGAGCAATCTGTGGTTACATAAGTGATACAGTAGAACAACAACAGAAGAAAACCCAGATACAAACTAGTCTGCATTAGTTAAAATCAAGTGTTCTGTCTTTTTACAAGCCCAGTTTTCCACACATTCTCAGAGATGGACCTTTCTAATTCTCATTTTACACAACCAGCCTCACACCTAAGCCCAAGAGTCTCCACTTGTAGATTGACACTTCTATACACAGGATTTTTCTTTGAGGGATTTAGCATGCAGAGTACAGTTGTCACCACATTTAGAAGTTTCTAGAATTTTTTTCTACTCTCCCCTTGGGTCAGTCTATTCTGTCCTAGCTATGATTTTTATCCAGAGATCTGGGGCACATCTTGTGCTCAAGAGCCATTGTAAACCAAGGCTGTTATTCCATGGCAAAGAAGGGACATCAGCTTCCTGGCGGAAAAAGGAAAAGATCCACTTGATCTTTCTGGTATTTTAAAGGAGAGCATTGACTGATGGGAATATAAGCTTTCTATTTAAGAACAAAGGGTCTTTATCCAGTTTCAAACTATAAACCACTGCTAAAAATGTTGTTGCTCTGATTCTTCACTGACAGAATTAAAGAAAATTGCAATTATCTGCCAGGAATGTGTGAAGATAATGATCTGAGAAAGCACACAGAGGGGGTAGAGTATTTTGTACAGGGATGAACTTTCCTGTGACACTCGCTCATCACCGTGGCATCACAAACATCACAAAATTAAGTCTCTTTGAATCTTGGGAGGACTAGCGCAGTCCAGAAGCACAAAATTAGAATCCTCACGCCTCGTATTCTCTTCACAAGTCTGCTACATACCTCCCATGGAATGGAGGACAATTCATGTTACTGTGCACCTTCATTTTGCTTTAGATGGACCATTCTCTGTCCAGTCAGCCAGTTGAGACTGTCAGCTCTTCAGGAACACTGGTGTTTGCACAGTGCATACAAAACGGGAGTTCAGTCTTGACTCAGGCTCCTAGGCATTATCTCAGTCCCTACAGAAGGGACAATGTTACTAAGTGATGACACAGGGAATTTAATTGACTTTTCCAACCTCAACTAGAAAGTCTAGCAAAAATACAGCATGTAGTTTTTAAATACCAGTTCAACATCTTTGCAGACTCCTTACACCACTTGTACAGCTCCTCAAGAGGGACACTGGGCTTCAGCCTCATGAGTTTTAGGAAGTACACACAGGAAGTGCACACTAAGAGGTTGGTGTGGTCCCAAGAACGCAGGGAGAAGAGCAGTATCTATTAAGTTCCTTATGTTGCCTCCTCCCTTCAGACAGCTGTGAAGGTTCACCCCTCATTGCCCAATACTCCACAACAGCTTCAAATTTTAATACATAGTTTAGAATTACTTTGTGTTTTGTTTTGTTTGCTAATTGATTTCTGAGCTGATTCAGTCGCTTCCTCCTCCTGCCTCTCTCTGGGGAACCTGAACTGTGGAGAATCTCTGCAGTTTGTAAGTACTCACCCTGCATGCATGAATATGTAGGTTAGGTACCTCCAAGCCTGAGCACGGAGCTGAGGATGGTAAAGTAATGTGTTCTTCAGGTATAAGGGATGGGTGACTTGCAGCACAAATCTGTCTAATACCACTCCGTTGTAAAGAAAAAAGGCAACCTAGAAGAGCAGGGAGATTCCTTGGTTAGCAAATGCGTTCTCACTGAAAAACACTTTGCAACTCAAAATCATGAAGGAGAAGTCAACTGTAAAACAATTTTTCTCCCATCTGACAGCCATACAGCATGAAAGTTCCCTATTCTGAAGAACATGCAACACATTAACAGAATCCTGTATGTGGCTTTCTGTAACAGACCAGCCACTGATTCAGAGGAACTCAGCACCCTCCTGATCAGTGCCATAGGATATCCTTCTCCGTGCTTATTCCAGTGCATCACTTAGCTATTGTACGAAGGTCTCACTTGAGCAAGACATGAGGTCAGAATATTTAATCCAGTTTCTGTTCCCTCTTTTTTCTCTCCATTCAAAGAACAGAGGTAGCCATATAGGATTTTTATTTCTAATTCCGTTATTTGAATTACCCCTAAAACTGTCCAGATTTTCACTCCCTAAAAAATTTTGCTTTGGCTTCCCGAATTCTGTAGTTCCATATACAAATTGTTTCAATGACTAATAACCACACGTGGAGATAAATAGGCTCACAGCTTCCATTTACACACACATACATAGGTAAGCCAGAATGGCCATATCAGCCTCATGCCTGTCCTTGTCTGAGTCCAAACTAGTCCCACGTTAGCCCTTGTTCATGTCCCAGCAAAGGCCTTGGCAGTGTGGAGTGGGTTCCCAGAGACAGGGCATTAAGGTACTTGCCTCTACAATAGTGATGGTAATCATGAACCAGGGTGGAGGGCAGCAGGTATAGCTGTCATAGTACCACTTGCGGTCTATCTCTCGTGGCAGGGTCTCATATGCAACATGCCGGATCAGCCTCTGCGATAGGCTCAGCCCTGTTTCCTCCAGCAGTGCCTTGCTGCAGAGCCTCCTGTTCCCCTGAAGGATGGCTTGGCGGAAACTATTCGACCTTTTGTTGCTCATCTGGGTAAAAAGAAAAGGAGGAAACCATGAGGACAAAGTAAGGCCTGGCACAACCGTCAGGGGAGATTACTGTCAATTTGGCAGCACCAGACCCATGAAGCTGGAGCTGTAGGAACCAAGTCTCAGCCTGATCACAAGGTGACCTACATGGGGTACAAGAGAAAACAGTACCAGGATCTTCTATTGTGGTGCCAATAAATGAGGTCAAGGCAGAGCAGAGGCTGCTGATGTACCCAGCTGAGCTGTCTTCACAACCACCTATCATGATGCAGTGTCCTCCTTCCCTTGGCTTCCCCTGCTCTATCGCACTTCCTTGCACCTGCCATCTCTAGGGGCAGAGAATTTCTTGAATGCAGCAGCAGGTACATTCACAACATCTAACCCTTATGTTCTGATCCTTGTTGGCAGGATTTCGGTCTGGGCAAGGAAAATTATCCCCTTGTGTAGAACAAAAACAACTACATGAGCAATACCAACAAAAAAAAAACAGACTAAACTGGTGTACAGGCTGTCTTAGCTGCTGTAAACTTGCAAGAGGAAAGTTTTGTTTTGTTTTTTTTTAAAGTTATCCTCAGAGGGGGCAGATTTTGCGACAGCGCAGACTTTGGAGGATATGGCTGATTTGTATATGCATTATCATCAGACGTGCACAGAATTAGCTATCTATCTTTTGAGCATACACTTTCCCAATTTGGATGCATAATTAAAGCAATTGCATTTGCAAATTAGGCAGATGGAATTTTATGCCTAGCCTGCTTGGGAGGAAAAAAAAATCTGGTCTGAAAGTGCTTGCTCCAAGATTTGGGTAATTGCTAATTAGCCCTGATATCAAACAAACCTGCTGCATTAGAGTCACTGTCTGTACTGGCTGAATCTTTGGCAGAGAGGGCTTAAAAAGATAAAACCTCTAGCTATGCATAAAGACCACTGTAAGGGGACCTTTTACAGTATAAGGCAGTAAAGCTTGGTCCCCCTTCTTAGAGAATTGCTACCTGATCTCAGAAACCACCACCATCTTCTGTCTCCCAGAACCAAATGAGAGATGATGTTCAACAGCATTGACTTCCACTTTTCTTGGATCACACTGTTTTTGGCTAATATCCCAAAGACAGCAAAGCCCAGTGCTTCTGTTCTCAGGTCCCAGGCAGCTGAGTAATTGTTCCAAGCCAGACCAAGCTGCTTAAAACACAGTAATCACTGCAGGCAGCCACGTCCTGTTAATCACTGGAGGAAGATGAGGGGGCCATCTGAGGTGATGGTTTAATGGCCTTTCAAACTCTGCACACAGGCACTGTGACCCATTCTCCTAGCAGTCGCCCATCCCTACTTAGCCTTATGTTTGCAGCCTGTCCCTCCATCCCTCTGATGTAGAAATTCACTGAGAAACATCCACCAGGTGTAAGGCTTTCCTTAGCATTTGTGGGTGATAAACGTTCCTCTGTTTCAAAAATCACCTTTAGTCACCCAATGACCTTGCTGTGTCCACAGAAGAAAGCTTTGCTCAGGTTTGCAGATTGTTAGAGACATGCTGTACATGCTCCCTTGCAGAGTTTATTCTGTTCTTTTTGGCTTCACTCCTCTTGTGGATGAGATTAAATTGAGACTGAAACTATAAGTTCACCTTCTACAGATGCAAATACCTGACAGTCATCTGAAGCTGCTGATACACCTATTCTACTTACAGCAATATGTTTGATTTTCCTGCCCACCACAAAATGATCAGTGCCTTTCCCTGCTGCAGCACTTCAGTGGTAACTCATAGAAAATAATCATTGCAGTTCAGCATCAAGAAGTGCTGACTGCCCTCAGCAGATGATCACCTCCTTGCTGCAGACACTGGTAAGAGAGATGGGTGAGAAATCCCAGAGGCTGCCAATATTTACATCTGTGCTAGGATCGCAACAGAAATTTCCTTGCATTCGTTCAGTAGAGGATCTTAACTTGGGCACCACTAAACCCCTCTGTTATTGCTAAGCACGGCAAAAGGAACCTGTTCAGTTCAATTACCTGAATTCAGCACAGCCATGTCAGTTCAGTGTCCTGTTCCGCATTACGATAATGCTGCCCAAAGAACTCAAAGTCAGAGCAGTGCAAATTCATCAGGGTGATGTTTCTGAAGGCATTCCTCAACATAACAACAAGCAGAAGGGAAAGGTCTTCTTGCTTTTGATAAAAGTGAGATATTGCAGGATCGCTGTGGAAGTCACATCACATGAACAAAGCCTCTGGCTCTTCCGAGGAGGTGAGAAGCTGGACCTCGCAGCACTAAGTGACTTGCCCAAGGCCATACATTAGAGTCAGTAGAAGAATCCAGGTTGCAGGACTTCTCTGATCACTTGGCTGCACTGACTTCAAGCCCTTCTGTTCAGCAGAGAGCTCTACCTTCCTCCTCCAAGATAGGAAAATAAAACACAGGACCTTCCACATAGAAGCTAAAATGGAAGCTCATGACAATGATTTCCTTTAAGGATGAATGACAGTTGTAGCTTTGTTCTCTCAACTACCTGCTCTCACACTCCGTTATTTTTACAAGGTATTCCAAATTGGTTGTTTCTGGTCACATCTGGATGATAAAACATCAAGAGCCAGTAGTGATGGGAAATCAGTAAATGTTGATATTACAAGAGTGAGGGAAGCCCTTGAGCAAAATGCTGACAGCTCTCTGGGGAGCAAATGTGACTGCTGGAGAAAGACTTTGCATGCTTCAAACACAAACAACAAGGTTATTTCTGTACACCATGAGGCACTGTCCATTGGTAGCCCCTTGAAACAACAGGTATGGATGCATCACATCAACTATACTTGTAAGTGGCAAGCACAGCCTCCTCCTAGTCAATTTTGGTAGCCCTTCCCAAACACTGCAAGAAAACCACAAATAAACATATACATGGATTAAGAGTTTCTGGGTTTTGTCAGTACAAACCAAAGCAAATGTCTGAGAAATCATTTATTGCTAAGTTAGCCATAAAAGGCCATGGGATCAAAGAGTTTAGAGAGGGAAAAGACCTTTGAAATCAACTTCTTAGGTGGCTGGAATCCTGTCCCAGGACAGAGGGTCTGCTGGATATTCAAATTCACTAGCTCTTAGCAAAGAGGCAATGAGAAAACTGCCTGCAAATGAACTGGAGCAGGTCTTGAACTGCTGCAGTCTTGCAGAGCATATGAAGAAATCCAGCACCAAGCATATTCTTCCCAGATTGCAACACACCATACTCCTTGGAGGGAACATGACTGGCAAGTAGCAGGAGACTCCCTGCATCTACCAACAACACCAGGTGCTCTCAGTAGGAGCCAGGGTTCAATTTACCTAGAAAATTAAAAGCCTTTGGTACCCATAATTACAACTCTAACTATTCAGAGCCTTTAAAAGCACTAGCTAAACCTCCTGCCACCTCAGGCAGAAACACAAAAAATATTTGTCAAGTCTCCTCTTGAGCAGAGGTTATGGAAAGAAGGCCCAGGTTCCCTCTACATGCCATAGTCCTGGCATGGTTTTATACCCAAATGAGGCAGGGGGACACAGAGTGTCAGGAGCACACTACACATGCTCAAAAGCACCCACAGTCCATTAACATATGGATGGCTGGATGTACTCAGCACCTGTTAAAATTAAGCCTCTCAGTAACAAGACATCCTGCTGGTCCCCACCTGCACTCATTGCCCATCATGCCAACAAAGAAACAAGGTCCAAAGAGGCAGCACAGCTGACTGCCGGGACTCAAGCACACACAACAGTCCTGGGCCTACTTGCACAACCCCGCAGGCATTAGGATCATGCTTTGACTCTCAAGCTAGGAGGTGACATGAAACCAAGGCATGAGGAAAGACGGAGGATTAAGTCACTACTGCTGCTCTCACCAACTCTTGTAAGAACAGTATTTTGTTCCTCAGACTGACTTTGGAATACTCAAATCTTCCCAAACAGAAAGTCTCCCATATGGTCACAATTTGCTGACTTGATTTAGGAATTACATAATATTGGTATTTATGAGCCAAGTATTTAATCATCAGCTGAAAGAACACTAGGCCCATTGTTGGCCTGCATGTTATTACAGCTCCAGAAGCTCAGGGCAGCCCACCCCACTTCTCTTCACGCAATCGATCTGGAACTTCTTTAATGAGCATATTAAAGCTGCAGGCAGATGGGTACAGAAAATAGTATATGGGGAATTAGGGGAGAGGAAACAACACGTTCCCTTAGTCCTTCATGCCTGCAAATAGTTATTACACAGAGAGACATTTCCCTTGCAAAATAGCCAGGCTGACATGACCTGTAACCATGCACTGCTATTTCTGCCCTTCAGTATTAACGTACCAAAACAAAAGAAGGCTTAGTGCTACAGCTCTGCTCAAAGGGTGTTTGATGCATCTGACAGGAAGGATAAGTTTTGCCCACTTAGATATGAATCTGTTTTCCATATTGAAAATGTCAGAATTTAGGATGAGTCCTTACAGTCTAGTGTGGGACAGTGCAAAACTTCAGTGGAGTACAAAGCCACGCTTTTGTTCAGGACACGTCAATCTGGAATTAATCTCAAATAGTCTACAACTTGCAATGGAAACTGGCTATTCCCACTAGCAGATCAATTTCTCTGGGTTTCTTGGTTATCTGCGCTACCGCTGCTGCCCTGGCACAAGGATATGATAATCAACAGCCAAGTCATGTAGCATTTCCCCATCTCCAGTTACACAGCCTGTGTGGGGCACAGTACCCTCTTTATGGTTTTCATTCAGCACCATTCAGGAAGTTTAGAAAAACATGGACTTCCGCCCACTAGGTATCGGCATCTTTGAGGTTGGTCTACAGCTATTATTAAACACATACAAGACTGTGACAGGCAATGCATTTGGCTCTCCAGCTCTGATCCCCCAAGAGACAGAACACTAAATCAGAAGTTAGCACATGCTTTTTAAAAGCTTCTGTCAGCTCTAGTTTTATAACCCACTTCACTTACAAATGCAGCTTTTCCAATCAATTTTGCTTTCAAGATTCACATTTATTTCCTTCCCTCACTATGCACTTCTACAAAATGCTAATGTGGGTAAAGACTGCTTCACTCAAAACACATAGCTCAGCATTAAGTTCATCTGCAACAGATGTTCATATCCTCTGCACCAACCTGGTAGCACTTTCCTTTCCCAAAGAGTATCAAAAGGAAACAAAAGGAAATAACATCCTGATTTGCTCTGATCAAGTAGTGGTTTCCTCTGGGGATTCAAGAAAAGTTAGAGGCAGGAGAAACCAAATAAATTATTGTTGTCATTGCACGAGTATTCCCTGCTCAAAGCTTTGTCTGGACTCAAATGTCCCAGGCTTCCAGCTTCCAGCACTTCCATTAGAAAACGTAATCCATGTTTGGATTTCAAGGTTAAGTACAAGAGCACTTGCAAGACAAGAATAACTTACTCTTTCAAACAACTTTGTGTCAAAATGCAGCAAACTTCAAAACCTCAAACCCCCAACACGTTCCATTTTTCATTGGTACTGGGAAGGATTCTGCATCTAAAGTGAATCCAGATTTTATTTTCTGAAGCACTTTTCTGTTAAAATACTTTTATAATATTTCCCATTCACTTATGTATTTTAGATATATACACAATTAAAATGACCATTTCAGTTGACATCATGCTTCTCAAGTTTCATCTGCATGTGACTGGAAACAGCAGAGGAATCATGGTTAAGGATGGAAATTTCTATGCTAAGTTCCACTTTAATTGGCATAATGATTATTTGCCAGACTAGCTCACTTGGAAGAAAGTACTCTCTTCTGCTGCTACACGCAGCCAGTATCTAATGGACTCAGATCAATGCATAAGCTAAACACACTCCAAAAGTAGCTCCTGCATGCCAGTTACTCAGTTTCGAGATACTCACCTGACCTTCTGATAGCTTTTTTCCCCTCAGGAGAATGCATGTGGCTCTTGGAGCATTAAAAATGATACATCACCCATTTTCTCCAAAATAGGAAGGAAAACAACACAAAGGCAGTGTGAGAAACATTTGTCAGGAGGGTATCCAGCTCCTGGAAGTGCTCCGTGGAGTAACAACTTTGCACCCCAATAAGGGCTTTAATACATTGAGAGGTAAGAGATGGATAAGGACACAATCAGATGACCACTCTCATTTGAAGAACCATCCATTTCCTGAGGAAATCTCCTTCTTACTCATCATAGCATAATATTAGATCAAATACTGAAGTAAGAGATTTTCAAACCATTTGAAAATCAAATATTTATTATATCTCCGAACTAAGGCCAGGATGAGAACTCAGGAATCCTATAGTTTCAGCCAAGACACTGAATCAAGGACACTTAAATGGGTGTCCCATTGGATGCTGAAGGAAACCCTGAGGTCAGTGATGGAGTCTTGATGTTTGGCAGAGTATCTGCCCTGGTTCAATGGTGCAGCTAATAGGAAGCACAAAGAGGAAGAGGAGGAGCTATAAAACCTGCAGCTTTCCCTGCAACAAACTTTTCCAGATTAGCAACAGTGAGAACAAAACTACAAACATCAAACAAGGCCACTAGAACTGAAGTCCAGGGTTATTCTGCAACAGCCTTTTAAGCTTAAAACACTCAACTAGAAAGTGAACAAGTATTTAGCAAGAAGAGGAAATATTCATCTAGGCAGACTTTTGTCTTGCCTGGAGATTCCCCTGAGAACCAGAGATTTAGAGTTTATTGCTCATCTTCCCAGTGACTCAGGTAATAATTATACGCAGTTGCTGCAAAGCATTGTTCACCTAAGCCTTCTATGCATGTTCTTTGCTATGAAGCACTTCTAAGCACCATTAGGAAAAAAAAAATGGTTTAAAGAACCTCTCTCACCTCCCCGTTATCTGGGGAAAGAATACAGTGCATAACTTCTTAAAAGCTCACCTCCACAAAGATAATAAAACCTTCCTGGTGCTATCACATATACTCTCACAAAGCCAAAAGGTAAAATTCAATGTTTTCCCCTTTAGAAAAGTTCCCTCTTCTCCCAGCTTCAACTCTTCCCTCTTTTTCCTCATTTCAGTTCAAGCCAAGCTGGAGGATGTACACCCAAGCAAAACCGTTACCATTGCAAGCACTGAAACACCAAAGAGCAAGAGTTACTCTCCTTTCAAAGCAGAAAGGATAGCCATGAACATCTACAGCACGCACAGTGTCCCCACAAGGGACAGAACCAAGCCTTGCTTTTATCACCGAGGTGGCTAACAAGAGCAAATGGCTTCCAACCATACATTATTAACAAGTGTCTTAAGATATAAGCAGCTACATTAGAAAACTTTGAAAGCAATGGAAAAGCAGGCAGCAGTTAGAGCAAGAGGGAAAAGAGAGCTAAGGGAACAGCAGCAGGGGTTCAGCATCTTGCAGAACTGTTCCTTCTGACATGGCTGGCTATTGCCTATTAAATCATGTGCCCAGCTGGAGATATACCCCACCTCTGCTAAGATAAAACAGCATGTTGAGAGTTTGGAGAAAAGACCTTTCACAGACCCAAATAATGTGAACTTTTCATTTGGCAACTGATGACAGCGAGGGTGTGCTGCTATCTCCAAGTTCTCTGCAAAAGAAAAACTCATAAGTCAGAAAAGGTGCCTAATGTCCTCTTTTACTGGCCAGCAGAAGGTCTGCAGAAGAACTGCCAAAAACACATGACTGGAGAAAGGAGGAGAGAGGAGGAGAGAGAAAAACCACCACACTCAGACAGAAGAGGCTGCCACACTCTCAGACAACGTATATTTTAATGGCTACCAGATGACATGCTATGCTTTTCACAAACCAAGGGGAACAGCGCTGTGGAGTCCAGAGAAAGAACTTCCCTCCCCTTGTGAAACATGGCTGCTAGTTTTGAGTTTCATAGGTCAGTTTAAAATCTCATTAAACTCCATTGGCTCTTTAAAGAAAAAAAGAGCAAAAAGGCTCAACCCCCTACTTCCTATTAAGAGTTGATAGGTCGAAGTAGTCTCAAGAGAACCCCGTTTAACGACATCCTCAATCAGGAATTTGATCCTTGCCAAGTTTCAACTAACTTATTTAAAAGGAAAAGTTCCCAACACAACTTCATTGACTCAAAGCCCACCAATTCCACACCCACAGGGCTTCAATCTGGGGCTGTGCAAAGGCATTAGCTTGTTTCTAAGTACATGCTTAAGTTTAGTCGTCCTTGCTGCTTTCCAAACTCACACAGTCTACGAAAATGTTAAAGCTAGAGTGCAAATTCCTTGTTTTGCTATACTTTTTCTTTAGGATAAGCCACACAATAAGTTTCTATAGACTTCTATAGACATCAGAAGCTGTAAAGTGCAAGTCAAAGCCTCTACAGAACCAGTTCATTTCCCATTCATAACCTTCCAGGACCCACTTTGGACTCACTGTTTTTGTTTGTGGACTGCAACACTATCCCAAAATATTTTATCCCTTCAGCTAGTCCTACTCTCTCTTCAAACCCCTAGGCAGATCACCCTGCCCAGGATTAAAATGCTAGCATCAAAATCTTAACCTCTGTATATCTATAGCATCCACTAGCACAGACAGACCATAAGACATCTCCTTCACCTCCCATATTTTATCTTGGTTTTATGACTTTTTATTCTTTTTATATTTTATTAAAAATATTTTATTATTTTGAAATAATAAGTCTCCCTTTGAGCATTCAGCTCAGTAGGATATAGCACAAGACAGACTTCCACCAACAGCTTATCATGTTCCAGCCTCTTCCATGAAGTAAGAACCTACTGCAAAGTTCTCCTCCTATCTCACCTTCTCTGATGGTCAATAGACCTGTGTATCCATCACTTGTGAGGAGGAAGAGCAAAGGTTGCAGATTTCTTAACCTTCATCTGCAGTTTCATTTCTTCTCTTGAAAAGACAGGATTTGCAGTCTGGCAGCATACTCCAAGCAAACTAGAGAGGAAATCACAAAAACTAAAGGAAATCTTCCTCTGGAGGGTAAAGGTGCTGGCACCAGCAAAGTTGGGATTAGGGTGACCTGATTATTGTTACACAGTGTTTAAAAATGCCTGTTGTTCACAGAAAATGAGGTGGAATTAGCCTGTCCCTAGAAGCCAACAAGGCCAGGGAAAGCAAGGCGGGTGTTAATACTTGATATGGAAAACAAAGGATGGGGGTTTAATTAGCTAATATATTTTGCTCACCACTGCGATGCTACATCAGCTTCAAGTTACTGCAAAGCTACAGCTCAACATTTCTGTTGGAAGCAGCAGTGTTTTGTATTTCCCAAGGCACGCAATGAACCCTGTCTCAGAGTTTACTAATCTCTTCCAAGCATGCTGAAATGCTGCTGCCTTTGGGAAACAGCATTTGTCTCCAACCCTTCTAGACCCAACACACCTCCTCAAGCAAATGCTTATCAGAGACCCAGTTCCCCAGCACCTGACTCTTCTCCCACTGGAGGACTGTCATTGGCTTTGCCAAAACTGCGAACCTCAAAAGACAGGCAACTCTTACCTCCTTCCATGTGCTGGAGAAACAGACCCATGAGGCGTGGACAGGCTTCCGCAAGTTTCACAGTCAGTCTGTTCCAGAGCCAGAAACAAAACTTATGTCCACCTGACTTCCAGTCCTGCCCTTTGAACACGAAATCCATAGCAGGGACAGAGGGACCTACAGCATGGACTAGGGGCACTTCCCAGAGTAGTGCCAGTGTTGGAAAAATGGGGCAAAAACATTCCCTCCTCCTCGAGTCCTCCTGCCCCATGCTGACAGATCCAATCTGGACCACAATGAATACATCTACACCAGCTTTTACAACATATTTGGTTCAAGAGAACCAGGCCGCATTGTGGAGTTGCACTGGCAGAGAGATCTACTGCAAAACAGATTTTGCTTTTGTCCCCATACAAGCTGTGATCTACTTTTCTAGCAAATCTGCTTTATTAAGCGCTAGGTTTTGTACAAATTTTCCTTGTCCAGAGCAAGACTAGGAGTTACATTCTTGATTTTCACAAGAACAGAATACAAGCTACCACTGCAGCCTGAACTGGCTCCATATTGCCCCTCCATCAATCAAGGTAAGGTCTCAGAAGCTCCACTGCAGTCCCTTGGCTCTACTCATGTGTCTGAAGAGGAACACATCAAGAGGGTGAGAAGGTGGTACAGGTAAAATCTGGCCCATCCAAAGTGACAGTCCACATTCCCAGCTAGAGAAAACAAGGAAGGTTTAGTGCAATTGTGTCTCTTGCTCAAAGTTTCAGTACCTTGGACATGGTTGGGAGGCCATGAGATCCTCTGATCAACAGTGTTTTATCACGTGAGAGTATTTGTTCGTGGATATTGATGGAGAAATAGAAAAAACAGACATACATAGAGCCATGCTTGTAAAGACTCTGTGGATCTAGTAAAAGGTCAAGCTTTCCTTTCCCCAGACCCAGCACCGTCATTTCTGAGAGTGTATAAATTCTTACTAAACTACCAAAAAAGACAAATTAAACTGAGCAAAGCAGAGATGACTGATCATCATCAAGCACAAAGCATGTATTTAATACCACCACACACAACTGCCTGTGCCAAGATTGACAACTATAAAGTGAATCAGGACTGTTTCACCAATTTCACAGTGCCAATTGTGTGTCAGCTGTGGTGTTTCTTCTCATTAGGAAGTTCACAAGGAAGGTTTGGGAGCAAGAAACTAGGGAAAGGAGAAGGAGCCCTAAAAATTTTGGATGTTGGAAATCAATAGCAACTGGAGCAAGTAATTTAATGTTCTGGCATTTGCATTACTTATTGATTAGCAAGGGCAAAAAATGCAGATGAGGAGGATAGAGGGGCTGATGATAGAAAAAAATCAATGGCTTCTTTACAGGAATCATTCAATAGCAATGAAGGAAATCTGCCATTCTGCAGAAACCACTTCAGGCGGGTGTGGACTGGTACCCTCTCCCATTTCCCAAAGGAGGAGGTTGCCGCCCATGCCTTTCACCTCCCACCTGCCTCTCATTAGCGTGCACTGCTCTCAAGCTCAGCAGAGCGAGGAGAGAGAAAAAGCCCCATTCTATTCCTGAGCCTGCTGCCAACAAGCTGGCTGGCCTTGGGCCATCATTTCTGTAAAATAAATCAGAAGACACCTCTTCCCACTACCTAAGCATTGTGCAGTTTGATTAGTTAATGTTTACATGGTACTTTGAACATACCAAACTGTAGAACAAGCAGCTGTTACTGTAAATACACTGCTGATCACACAGTACTATTGACCACACTTTATTAAGCTGGAGCTGAGAGAAACCTCACACTCACTGATCTATTTAATAGTTTCTTCATTTATTTTACTGTGTATATAAATCATGCAGGGGGTTAACAAGACAGCTTGATTAGGTCCAGCAGATCTATTTCATGTCATTATATCACAGTAATTCCATCTTCACACTGACTACTGCTTGACTGAGGCTGTAACCTGGATCCTTGACAGCTGTGCCCTATTATAATGCTTTTCTGGTTATATGTCCTGTCTCACATTTAAAGAAACTTTTTCTAAACCAAGAACACAACACATGAGCTACCATCACAAATGGAGGGATCAAATCCCCATGTTTACTGCAGGAACACAGAGATACAAATGATTATACTCTGCATCAAGAACACATCCAACTTTTCAGCAAAACCTTAAGAATATCACTGACATTCTCTGCTCATTGTCTTTGTCACCCAGCTTTCTATTCCTGCTGCACTAAGTCTGATGGGACTCAGGTGGGGAATGACAGAGCAAGAGCAGGACAAAGTGCCTGGAACAGTTACCGCTCAAGAGACCTGTTTTGCAAAAAAATGTTTTTAGGCCATCTTGGGCATCTAACAACACACACGACTACATCTGTGTTGGCTGGCCAAACTGCCTTGATGAGAAACAGAGAGATCCCTTCACTAATTGTCACATCAGTAGAGATAAAGAGGTATTCAGATCATGACTCATGCAGTCTGAGACATCTCACCCGGGATATAATGAACGTGACCTAGAAACACTATATCCCTATTGCTGTAGATGTCTACATCAGTGCAATGACTCCACCCAGCAAGTCAACAAAAACTTATCTATATATTTTTTTCTGGAAGTGGCGAAATCCCTAGATACAACAGGAAACATCCAGACTGGCAGACCTCTGCTTACAAACAAATGGCTCCTTGTTACAGCTACCAACTGATATTAAGGGGAAAAGCCTCTAAACTAGCAGCCACTACTGCTTCATGCTCCTCCTACACAAGCTCCCTCAGGTTCCTCCCGTGCAAATGTGTTTCCCTGGAAAAAATCAGCAGCAACTTGACTCTTGGCTTAAGAGTTCAGCCAGCACTGAATGCTCCAGCAAGCCCATGCAGAGTGTGATGCAGGGACACAGCAAACACTGATGCTGAGGGACGGAAGAAAGCTGTCCCTCACTAGACAACATTTTAAGCAGAGCCAAGGACTGACAGGCCCTGCCAGCCAGAGCACTCACCAGGTTGACGAAGTCCTGGTAGCAGATCCTCCCCTCTGAGTTGCTGTCTGCCAGGGCCAGGAGGACCTCTAGCTTGTGGGGGTCCAGCTCTGAGCCATGTCTCTGGAGAAGGGAGCGAAACTTCTCAGTGCTGATGTAGCCAGTGTTGTCAGGATCAAACTGGAATAGGAGGGGAAAGTGCCAGAATTAACCATTCCATGTGACATACAACTCTGGCCTCCATTCTTTCATTATCTGCTACAGACCTACAGGGATCCTGGGGGCTTCTCCAGACTTTGGCGACCTCCAGCTTCTTTTCACCGCCCAGGAAACTACAATGCACCTTGCTGCAGAGACGGGCGAATCCAGGCATCATCATCATCCCACCTCCATCCAAGCTTCAGCTAAGTCAGCTCTCTTCACCTTCCCTCCCTCTGTATCATTGTTTCTCTTGGCTATTTTGTATACCCCTCTCTATCTGGACTATCAAGCAAATAGGAGATGCAGTCTGTGTGACAAAGCATACTGAAACCAGTTTTACACCTGTATTTCCTAAAACGTTGCAACACAGGAACATGTCATCCCTCCTCGAGCCCTTTCTGCTCTGTCTTCTGACAGTCAGCTTTCCAGACCACCTCTATAGATGCCTTCAAAGTGTAAGTGCTTTCACTGCTGAAGAGCTCTTTAGAGATGGATTGGAAAGAGTCTTTGGACATAAGCATTAAGTCAAACTAAAAATGGCAAGGCAGCCACATGCCTATTTCAGAACATAAATCACTCATTAGAAGGAAAGTCCCAGGTGAGATTTGGAGGGAATCCCACTCTGACCAAAAACATCACTGTTTTCTGTCACACTAAGTGGTTCATCTCCTAAAAATGTCACTGAACAAAAGCAGACAGTTTCACAAGGTTGTTCAAACTTAAAGCCGCTTCCAGGCTCTAACTGCCACTGAGCTCTGCAGGGCACTCAGCTGGCAGCCCCTCGCACACAGGCAGGCACACCCCCAGCCCCAACAAAGCCAGTGCTGGCACCACGCCGAGCACGTTCCTTTTGTGCTTTGAAAACTAGCAGACACAAGTGGCCAGACCATCCTGCACTAGCTGTGGTGCAGTCTGGTCTCTGCCAGCATTCTGTTGCTGGGAGATTTGCCTTTGATTTCCCAAACTTGGCTCTGAGCACCCTGGCCTCCTTTTGTAGATAATGATATCAAGCTTGTTGGCTGGACTGAATGGCTGTCAGGGGGCAGGGTGGTCAGGAGGGAGTCTTTTCATGGAAACATTTGGGACATAAAAGGCCTTGGCAGAGCCAAAAAGGTCCTGACAATCCTCACTCTCTCCTAACAGAACAAAATCTGAGCAGGCGCCGGGCCTTCGATCAGACGCAGCAGACTAAAGGCTGGCTTGGCAAGGGAGTGGGTGAGAAGAGGGATGTGGCAGAGGATGCAGCCTGCCAGCAGCAGGGCTGGCACTGCTCTGCTGTGAGCAGAGCAGCTACAACACAGAGTGGCCTCAGGCACGGCAGCTTGTTTAGAGGATGTGGTGCCACGCGTGAGGACCTGGCACCAGCTCCTTCTGGCCTGAGCCGAGTACCTTCCTCCCACTGCTCCTGGGGACTCTGCTATCACTGGCTGCTTCGTTGAGGAGGAGCTGCCTAACCTGATCAGAGGAGATCACAGTCCCTTGCTGGAGCAGGGCTGGCCAGCTATTTCGTCAAAGCAGAGCTCCTCCATGCAGAAGCTGCTGGGGAAGTGGATTACACAAAAGATGACAAACCAAGTGACTCGTAGACAGTCAGAGCTGGGGGCTGTCCTTGCGAGGTGGCCTGGATGTACTCTTCCTGACAGCTGGCACCCAGAGCCAAAGGTGGATTTCATCAGCTGTTTACTGTTAAACAAGAGCTTAATATTAATCCCTGGACAAGTTCAGCTCCCCTACTCCAGTCACCCCACACTAATGCTTGGAGTTAACTCATCAAATCCTAAAACCAATGAAAAAATTAGGGCTTTTCTACAAGGCTCAGCTCTGATGCTTTCTGGCTCATGCTGGGATGCCCAAGCCAGCTGAATTTTGCAGTGCCCAATACCAGAGGCATAGATACCCAGGAAATAAAGTATTATTAGCATAATACCTGAGATGACCTTTCTCAAGGGGAAATTACAGAAACAAAGAGATGAGTCATCCAGTGAATGGGTCTAAGACCTGCAATCCCATAGACAGTGCTGTGGTCATCTTTGTTTCCTGAAAGCATTTGAACCAACCAACACCTTACTTAACTGCACCACTTCAAGTATATCTGGACATTTAAGATATCAGAACTTATCTTGTCTAGGACAAAACCATTTGCTCCTTGAAGGTTTAAATGCCTCCCAGTTTGAGGGCTAGGGTCAGTGTCTGAAGCGTGGGAATCTCCCCGTGCTGTGTGCTCACTGTTTGACTTTGTAGAAAGACCAACAGCCACAGCAGTATGGAACATCAATATTCCTTCAAAGGCTAGAAGAGATTCAAAAGCTGAAACATGCAGGCTCCCTAAGCACAAAAAAAGCTACTCAGATCACAAACCACTTTTTCTAGACTTTGTTCTGTTTTAAAGCATTCCAAAAAGAAACATTCTGTAACCAAGAACAGAGATTACGCAAGCACTTCAGAACTTCAAACCAGCCCACAAGGACACAACAATGACTCCAGACTCTCTAGCACTAGGGCAGATAGGATCCTGTTACTCAAAGTGGCACTCTCCATATCTGTTAGTGGACGCTGGCTTTCTAGACAAACAGACAGCTGAAACCTGTTCAGTGGCCACAAACAAGATTTTACTCTGAGGATGCTTCTTTCTCACATCAATAGGCATGACCATTCCTCCTTCAGTGCAGTCTTGCTGCTTTTCCCACCAAAGCACTGTCAGAAGGTAGCTGGTATTTTCAGTAATGTAAATTTATTAGGCAGCCTGTTCTCCTCTTTCACATTACTATGTCTAATTTTCTTTTTTGGCACTGAGTTATTGATACCAATTAGAAATAAGTTTGAATTAAAACTGAGGATCTGAACAGCATGAAAGAGCAATAGGTGAACAGTAAATAATTGGCATCTGAACTAAAAATGCCTGCCTCAGAACAGGACTAGAACACAGCTTCCGCAAGCTGGAGCAGAATGTTTTACTGTAAACCCCAGCTGTAAGGGAATTCTCTTATTTATGTTTAAAACTTCTCCCCCTCCCTTCCCCTCCAAATAAAATAAAGGCACTTGAAACTCATCTGTCACTACAGCACTCAAAACCCATCCCAACACTTCAAACCGCCTCAAACCCTGTTTTTGATATCACAACTAGCCACAAAAATCGAGCAGCTGAGCCAGTCCTGCAGAACAAGCGTCTCCACACACCACAAGAGCAACCTCTGACGGCACACTCAAAACACTTGGGTCCATCAATTATAAAAGAGGCAACTGACCTTTGCTAGACGCTTCATGTATTTATCCATGCTGATCACATTAAGGGCCAGTTGTCCCACAAGCCCAGCCGAGCACCTCTGTCTCACCGAGAGGCCAGGCGCTGACTGGCAGCCGGCAGCATGGCTGTGCTGAGCCCCAGGTCCAGCCCCACAGGGAATGCTCCCTGGGCTAAGACTCCCAGCAGCCAAGTCAGCCCAGTGGCTTCCTTCAGCTTGGTTACTTCTGCCTCTGTCCATCTACTTGGGCAGACGAGTGCAACGTAACCAGTGCAGGGATGAGGAAGGCCGATTACCCCCCACCCCGAAACAATGGGGGCACTAACGGCAATTTCATGCAAGGTTTCCTCTGCATTTCAGTGACAATCGCCCTTAACTCCCTTGATCCTCAACCAGGCTCTTAAGCAAAAATGTACATATGTTAATGACTGTAGCAACCATCTGACCCAAGATCTTAATTCCCTGGCCCAAAACAAGTTTTTTTCTCCTTCTTCTTCTTCTATTTCTTTCTTATTTTAGAGCAAATACTCCATAAAGTGAAGACACCACATCAAGACTGCAAGACAAAATTAAGGAGAGGGGGCTATAAACTCTGATGGAAATATGAAATGGGATTGAGAAAAGAAAATGAAATCTCAGATCGTTTCTCCTCTTTAATTAAAGAGGCATCAGCCACGGCTGAGTGAACAAGTAGGGTGGAGGGTGACGCTGCAGACAGACAATAGGTATCTTGGGAAAAGGCAGACATTTCACATAGCGCAGCCAGCTGCTCCTCTCCCCCCATGGCAAACAGCCCTCTGGGGCATCAGAGCAGCTGGAGAGTCAGCAGCTGAACTGGGCACAATATAAGGATCCTTGGCTGGCTTTGGAATTGCAGATCTGCCCCAGGAACAGAGAATTTGCTACCACCCATGGTTTCCCACCTTGTCTTGGCATGAAGAGAACATATCGCTCAAGCCATAAGTTGTCTTCACAATGGGCAAGGCTCCAAGCAAATTTATCCAATTTGGATGTTGGCTCTGGGTTGGATCACTCCCTTTAAACTTGAATCATTCCAAGGTTCAGTGGTGCCTTTGCTTCTGGGAGAGACTGGCCTGGCAGTCAGGCCTCCTGGCATCGACCCCAGCTCTGCTCTGGACTAGGAGGCAGATTCTGAAAATAAATTGCACTGAGTTTTAGCTTCTCCTTATATATGGAAACGAAATCTCCTGCTTTATCTCCCACCACAAAGGAGCTGTCAATAGAAGGCCTGCTTCTTGTTCATATGTAGGCCCCTTCCTATGACTGGTAGTGGAAAGGCGGAGTCAATTGTATGCAAAATGTCTTCATCTCCAAGGGTTTCAGAAACAACTCTCAGTGTTGCTGGTTTTGAACTCAGACCATTAGATGGCACAGTCTCTGCAATCTAGGGATGCCAACATGCATTGAAAACTCCCAGACCATCTCCAGCCTCAAGCGCCTTGCTGTAATTAAATCAAGAGTCTCCAAGTCAATACTTGGAATTGATAAGACTCCAAGTCCAAGCTGTGAAAAGATATCTACAGCAGGCATTGAAAATCTCCTCAAGATAAGTTATACACCTTACCACAGCCCATTCTCTATCTTTCCACAGTCTCTAGGTCATGCTGGGAGCCTACTTTTTTTTTTTTTTAAACATGGCAGAAGGATATGTAGCATTTGCTGCTTTGATAAAGATTAAAGGAATGACAAGGCAGAAGGTAAAAGTCTGCCTTATAATACATATGAGAGGGCAAAAAGCAAGGGCTGTTTTAACACGAGTTTCAGCACCGTCTGGTGGTGGTGATCTTCCCAACAACTTAATGATCCTGTGGTCTCTTCTAATAGTGGGAAGTGCATATGAGAGGATGACTCTGATTCAGAAGAGAGGAAGGCCAGTGAATACTCCACCTTGCAATCCAGCTTCTCACCATTAAGAGAGTCACCTAATCTGAATTGTACGAACACGTGTGGCAAAACATTAGTGCTGGCTCCAGTGACGCATGCTCTCTTCCCCTGTTAATAATGAATTTACCCACCACTGCCTAGACAATATAAAGTGATTAAGGGCTGTCCAGCTGTACTTTTAATGCATGCTAGATTGCTTTGACCTGAGGTGAACTTGAGGGCTGGAAACACCACCCGGCTCTCAAAAGCTAGACTGAATTCAAGCACAGAGGAAATACCCTCACTAACTCACCAGACAGGGCCCCCGGACGGCACCCACTCCACCAGAAAGCTGCTGCAAGAGAGCACAATACTACCCAGATCAGCATTTGCTTGGGAGGAGAGGCATTCACAGAACAGATGGCCCATCACCTGCATTTGGGTAACTGTTCCTCTGCAGGCAGCACGTGGCAAAGTGGAGAGGGAGAGTAGCTCGTCTAAGATGCCCTTTTCCTTGAAGACCAGAGTAGCCTGAAGGACCAAGGTCCATCAGCCAGCTGGCCAATCTGTAGAGGCATTTCTGCTCTAATTTATTCCTCTTACTGTCTCAGCCACAGAGACAAGTATGGGTCCTACGTTACTACCATCTGCTGTTACCTTCTGCAAAAGCATTTCATCCAGGCAGGCACTGGAAGCACAGATTTGACATGAACAGGACAATAAAAAGATCCAGGAATGCAACACTGCTCAGTTGTTAGGCAGACAGGAAAGGAAGCTTTGGGACCAGGCTCGACTCCTGGTATTGCAAAGATTTCTGGTGTGAGCGCAGGAGCCTCTCACAGTGCCTTAACTTCCCCATCTACAAGGCAGAAGTGATGTACCTGTGCCTGCATGACCCAGCACAGTGAGTGCAGTGGAGTACTTACAGAGCATGACTGGATAATAACTACAACAGGAAAGGGCAATTAGCAAGCCACAAGGCCAAGCAGCACAGGGAGAATGCGAACACAGCTGGTCTTCTGCCAGGGTTTCACATACAGAAACTAATCAGCCTTTCCAAAACCAAAGCCAATGATGGCTAGGTCAGAGGCCCATCAGCTAGACACCACACTGAACTCCTGTCCTTACTTCTTTGACTCTGTAGAGGTTTAGATGCCAGTCCAAGCCACTGCAGACATACAACAGGCCAAGCAAAACCTGCATTCAGAGACCCCAGCAAATTCTGAGCCACAGTTTGCTGGAAAAGTCTGTCATGCTTTGCCAGGTACCCAAATCCATGTTTCTGCCTCCAAGCACATTTTTAAATGTAGCTCTTTCCCCTCTCCTTCCTCTGTCTGTGGGTTTCTTGCTGCAAGTCCTTCCTAAAACACTAAGAGAAGATAAAGCCAAGATGCAGTCACAGGACCTGTTGAATGAGCTTTCAGTCCTCTGCTGACTCGACGACCCACCACTCTGAGCAATCTCACTGCCGCTCTCCAGATCAGCCTCCTGGTAGAACGCTCGCAGGAATCAGCCTCCAGTCTCAGCTGGGAAATTACACAGTGTTCAAGCCACCCGGAACTAAATTATTCAAAATATGCCACTGTGCTGGCTTTGAAGCCAAAGCCACACCCCAGAAAAAAGCCAGGGTAAACAGAAGCTCCATTATCAGCAACACGGATGAGGAAGGAGATGCAGCACTGAAAGTGAGGGAGATAATTACATGATTAGTGAGACAGCATGGATGGTAGGAGATGCCCTCCATTCTGCTACAAGGCTTAATGCAGAAAGACGTGTTTATAGACTGAGCCTTCTCCAGTTCTGCTTCTTCGTCTTCTATTATTTATGTAAGTGCATTAAGACTAATGGAAAGAAGCTGAGGCGCTCTAAAACAATTTTTTTTTTTTTTTTTAGGGGAACATGATTTTTAATCTTGATCCAGCACTGGCCACATTGCACATTTTGCTGGATAGACACCCTCAGCTGAAGCAACAAGCAGAGCAGGTTACGGTCCAGTCTTGCAAGATATAAATCTTACATCACCAGCCCAGCTCTGGTGCTGACTAACTGGACAGTCTCAAACCAAATCTCCACATAGCTAGGTCTCTTTGCATGCTTTGCTGGTCTAGGTCCATTCTGCTCACTGGAAAAAAAAAAAGAAAAAAAGAAAAAAAGAAAGAAAGAGACCTTAAAGCTGGTAGGGACTTTTACATGTTACTAAAATAGAAAATAGTAGCAATGTATGAAAACTCAAGTGCACTGAAAACCAGAATAGATTCCACAATTTCCTGAACTTCTGCCACATTTCTGAGATGGAAGCTTCATCTTGTCCACAGAGACATCACTTAGTGACTGCCACAACCAAATCCAACCTAACAGTTAAAACCTTTTCTTAAATCCTTTCAGCAAATGTTTTCAGACCTGCTTGTCAACATTGGCCCAAACATTGTTATATGTGCAAATGCCCAATCTATTGTTCTCCCTTTCGAATTCCTCTAGTTTTTAGGGCTCAACAACCTCCTAAAGCAATGAGTTCTGCAGTCTGATTAAAATAAAACCCACTTTTCATTTGGATGATGTCAGGTATTAAATATCAAAAGCTGAAAACAGCAATATCCATAGTACCCTGACACTTCATATACTCATTTGTTACCACCACATAATTATTGTTTATGTATTTCTAGTAGTGTTTTATCAGAGAATCTCAAAATCCTGTATAAATACTAATTAAATCTCTCCGGGCTTCTATATGGTGATGGGACACAGTGGGAAATCCACTTCGTTCAGAGCTGAAATGCAATACATTCTGGGCAGGATGCTGCATTTATTTGGACTACATAACTCAGTATAAGGCATAGCATGCACAGGTAACCTTACAGCCTGGAGACAGACAGGTTCTAATCACTGGTTCTATAGGAAAATTAAAAAAAAAAAAAAGAATAGAATAGCTGTTCAGATGGGGCTGTATTTCAGGCCAAGCTCCTGCAGTCAGATTCCTGCTTACCCCCAGGTTAACTAAACATACGCAAGCATTTCCTTAAAATTCACTGCAATTGACCATGTCTCCTGTCACAGCAGAGTCTCTGCTGGTACAGGTGATGCAGATGAGTCTTCTCATTCAAACCAGCATTTTGGTCCAATATTAGCCTGTAAAAGTAGCATAGGTGGTACCACTGCAAAGAATTCAGGAGTAGTTAAAGTGTTTCTGTTCTGTACTTGGACAAAAGCCCAATGACTTATCTCTATCATACAATGACGATGTACTTTCTGTCCCAGCAGAAACTCTGGAGAATGTTACACAGCAGCTGCTAGATAGTTTTGAATCAGCAGGTCTGCATAACTTGTATCCAGCAGATTTTTAAAAGGCAGTATTAATACTGATTTTCTGCAAGTCTGGGAACACTGGAGGAATATCAAAATCTGCTTTTTACCTTTCTTCTAGCTTTGAATCAACAAGGAAGCCCTTCCAACCATGCTCTAAAACTCCTGTCCAAACACAGTGACAGACAGGCGTGCCCACCACTCCCAAAACTGCAAGGGTGTGACAAGAATTTAATAGGACAAGCAGGTCTGTCAGCCGGAGAGCAACCCAGAGCAAATGAACAGGTGACTGACATGGAGTAATGCACAACTGAAGGAGGAATGGTCTAATACCAGTCAGAATGGCTACAGAAAATAAATTACATTGAACTGATATTATCTAGATGAGAATACAACCTTGGTGCATATCATAAGACAAAATCACGGGTACAAACAATTTCTGCAAGGCATCTGACAGCACTGGTATAAACAATTTCTGCAAGGCATCTGACAGCACCAGGCAACACTGTGTTTAAGGACTTACTGTGACACAAACTCAGGCTGTCACACATTCAACATGCTAAAGTCTGGCTATTTGATAGGTCTCAAAAATAAAACTGAGCTAGAGAGCTACCATCACACGGTGAAGCTACTAATAGGGTCCCATGAGAATTCATTCTCGCCCCAGCAGAATTATCAGTAGTGACTTAGGAGAAATAATAAGATAACTCTGCATAATGCTCACAGATGAGTTAAAATGGCAAGCTACTAAGCATAAGCTGGGTCTTTTGGTAAAGCCAGATGCTTGCAAACAATACATATTACTGTAAAAACAAATAGAAAACCACATGGCCAGGAGCCAAGAATGCCAGCCAGCTTACAGCACGGGGAATGCCATCTTCAGAAGCAGCCCTGGCAGGGGGAAAGCCTTGTTCTTTGTTACGCTGAGTGCTCTCAAGGTAACACTGCCTTCAAAAAAAACGAAACGTGATCTGAAGGTTTCTACATGAGGTGACGTTACCTCTGCCCTTGGCACTTTGTCACTGGTACAGTCTGACTGGCTCCACTGGCAGGCTCAATTCATAAGCTCATGAAAGGGAAGGTTAAGCAACGACTTGATCACTGTCCAAAAGAACCCACAACAGCAACAGAAATTTGGCAGTAGAGGATTCCCTACTATGACAAAGGTATAATCACATCTAGGGGCTAGAGGTCAAAGCTGGACAGCATTAGAATAGAATAAGTTGATTATTTTTACTATTAACAAGTGAAATGGCTCACTAGCTTCACCAGAATTTCTACAACAGAATTGCAAGCTTTCCTAGGAGATGAGGTATGGCTGAGGTCAAGACTGCTCAGAAAGTCTTCTGGCCTTCATTATGAGAGACTAGACAATCCCAACAGATCCCTTCTGACCTTACTGCATGACATTATTAAGGTACAGAAAAACCTAAACCAGACAGATGGGTTTAAAAACCCAACTAACAACTGCTTTAACACATGTGTAACAAGAATGACCCACCTACACCGGAATTCAGACCATGCTTCTGGTTACAACCACCACTAAGCAAGACTCCTACTAAACAGACTGGAAAGCATGTTGAACTTGCACCAATTTTATATCTGGTTTTGCTCAGTCATGGGGACTAGAAGCTATCAAAGAAGCTCCTCTGCTTTCCAAGCTGAGCTGGAGTAGATGGAATTGTTAACCTCAAGAAGAGGAGACAGAGGTACCGCACAATTCCCTGCAATGCCTTGCAGGTACCTGGTGTTACACTGCTACAACATAGCCATCTGAAAAGTACACCAGACAGGCTGGTTCCAAATGGAGCCCAGAGGTGCAAGTATTAATTATTGCACTAATCTGTATCATTTAACATTGGAGAGCAAGCAATCCTAGCTTACTTCTTTCTATGGTAATCGCAGGGGTTACAACCGCACTAAGGAGCCAGATTTCTGGAAACTGGTGGTTCACATTGTTTCTTAGGAGATATATCCAAATCAGCCCTGGATAGCACCCAGACTACAGGTTCCTTGCATGGAGGACTGTGAGGGACAGCCCTGCAGTGTTTGTGCCTTCCCAGCATTTGCCACATCAAATATCCTTTAGTTTAAGGGTAGAAGAAATATGTCCAAGTGCCAAAGCTGCACAGACAACCATAGATCAGAAAAATCAAGCTGCATTTTTGGCATCTTATATACCCTTACTGGATGTGAGGGACAAAAGCAAGGCAAAGTATGGCATTTCCAGAGTTCTCTGCCACCGTTCGTCAAATAGACACAAAACTTGTCAAAAGTGTTAAAGCAAATTATGATATAATAAAGAGTCTGTAACAGGGTTGCAACTAACTTCACAGAAAGAAATGCTGCCCATGCAGGTTCCCAGCCCAAGCCTCAAGGCTGGAGCAGAGCAATTCTCCCTGCAGGCGACAAAATGCAGGGCTGGCCTGGGGTTAGCTGTGCCCTGCAGGTGTAATGTCACTGTGGGGCCCAAACACAGTGAACAGGGAATCCCTTTTACACACTTGCCAGCCTAGCAATAAACTGTACTATGGCATGGCTTGAAATCCCTCTTTTAAACAGCTTCCAGGGGAAAGGCTCCTTCTCACAGCACTGACAAGTGACAGAGCCCGGCCCTACCTGAGCCGTATCAGGGGCTTTTTATTGCCTGGGGAGACAGTGGCAGATACTCCCTTCACAGCCTCCCACGCAACAAAAGTGCTTGTCCTGTCAAACCCTCCCTCCCTCAGACAGCCGCTGTCCTTGCCTGCCTCCACCTCATTTCTGCCTCCTTTACTGAACTAATCAGACTTTACTGAACTAATCAGGGCTCACACATGCTTTGAAGAGCACCTGCTTCCTCTGAGAAGCCTGTGTGCTCTTCCCAAGCTCTATATATTCCCCTTTTCACTTGAACAGTCTGGCTCGAATGCCATTTAACCATTCAAAGCTTAAGTCCCCATGGGCACCCACAGGGAAGCAGACCTCCCACTTAGTTTTCCTGCCACACAGCAGCAAAGAGACCTAGTCCTTCAGTAGGATCAGGTGATACCTGCACGCTGCTGTAGGGGACCAGGTGCACAGCAGGCTAGGGAATCTTTAGCAGAGGCCCGTGGTCCACGTTGGCTGCACCCGCATCAGAAGCACAGAGTTGTGGCTGCATTGAGACTTAGAAACAACAAACACTGGCTACTGCGAGTCACAAACTCTATTTCTTGGGCAACGCTTAAATCACACATTCCAGTGCAGAGATGGCTTTCCAAAACTGATATGGTCCTGGCACCAAACAGTCCAAATGCAGATGATCAGAAGAAGGAAGCAGAGAAGGCACAAGCAACAGCCATAATTAAAGAGCCAGCATAACTAAGAGAATGGAAGTCACATTCCTCAGGAAGAAGAAATTCAAAGCGGACAGCCCCCCCCCCCCTCGACTCACCTGAGAGCTGAAACAACTGAAAACAAAGAGGAAAACAAGGCAGGAGGGAGACACAGGAAGACCAGACTGAAAAGGAAGTTTAGGAAGTGGCAATACTTGTCTTAGTCATGCATCGTTCTTACATCTCTGAGAAGTAGGAAGAGAGTGGAGAAAAAAAAGTCTTCTCACCTGCAAGTGTAATTAGAGAGACAAATCCTCCTCAAACAATCCCACTGGGCTTCCACTGGGGATTAATTAGCCCACCAAATGGGATCAACTTGTAGCAGAACATCCTCACAGAGCATGCTGCAGGCTGCTGCATGTCGGACAGTCACAGAGAAGGGAGTGCAAAGACACAAAAGGAGGACTGCGGAAGGGGCAGGAGGAGAGGGCAGCCCAGACTGGCTAAGAGGAAGCCCAGATGAATGGAGAAAGGCAAGCAGGGATGTGAATGAGCAAAAAGGTGATGAATGGAAGGGAGGGCATGGAAGTTTTACACAGGGCAGAGAGCAAAGACACTCAAAGACACTGAATAGGGAAGAGTGCAAGATGCTGCTCAAATGGAAGGGGGAAGAGGGAGGAGAAATGAGGCAGAGAGAGAGCAGAGGGGCACACAGTGAAACAGTGCAAACAGAATAGCTTCCCACATGGACTTTGACAAGGCCTGAGAGAGAGAGAGAGAGAAGTAACACAGCACAAACTTCAATCCAGGAGTGGAAAAGCTGCCTGGAGCAGACAGCGTTACCATCGTCTATCCCTGTATAATCCCTCCACCATCAGACACCTTCTTTGCTCCCAGTCAACAAATTCTCATGAACCCAGAACAACTCAAACAGCAGCCACCAACAGCCAGCCGGCCCCTATTAAAAGGAGTTGTAGCAAAACTGAGCCAGTGACATGGAAATAGCTGATGGGATAAAGCACCAAGATAATTATAAGCAGTAACCCAACAGATGCAAGATTAACACTACCCTAAAAGCGGGACAAGATGCAGTTTATATGGGTAACATAGAAACATCGCTATTCATCAGTGTTGTCTGCAGAACATTCCTCCCATTTCTAAAGCCAGGATAATTTTTCCAAAACAAAACTTTTCCAAGTAAAAACTTGGAGACTTCAGTCTTGCCAAGACTTCCCTGTGAATTGGTCTTAGCTTTGAACATTGATCATTAAGAAGAAATTCCCTCAAATTCTGTAAGGCCAAAATACTGGGCAACAACACTTTCAAACTGTTCCATTAGAAAACTGTCATTTATGTTTATGCTAAGAGTACCAATATGAGTGGCTCATGTCAAACTAAATATTTTGCTCAAAGGGAAACAAAAAGCCTTTACCCAATCTTTCAGGTAATTGAAGACAAAACTAAGTGTCATTACTCACCCACCTCCACCCTTTTCACAGCTGGGGAAACTGAGGCATTTAGAAAAGAAGCACTTTATTACTTGAAGCTCACTGGCAGAGCTGAAAACTGGATCCACTCCCATCTCGTTTGGGTGTGCAGGTTAAGATATACCAAGGTGTCAGTAATCCTCCTAAGTCTGTCAGACCACCCCTACATGATCTTGTGCCAAATCTCGTCTTCCCAAATGCAAAACAAAAGATACAGTGACACTCTACAAGGGATACTGTAAGGTCTTAAATCACGGGTCCTTTACTTCATGCTCAGAAGATCTTTCATATTTGCCAGGAACAATCATTTGAAAGCTAATTCAGTGTCCGGAGCTCACATTTTGCTTGCTCATAAATAGACTCCACTGTCACACAAGCTAAAATGAGAGGTCATAGAAATCCAGTAGAAGGTAGGACACAGCTCTCAAAAACAAACACAATGGAAAGGAAAACAAATTTAAATCTAAGCCTTAATCCTATCCTGCCTTTTCAGCACACCATGGAAGTCAAACATACAGATAAGCTTTTAAAGTGTTATTAGAGGAACTACGAGGGCCCATCTCTGCCTCAGTTTGAGGCTCTGGTTCTGCCCCCCCCCCACTACTTTTTTTTTTTTTTAATGTTTCTTGCACCAAACAGATATAAGAATATCAGTGCAGTTACTTTCAAGCACAAAATGTGAGCATCCTGTAGTCAGAGCACAAACACCAACCCATCTGTGAAGAGACACAAAGATTTTTTTTCTCTCCTAATGAAATAGCAAAGGAATTCCTGAGAAACCTGGGCTGGATCATCAATCCCTCTCAGACAGGTCCAAAAAAATGTCACATAGAGAACTGGGACCTGGCCATTAACAATCAGGTCTTTAGCACATACTGCGTTTTAAAATGATAATCTGTACTGCCACTGTCTGCTCAGTAGACAGAGTTCTACTTTATGTACTGGGAACCCAAGGCAGCGAGGCTTAATTCACCCAGGGACACAGGAGACTTAAAATACTACTATAGCCAAGATGAGCTGCCTGTGCTCCAGCCACCTCCATGAAGCACTCCTACGTTACCACCTAATAACAGCCCAATAAAAACTGGAAATTGCCAAATACTGAAGGGGGGATTTTTAAGGAGGGATTAAGACAGACTAAAGGTCAAAGCACCCTCAGGAAGTACACTAAGGTTGATGATATCCACAAACAAGATGAGATGTTCAAGTGAGAGAGTCTGTCCTGGAAACAGCAAGGACATGAGACGTGTGTTTGCACAGGCATACACACACAGCAGCACCAGAGGGACTAAGGGTCTCCAGAAAGGCTGCTGTGCCAAAGCTGACAAGCTTGAACATTGCAACTTTACAGGACAGTTGAGCCCATGAAGAACCATAACTGCAAGTAGAAGACTGTCTTAGTTTTCCATCTGCCAGCCTGGGTACTGGCAGATCACGTTACATATGGCACTAGGGGGAAGGGTAAGAGAATATGAATAATTCTCAATTCAATGAGAAGAGCGTGAGCTGTGCAGCTGCTGCAGTTCAAGAAAGCCCTAACAGCACCAGCCATTGCTTTGGGTCAAGAGATCATACCATTTCAGCCTGCTTCCTGATTTGTGCTTCATCCCAGCTGCTTTCCTCTCCCTTTAGTGCCTGCCTGCAGGAACAGCTAGCTCTCTGGAAGAAATCCAAACACAAGGAGAGGTTACATGTGCCTGAGGGAAGTGACAGCACATGGCAGTTCACTGCTTAGTCTAGAAGCATTGAAGGGGTCAAGAGCATTCAGGGTCAACATCTACTACAAATAAATACATAAATACATACATAAACACTATACAGGAGAAGGATTTCTTAAGACGGGACAGCCAGGAGTTCAGGCATGCTTGAGGTTGCTTGAATCCACATCTCTGGGAAACTGGCAGCTATTACCACTGAGTCAGACAGACTTGTGCTGCCGGCAGCTGACAAGTCATCCCCTTCCAGGAAGGGCTGCTGTAGCATCCATGCTGGAAGGGACGAAACTGTCACCCCCTCCCCACCCCATATCCAGCCTGCGAACTCCAGCTCTTTCCTACTCCCCAGATCTAAGCGTCTCATATCAGGCAGCCAAGGCAAAGCCACTACCAGAGGCTGATCAATCTTCTTATGCAAATGAACTCAGGGTAATTGGGACAGTTGCAATGAGTCCCTGACAACGTTTGCCATTGTGCAAGCCAGCAGCAAATATAGACTGAGCTGAATGCTAAGGGTGGGGGGCGAGAGGGGGGATAAGGGGGCTGGGCTGAGGGACAGGGATGATAAGGAAGCAAGCCCTGTCTGAACACAGTGATGCTCTCAGAAGTGCGGAGCTGATGGGCAAGGAAGGAGGCAGATGCTGCAAATAAAAGCCGTTGACTTGAAGTCTCAAAAATATTCAGGGAAATACAACCACTACAGCAGATGCATGAAGCTGTCCCCCACATTACAACCTTCATTTGACAGACAGAGAAGCTTCCATAGCACTCATCCAGTTAAGGATCTCAGTCCACAGGATTCAGGCATCCCAGAAGAGTTCCCACTAGAGCCAAGTCTGGACATAGCACAAATACACTCCCTTCGCAGTCACTGACAGTCCTGCACCGACTGCCCTGCCTCTTGGTTATCTCGCTTCAGCCCCATGAATCTCATATATGCGCTCTGTTTTTGTTGTAGCCCTCCAGGGCCCATGCAGCAGCCATGGAAGAAACCTAAACAAAAAGCCATCACCCCTTGAAATCCTGTCATGCAAACAAGACTCTTCCCACCCATTGCCACAAGGACTGAATGGAGAGGGACTGAACACCCCCAGCCCACCCCTGCCTGGTGGTCTTTTTGTCTCGTGACCTTCCCCGCACAAATACAACCCCACAACAATCAGACAGGCGAGACAATGCGCCAGCGCCGGCTTTCCCAGACCTTCAAGGCAAGCTGGGGAGGGAAGGGAGGGAGAGCTGGGGAGAGCTGAAAGGATTTGGGGATGAAGAACGGATGGGATAGGCAATGAAATAACAAGCAATGTTTTATGTTTTAATTCGTACTTGCACAGTTCCATGAGCCAGAATAAGAATGGTTTTAATGAAAGAAATAAAAGAAATGCTATCTGAAAGAGCTTAAATTGACAGGGGAATATCAGCCAGTGGGATTTTCATACAATTAAAAAAAAAAAAGTTTCTAAACCTTGTGAATATCTTTTAACATTTCCTCCAAGAAGCCCTAAAAATTGAGCCCTTTCATGCAAACTCTGCTGTTTTTACTTGGTTATCTTTGAGATTTAAAGTCAGAGACAGATTAGATACACAGTTTTCCTTTAAACTGATAGAAAAGATAAGACTTTTTTTTTTTTTTTGCAACAGCTCTAGCTGTAGACAGCACCAACACACATGGAAACCCTCCCTGATACAACAGCTTGAAAAAGTACAGAAAGTTTCTGCCAGTCTGTCCTAACTATGGAAAAAAAGTCATCACTTGTACTATTTGCAGCAAGGAGTAAACGTGCCTACAGGCCCCGCATTGTCCTTGCAAGGTAACAGATACCCTTTGGTTACTGCAGGACACATACCACCTTTGGGAAAGAGCAAGAAGGGTCTCTGAGGTCTTGTTAGGGCTCATTCCACAGACAAAGATTTCAGCAGAAGCCATCTTCAAAAATGAGGTTACTCAGGCAGTAGCAGATCATCAGCACAGTCACCACGTAAGCTAGCAAAATAACTGTGTTAACTGGAAGCTGGCTGTCAGCCTCTTCACCTATTAACCAAGGGAGGGAACGCAGCTAAAAAGAAGCTGCTCCATCTCCCGTGGCACAGGCCCATCTTTAACAATGAGCATGCTCTTCCTTCAGCACTCCTATGCTAGAATATCTCACTGCATAGATAACTGCTTGTTGTAGCAAGTAGGGAAGTACAACAGACTGGATTGCTTAGGTGAGATTCATTCTTTTCCTATTGTATAAAAGAATTAATTTTACTTTATATTAGTCTTTATTATGACAATCAGTTATATGGCCATTTTAATTGACCAGCATTGCTTGCTCCAGTTCTCATCTCTACAATCAGAGTTTGGAAGCAGCAAAAGTAAACATGTCTTCAGAAAGTGGTGAAGAACTGCTCCATTCGCTCTCCTCTTCCCAGGCCTTGTGGACCTGGTCTCAGACAAACTGAAGGCAGAATCCCTCCTGCACGAAGGAAATGAGACAGTCTAGATACCTTAAGGGGAGGGGCTGATGGGCCTGGGAGAATCTCCTGAGGTCTTTTTCAGCCCTACACATCTTACCATTCCTTTACCCACAAGCCACGTGAGCTGGCAAAGCAGGCCAGAGCTCTCCGACAGGGAGCTGGTGTGCACAGTACGGTGCTGTCTTCCACATCGCCGAAGAATGACCAACGTCTAAAAATGCCAAACACATTCAGCTGCAACTGAATTCAGTGACTGCAGATAAGACTACCAAGACCCCTGAGCACTGACTACTTGAGAGACCAAGCCTCCAGAAGAAAAGCAGCTGGGTTTCGCCTGCACACTTGCCTGATGCCCTTCAAGCAAACACAGCAGCTTTGTCAAGTTAAGAGACAGGTTAATACCAACTCATAGTAGACTGCAAATCCCTGCCATCACAATGACCTGACTTCAGAGGCAGGACATCATAACCTAGCACTCTTACTTGCCTCTAGGGTTTTTTCAAACACCACAGTATTGGAAAGAAGCGCCATGAAGGTTCTACCCACACCCCAAATCACCCGACATGGGTCCATCACCCTGGTTCTGTTCCTGCTGCCCGCACCCAGCAAGTCTGGTTCCTTCACTGCCTTCCCAGAAACACACCAACCCATGGTCATTTCTTCAGATTGCCAAACGGAAACACTGTTCAGTCTAGCCCTGGCATACATCCTTGTGGATACAGCACCCACAGAGTTGTAAATTACTACAATAATGATAGACTTTCCACAGCCAAACTCTGCTGGGTTGAAATCACCATTATTTAGAGAGGCTGTAGCCATGGAAGACACTTGCTAGCAAAGCATTTTTTCTGACAGGAAAGATGCTGGCTGTTAGCAAGGCTTGGAGCCAGCACTCCACCCCATAAATAAATAAATAAATAAACCATCAAAGCCTCAGGGAAAGGGATCATTCGAACCTGGATATTCCCTTCTCCTTGGCACAACTTTACAGTGCATAACACACGCAACATTCTCCCTGCATAGTTGCTGCTGTCCTTCCTCAGCCCAGGTTTGCAGTGACGAAGAGCTGAAGTATTCATGTCTTAGTGCTCAAGGGAAAAGCAACAATGATTTCAGAGTGCAGCCTCTTAGCATCATCACAACCTCATGTGCTTGAAAAATGAAATTTATCACATAAACACTTTCCCAGGAGGGGGGTGCATGCTATGTGTGTTTGCTTTAATAAAATCCTCAGCAAAAGAAATCAAGTATTTCCATGTCTGCATGCTTGAAGAAACACTTTAAAATCAAAATCAGAAGTCCTTACCCTTCTGAAATCAGTAATGAAATTAGCATGGGACCAAAAGGAAGCAAAGGGGGCCCCTCTTCAGAGGAGCCAGGATTTCATTTTGTGTTTAAAACCCCACAGTGGCAGATCTGTACTTTAATGACCTACTGAATCCTTTTAGTCCTGTACATCCCTTCATGGAAGCCCAATAATGAACATGTATCTACTAAAACTTGGGTTTTCCTGAAGAACAGTATCTGAACAGATCTCTGAAGACACAGTTCTGTGGACACAGTGAATTTGAACCGCAGTGCTTTGTTTTCAAATATCATTGCCTTTCACATTTTCACAGCTTCTCTGGAATAACATTTGTTACAAAAACAGAGTAAGTGATACTCACAGACAAAAGAATAGCCACCCTTCTAAAACAACAGCACCTCTCCATTTGTATTGCTTTTGTAACAAATTTAGCCTGAGCCACTGAATTCCAAGTAAGAGATCCTCAGGCAACTTAAAAATTCAAGCAAGCCACTGCCATGCCACATTACATGCATTCATTTTTATGAGCATCAAATTCCACCTATTAATGGATCAGTCATCCTCTGCAGCTAACAATTTACATATCCAGCCTGCAAGCTGCTGAGGGGCCAGTGGACATGAAATTCATGAATACATTAAATCTGAAAAAGGAAAGTAACATCCATCGTAATTTAACTTAACGATCACATTTTCTTTACAAGAAGCAGCACAAAGTCCATGTCTGACAAACACACACTCCGCAAAGGCACCCAGCTGCAATGAGGCACTGAACCCTCTACTTAGAGACTGTAACTGTGATGCATGCAGCATTCACAACTGAATCACATTCAAGCCCCATGCAAGGAGGGCACATTCTTTGAGTTACATACTCATCAAGTCACTAAGACCCATGCTATTGCATATGGACTAAATCCAAAGGCCGGATACTCACTATGGAAGATAGTTTATCTGGACATACACTACAACCCTAGACAAATTCTCAGCCCTTTTACCAAACTAGGCAGCATAATCAGCCTTAATGTAACAGCTCTTTTGATCTTGTAGCAGCTAGACTGGTGCTAGTACATCTATTATTCCTTATGCAACAGAGCTGTGATCTGATATCACACCTATAATTCACTCTTTGTGTATAGCTATCTAGAAACAGATGTAAGAGAGAGCTTCTCAGCAACACACACACCTTCTATCATCCCAGACAGGTGAACGACCCTCTCCAGTGCCGAACCCAGGGCCAGTTACAGGTACAGCAAGGAGAAAGGTTTCTATTTCAAGCCTCTTGAAGAGTTAACTGGGTGCTGCAGGCAGAAGGATGGACATGGGGAAAGTCTCCTGTAAAAACATTCTCCTTTTTCTTAACAGGGCACCATGCAGGTAGGCAGCACCTTGGGGATTGAGGGGCAATCCCAAGACCAACAGGTCTCCATTCCCTTTTTAGGTCTGTAGCAGCCTGTCCTCCATTGTAACAGGATACGGTCAGTGATCTCCTTATTCCATGTTCCCACCTGTGAAACTAAATGAACTGACACCAAAGAATGAGCCTTGAAGAAGGAGGGCTATTGCAGTGCTGAATAAGGACAATTCCCAACAGCCCACAGCCACTGCCTTGATACAAGAAAAAAAAAAAAAAAACACTACGGTGCAGAAGAATCAGACCCTGAAGGAAACTAAAAAGCTCAGAGAAAAGATGAAGAAAACTGAATATGGAAGGTTAGCAATCAGGGGCTCTGGGTCTGGCATCCAAGCTGTTAGGCAAGACCTATACCTTCCAGATCTGACTGCAGGGTTTACTCAGCCACATCTCACAGGCATCAGCTACAGTAATTTTGCAGAAAGGAAGGGCAGGAGCTGTTAGGAGAGCAGTGGGGAAGAAGCAAACATCACTCATTTATTAACAGGCCTTGCTACTCTAACTTGTTGCCTGCATCAGATGTCACAGTGATAAGTACCTGTTTAAGAAAAAAACAGCAACAGCAAAAACCCTACAACTAATCCAATTAAGACACAGGATAAAGTCATAGAGGTTAATCAGATCTGAGCCATTAGGTCTCTCTCTGCTGCTGCTTAGTGACATATCTGGTAAGCAACACCACCGGGATGAAGGCCAGTCAGAAACACCAACTTGACCTAGCTAGCCTCAGGAAACAACTGCTGCTCCCTTTCTGCATCAGGCAGAACAGGAGAGGAGCACACTGCAGGGCAGTACTGTGGGTGGTCAGCTGGGCACAGAGCTTTGTTGCCCCATTAAGCCTTATCAGGTGCAAGGAATGGGCTGCATTAAGAAATTCTTACAGCAAAGGCCAAGGCTATGTGTGCAGGGTGCTGTCAGGTTGGTAACCAGCTGAGAATTCACTCAGCAAGGAAAAATTCTGCCCATAAAGCTGCAAGGAGGCTCCCCTTACCTTGTGTTTCATTAGCTGTAACTCTGATGATGACGGCCACAGCAGGACAGGTAGGGACTTACAGGGCCACCTGGACTGTCATACATGGCCTCTTCAGAATTGGGAGCCAGAAGAGAGCTGGGCTGGGGTTTGCACTGAAGCAGCTCCTGCAGTGCCCAAGGGGCAGGGACAGACACAGCAGGGTTCAGCACTAACTCGGGAATGTTGTCCCCTGACCAGGGACACGTGCCCATCACATACAAGGCATCCAGCCTATCACCCAGCTTGAAGTCTCGATCTAAAGTTGTGCTGCAAAACTAAGCGTGCTGGTTTGTCTGACTCAAACCTGCCTGTACTGTTACACTTGCTCTGCCCCTCTCCCTCCTCCTCCCTTAGGGGCAAAAAGAAGCCTGTGGTCTTGGCCGTTATTGCTTAGACAAGTGTCTACACCTGGCAGTGATGACTTGCTATCCCCTTCATCAAACCTGTGAGTGCAGGACAGCACAGAAGGACAGACCTGCTCTGGAAGGTGACCTCACCTTCAACCCATCGCAGTGGGCTGAGGCACAGAACACCAGGGAGAGGAAGAAATTTTTTCTATACCCATTTCTTCTGGACAGAGAGAACAAATGGACCAGAAAGTCATCTTCTCTCCTGGGTGATACATGCCAGCCTTTCAAGAGGATGGATGGAGCACAGACTCCAATGAAATTACAGAACAGTAGTGAGAACAACAGGAAGATGAAAGGTACACAAGCACCATTTTACTGGTGATGCTGATCCCCTCGGTTGCCAGAAATATTGTTTCAAGAAAATGATCCCTAACCCAGTGACCATCATCTCCTGGAGGAGAACTGGGTCTCCAATACCACTCTACCTCACTGGACTTTGCTCCTCTGTTAAATTCTTCCTCCTTCTCAGTAAATTCTTCAGTCCAAGAAAAAGCAATTGCAACTGTTTCTCTGTTCCCCAAAGGAACTACAATCCATAGCTCCAAAAATCAGAACTTTTGCCCTTCCTGTAGAAAGTTTTATCCTTTCTTTAAAGCTATGGAGTTTTATAGCAATCAGCTGTGAAGCCTGTCAGGAGAAAACTACATTTAATACTCTGGACTTGAAACAGAACATTTCAGAGTAAAAATAGCTCCCTTTTTCACTGTCTGCCAGATCTGGGAGGGAGGTGAAAATCCACAGGGACTTGATTTGATGTGTGAAAAAGCAGAATTCTATAGCAGCGAGTATGCACACACTTATTTTAGGTCAAATAATAGCTCTGCAATAATACTAAGCTTGGAGGAGAAAACCAAAGCTTGGGATAGACCCATGCTATCTGGTACTGAGTACCATGACAATTCAAGTGTATCCATTGGAAAAGGAGGGGAAAACTTTTAAATAAATACTTCAAAAATCTTATCACATCACAGTTTTCTAAGTTAGCTTCTCTTTCAAATTCCAAGTATCTGCTCCTCTATCAGCAATCACGACAATTATCTTACTAAGATATGAGAAACAGACCCTATCTGCATAACTGAGGTCTGGGCACAGACGTGGCCAGCACGCAACCTTTCCCCCACCACAGGTAGATACGGACCAGGCTCCCTCATTCCACAGCCACGTCGTGGGGCAGCAGGGAGACCTGGCGCAATATACAGCCTTCCTCCCTCTCTTCTCCACCGGTGGAGAAGGACAGGCCATGCACTGCCTGTAGCTTTCTGAGGAAACAGAGCTCAAGCCTGCACACCTCAAACACGGCAAACAACTGCACTACTTACTCCAGAGCACCTTATATCTTCAAAAAGGGCCAGCTCTGGTATTTGAGGTGAAGGGTTATAGATCAGGAAAGAATGGCAAAGCTGCATCACGTGTCCTGGTGTACAAAGGCTCCACACAAAGCTCTGCCACCAGCTAAACTGACAGACCCTGGAAAAGGAGAAGAGGAATCAGCATGCACAGCTTTGACTCTAAAAATACAGGCAGTTAAACATCCAGTAATAAGGGGTACTGAGTAATGCAGGAGTGATGGGACAGGAGTAGGGTTACTTTAGCAATTTGGTTAAGTGGGAAGAAAGGTAAGGCATTCCCTCCCGCCTTCCCTGTTGGTACATGATGACATAGGCTCAATCAGCCATACAATGCTAATAAATTTTCTCATCATTCGCAAGGAACAATACTGGAGCATTCAAACATCCCTTCTCTGATGTAGCCATCGCAACTGGCACAAACAGCATCCTCATCAAAGGAGGCAGGCCCTGATCAGGGCTGACTGTTTCCCTGCTAATATCAGAAGAACACCTTGGTGCTCCCACTGGGAAAGAGCTCGCACAGAGTGACCTCAGAAAGCTTCCAGAACTCGCACTGCGGAAAGCATCCTTCCTTGAATGAACTGCTTTGGCTTGGGCTGGCTGTGTGTAATTCAGGTTGTTTTAGACTACAAGAAACCATTTAATGCAGCTTTGTGTCAAACCTCCACCCACACATCAACTACAAAATTAATAAGGATGAAAGAGAACATTATCCCAAGCTGGTATTCAGATCCTCAGCAATTGGTAGTGCCTGTCATATGCTGTTTGGCCTCAGAAGTCAGCAAAAGCAACGTATTTCACACATCATACTACATGCTTGGTCATTAAATACAGGCTTATTAGCCCATAAAGTCACTGTTTCTTGCAAGTGCAGAGTAATTTTTTGCATGAAGTAGTTTGTTTTGTGGTAGGCCCAAAAGTTAATTAGTTTTCCCAGTTTTATTACTCCACATGGTCAAATAACAGCCTGGAGCTACCAGTCAGCTGGAACTGCGTGAGGTCCAGAAAATTCTCACTGTGCTTCTCAGGACTGTTTGCTACAGCCATAAATTAGCAGCTAGCAAATGACTTTCTGCTCCAGCTCTTCTTGGCCACCAGCACCAATCCTAAATGATCCTATAAATCAATGCAGCACAGGCAGCTCTCAGCTCTGGGACCAAAGAGGGAAAAAAGCTGGAAGATCTGTTTCAGACACACATGACAACTCTTTGAGAGACATTCCAGCTATCACCACCCTGGGAGAAGTCACTCTATGCACCTGTCTTGTTGAAGAGGACTTTGCAGCATTTACACCCCCACCAGCTTCAGCTCTCACATATAACCATGAAGCTATGCTGCTGCTGTCCCTGCCACAAAAGTTGTTTCCTACCTAGCCTGACAGGTAGATAAACTGGCCACTGCACTAATTCATAAAAAAGATGTTGCTTCAGCCTCTCCCAGTGCTGTGGAAGGCAGATGAATGCAGGCAGAAGGTTCCAACCAGGTGAAGAACACACAGTACAGCCTCTGGGATCCAAACTGACAAAACACCCTCAAGATGAGGAGAAAAAAAAAAAAAAAAAACATACTCTGGTGGGGATGCCCAACACTGTAGAATCCTCTGAAGAAGCCTATGCACACTGTAGTTTATAGAGATTTAGAAGAGACAACGCCAGAACATGCTGAATGCATGCAAGCAATCCTGCATGCATACACATAGACACTGAGACATCCCCAAACAGTTCCCAGGGTGGCAAGTCAAAGTGTGATGAAGTGAACATGCAATTCTGTAAAGATCCTTCCAACCTAAATGCTGTGTCTGAAGAAAGTTATCCCTCCAGCCATGGTCTCCAGGCACAGCTCACACAGTAAGACAGCAGCAACAGGACCATCTCCCATGCTCCTTGCAGCCATCTCACCCAAAGGGGCTGCATAAATGCATCAATCAATGCAAACTAAGCATTTCCTCAAAATCCAAATATTACTGTCACAGGACATGTGAAGGAAAAACATTTGTGCCTCCCCTGCTGATGGGGAGGAGAACCCAGAGCTAACAAGACTGTGTACAAAATCAACTCCTCTATTAGCAGTCAAGAGGGAGTAGCTGTGGGAAGAGGCAGCAGTTCAGAGGAAAGAACCACAACAAAGGCTTTCATTTTCCTCCTCAGTGCAAACAACTGAAAAGCAACATCCTTCCACAGAGGATGATCTGCAGTGAGGAAAGATGCTCAAGCCCACCTGCCATCATTTCTCAGCATGAGGGTAAGTAAACCGGTGAGAGGAGTGACAGGAAGCCAGTGGAGGCAAACGAGTATTTGGCTCTGTTCCAGAGCCAAGAGGCAAAACAAAAAACCGATTCTGTTCTCCAAATGCCGAAGGGCGCACACCATTCCGATATCAGCCCCAGCAAACTGTACAGTTGATGTTAGGCATATAATGGGTCTGGAACACTCATCATGCTTGTTTTCAAGTGCTTTGCTAGACAAAGTCAGAGCACACAGGATAAAAGCCTCCAGTAGTTTTTGTAAAACCTTCCATTTTCCACCTTATAGACTACTGATCCTTTCTCTGTCAAGGGGTAAGCATTGAGGATACAGCTCACTGGTTGTAGGCTGTCATCAACAAGCAGTTCCACTACAATTATACATCACAAAAAAATATGCTACACAAAGCAAGGTCTCCATCATCACTGGTACCTAACCACAAAGGATCACAGAGGCAAGAGTCTTATTTCCTTGGGGAACAGTGTCCTGAAGAGGTGCATGAGACCAAAGGTTTGATGGTAGTCACAAACAGCTTTGCCTCCAGCAACCCCGCTTATTTTTTCTTCATGCAACTCAGGAAACTCTAGAGTATGCATTACTTACAGAAGATGTCATGAAGAACAGTTCACAGGGGTAAGATTGATCTTGCTTGTTTAACATCAGTTTCATACATCATTACTCTTCTCACCAGCAACACAGGGTCACTGCAGACAGCTGTTCCTAAGCAACAGGAACATATACTAAGAATACATACATTCTCTGTATCTTGCTAGTGCTGGGAGTTTCATTTTTAGAGTTGAAGGAATTCAAGGTCCAAGTGAGACTTCTGTGCATTCTGTTCACGATTCCCTGGCACAGGGAACAACCCCGTACTACTGGCACTGATAATTAGTCACTGCTAATTAAAGTCACTTCTAGAGAATCTACATTTCTTTACTGGTCTGTGCTTTTCAAACAAGGAAGATAAGTTTCTATTGGGAAGTTCTGAGTTGGTTGCAGAGCAGCTGATAAGAGATCAACAGCAGCCCTTGTACAAGACAGCCCTAGGCAGAAGTCAGTCTCTAGGTAGCTCTACTCCAACAGAGCATCCCAAAAAAATAAAAGCAAACACCCTAAATACACACACACACACACACACACACACACACACACACACACACAAAACCCCACAAAATAAAAACAAAACATTTTACAGACTTAGAATTACCAGCTGCTGGAGGGATAGAATATGCAAAGCACACTAACTCAGTGTTGGAGACAAGGCTGTTCAAAGGAGCTTCAGGGAGTTGGATGGTCAGATCTCATGGAGTCCTCTGGAAAAACTTTGCCCCATACAACGGATAACATAAAAGCCAATTCTTCCAGCTGAAGTTACAACACTGTCAGAGAAATACAATTAGCTAGCTGGAATCTGGCCAGGACAGAGAAAATCATGACTGGTCTCACAAAAAAAAAAAAAAAATCAGGACAGGGGCGATCTCAAACATTCAGGACTTCACTACACATTTCAGCAAGACATGTTGTTTCTGGTGATAGAATAGCCCCAGTATCAGCATGAGTAGCCAAACTGGGGGGAAGCCATCACTCAGGAAATTAGGAGAGAAGAGGGATATAGCAGTGACTCTCACAAGTGCAAGAGCTTGAACTGGCAAACACTACAATGTTTGAATCACAAAAATCCAGAGGATTCAGAGCTCAGATTTCCTCAGCAGCCTGTAAATACAATGGAGCAAGAAAACAGCCCACCGTTTGCACCCTATTAACTTTGTCGCATGGTGTGTTGGTACCAAGCTGATTTCAGACCAACACATTGTACGATACCTAGTGAGGAGGCGGAGAGAGATCACAGCTTCCTTGGCTGCTGTCAAACTCAAACACGCCCACTGCTGCATTTAATTTGCAAACGTGCCCCAGTACATTTGCACTGACTGCAAATACAGGAAGGCAATAAGAACATCATACTTCCTACCACACAGAAGAAATACTTGCTTTCCAGGTCTGGTAGAGAGTAACTTTAAAAGCCCTGTATACGTTACAAGCATAAGTGATGATGGCTTGGAAAAGTACCTCCAAACTGTTTCAACTCGCTAAGCGGCTGGGTTTGTTCCTCTGGAGAGGGGATGATCTATTCCCCCCTCTCTCCCTCCCACCATAACAGAGTGCACAGCTACAGAGCACAATGCACCAGCTGATTTCCAGAACAGCATCAATCCAGTCTGTGTTTACAGCTTTTTCCCCTCGTTTCCTTTTAAACATGCAGGCTTAAATGTTCTTATTGCTTCAGTGATTTTCTGTGTGCAAGATGGGATTTGAGAACAATGCATTAGCAAGGATCTATATGCCTAAAAACCATCCAGCATATTCAGCTGAAATGGCAGAGCGTACGCTAGCAAAGCCTCTCACTGCAGCTGGGATCAGGAGACAGCAGAGAGGTACAATGGTCTGAACGCAGCTTGCTGTCCCTCTCCGATGCTGTACTCTTAACGCGCAGGTTTCCAGGCAGCTCAGACGTGGAAGGTACACAAATGTGTAATGAGTAGGAAGCCTCCTGAGGCTTTTACAAATCTAGAGACATCAAGCTGCTAGTAACTCACGAGCTGTGTAAGACTGACTCAGCCTCCATGTGGTTTTTCAGTGTGTTTGTTATGATTCCTTAAAGCATTTCAGGAGATACCTCCGTCTACAAGCACAAGCTTAACAGCGCTACATTTGTTACACTGCTGATGTCAGGTTCACCTTGATGGCTTTTACTTCCAACTTCATGCTCAAGGCTATCAAGCAAAGTCAACTGTCTGCATACAGGCTGGTGGGATTGGAGAGAGGAGTATCCTAATAGCCAGGGCAAGGGGAGATGGCATGGCTGATCACAAACCATTCATTCTGCAGGGAAGGTATAAATGCTATCCCAGAGACTCGAATCCAGCTTAGGGGCTGGCTGATGTTCAGTGTGCAGTGGTATTGGAATATTGAGGAACTTGGGGAATTTTTGCTGTTCACCCCACAAGAAGTGGGAAGATTCATAACCTCCAGGTAGCTTTCTCATGCTGAGCCATCACTTCAGGGTATCATGGCTAAAAGCCAAATGTGGGTATAAGCCTTGAAGTGCTGGGAGACTGCCATCCACTGTAACAACACTGGCGACAGAAAGAGGCTAATCCAGGCAGGGTAAAAGACAAGGCGTTACCCCACCGAGGGAAGTCTCTCAGATATTCACTGCTCAATGCCTCAGTTTCCCTCCTTTACTGAAGGAAGGATATATTCCCCTCCCCCCTTCCCTGGGGGCTGCTGCATTCAAAAAAGCCTCTGGCAGAAGGCAGTAGGGGGCTAATAATCCAGACAGCATCAGCAAACCAACCTCCTTCAGCAAAACCAGCTCCCTTCTTACCAGCCCATTCTTCCCTTCAAGTCTGTCCACAGGGCAAGGAATTTGAAGGGACTCTTTTCTTCCCAACCCCATAACCAAGAAGAGGAGGAGTCAAAGGGTTAATGCTGCATGACAAAGGTCAGCACAGTTTGGGGAGGGAGGAGAAAGGCAAGCATTGTGGTCACAGACAGCAGCTCCCTGCACGAAAACGCCACTTGAGAAATGTAAAGTGATAGTGTTGCTCAGAAAAAAAGGCCTGAGAGCCCTGCGTAAATCCCAAGGCTTTATCACTCACAAAAGCCCAGCCCCTTGAGTCATTAATCGTGTGCTCCATGGCTGGGCGCCTCAAAGAGCAGCAGATGACACATGCCCAGCTGCCACTGACGCCCCTCCTCAAGGTAGCGGGGCAGAGGCAGGTGCACTCCCAGTGCCCTCTGCTCGAGACTAATCTATTCTCCCTCCTCAACCTCTGCCTTTCATCTCCTCCAGCAGCCCACACTGACAACTGTAAATGAGATTAGACTTCAAGGCGTGGGGCAGATGCAGAACCCCCTCTGTGCATTGCCAAGAGACCCTTGTAGCTTTTAAAGTGTCATTCCCCTTTACAATGCACAGCATGGCGGAGGGGGGAAAGGGAGGCAAGTTTCTTGCCACATTCACAGAAGTGTCTAATAAAGCAGACAAGCAGACAAATCCAGGCCCTGGTTTTAGGGCCTGGATGCTAATCTGTTATCACCATGGACAGTCTTCCCACCAGCACCTCCGATTCTCCAGCCCACATTAGGAGATAAAGTAACAAGTTACGGCTACTTCCTATTTCTAGTTCCTATAACCTCCCCTTTGCAGCACCACTCCGCTCCAATGCGAACATAACGTCCTGATAAGCCCTAATCTAAAGAGACAGCAATAGCCCAAAATCCAGGTAAGGACACAAAAATAGCATATGACCCTGTGATCAAGCCTCCTGCCCACGCTGCTGCTCTTACAGATGTTATTTCCTATTCCTCATCTTGCAGTTTCTCCTCCTCCTGCTTCCAGTGTCCCACACAAACCAGCAGGAAGACACAAGCAATTTGTCAGAGAAAGTGGCAAAATCTCCAGGCACAAACCACTGCCTGGAGCTCGGAGAGACCTGCCTGGCGAGGTCTTCCAGCCACAGCCAGCAGGGGTTAGCCAGTAACAATAGTCAGGGAAACTTTTCAAAGGGGCGTGTGATGTTTAGCTCAACAGTGCCCCAGTAAACAAACTGGAATTCCTTTTATAGCGTGGGAAATAGCTCATCCTGACTGTGTTAAAGGCTATCCTGAGAAAAGGGACACAGTTAACATACAAGATCATTGAGTTCAAAATAATTCCCTTTCTCAGTTACCACCAACCAGGATCATAGCTGGCCAGATTTTATGGATTGCTTTGCAATTTCACTCATGCAGGAAGTAGCCCTGGATTTAAGGCGGCTGCAAACTCGGCATATTTTCAAGCATATTTTAATGCTTTAGAGATTGTGGCAGAGCAGGTTCAGCTGCACCCACTGCTGGTAGTGTCAGCAACTGAACCCTTCCTGGCAAGTGCACGTCTGGTCCAGAATATCTCTACAGCCTCATTTCTGAGCTCAAGTTTTCCATTAGCTTCCTACACAGACTGGGTAACTTGGCATCTCTCTCCATTCCCCATAAACTCTGTTCATCTGTTGCCATCACACCCACGTACAAGTCTCAGGAAGGAATCCAGGACTCCTAAAGCAGCTGCAACAAAAAGAGCCTGGATTGATAAGCAATAGAATCAAGGTGCTGAGCCAGTGAGGAGGGTCTTTTGGGAGAGTCCTGTGTGTGGCTATTTAAAACAAGTTCGTTGTCATGACTACAAACTAGGGTACGGGTGAGAAGAAGTGAGAACTCCAAGATGAGGGCTGATAATGTTACTTCACCCTTGAAATCTCATCAGCCACGGGGATGGGACAAACAGAGAAGATGACACAAGCTCTTGCCATCTAACAGGGCTAAAAGCCACCTTCAGAAGGCAAGTCCATCCTAATAACGAACACCACCCTCTTAGACAGTCCCTTTCACCCAGCACAGCCGAGGGCTGGATAATACCGATTAGCTGCAGTCATCTCGAAAGCAGGGACACTGGGGACATGGAGGCAAAGAAGGGCACCCAAGGCCTTAGAAAGGACATAGCAAAGCAGGAACAGTCTGTCCCACAGGAGACTTGCCTGCAGTCTCTCTGCCTAGCCATCATACAACTTGGCTTCAGCTAGGACAGTAAGATGTTCTCATGTCTGCATGAGAGGGAATTAACTAAGGATCTTAACATCAGAGAAGTGTGAAACTGCCAGGACGTGCTACTGGGATTGTCTCACTTTTAAGTTTACCTGTAGATTAAGAAAAAAAAAAAAACATTCTTTGGCCAGTGAAGAACAATCAAATACACCCCCAAGTGACTGTGGAGGAATGGAGAAAGGCAATGTCTTGCTCTGCTCAGAGCTTGGATTCCACACAGAGACAGCGTGGAGTGCTCAGCGACAGTGCAGGCTCTGCAGAAGGCAGCAGATGCGGAGCTAATGTGTGTGTGGGGGTGGAGGGTGTTTATGAGCACAATAAATAAATGTATGAATCCCTATAAAAGTTCCCATATAAAAATGAGTTAGAGCTGCCCGAGGGCCATGGTCTCCTAATAAAAAACACATCTTTTAAGCATGGCATGAAGCAGCAGCTGTACTGTAACTTCCTGGCTGCAGCACTGAAAAGCTGCCTGTCTGCCTGCTCCCAAACTCTTGGGTAAAATCTGGACCCCACTAAATACAGGAGGGGTTTTGGTACTCAGGATTTTACTCTGGGAGGGGCTTATTTGAACCTCAAAGCCTACGAAGCAGTGCTAGACCTGCCTTTTTGCCAAATTTCAGTTCTTTCTCTTCTTTAAAGGAGCAATCTAACAGTAGGTAGCTGGAAATACTGGCTTCACCCACTGACAGTTCCCAGTGTGACAGAATAGAGCTGGATCAAAACAAATAGAAAAATTCCTCCAGAAGTCTTTGTCATTCACTCCTCTCCCCCAAAATAAACAAGAAAAAAAAACCCTGCTTTATGGCTGAGCAGCAATTTCATCACGAAGTTCTGAATTTTTAATTTAAGATGTTGAAGGAGGAAGGTCAAAACCAACAAAAATAAAGAACCCTTTAAATTTTGTATGTCTAAACACAAAACTGCTTTTTTGTCAGTAAACTTAAATGAAAGTCTTGCAAAAATATCTACCCCTAGAAAAAGTAAAAGCATTATTATCAATTTCATCCTCCCCTCCTAAAAGGGAGGAGAAGGGATTGCAGACCTCTCCTGTACACCATTTACCATCATACTAAATCACCCTGGAAACAAGAGACTTGCAGATTCCCAGCCTGTGAATTCCAAACTCCTCTAACACTTTCTCCACGGTCTTCTCTTGTTCTGCTGCTCTCCTGGGAGGCGGTGAACGCAGAAGCACACGTGTCCCAGCTGAGCGGGTGATTCAAACTTTAGTCCCAGCCCATGAGTCATAAACACACAGAGTACATAAATCTTTGGTCACCCATTTCCACTCTGCACACATGTAAGGCCAGGTCGTATCTCCCGGTGAGAGCTGCAACTGTTCTGAGTTTCAACACACAGACTTTCTCTAGCTATTAAGGCTGTCCTCATGTTTCACATGGATGCCAGTCAGAGCTAAACACTCTTCTCTCCTATCAGCACAGATCTGCTGGGAATAGCAACCTTGTTCCATGACAAACAGCAACTTGCAATTCACTGAAGGGCTAATTGCATTGCAGTGCTGATATTGCACTCAAGGAAGACGTCAGCTCCTTGGCTTTGCCCACAGGCAACAAGGACATTATTGATTTATTCAGGACTTACAACTAGTTGTCACAGGTTGCATTCTCTTTGATAATAAAGCCTTACAGACAAGGCTTAAATTGCTGCTGCTGCAGCCTTAATTGAAACATAGCTAATTATCAGAGTCCTGCCTTTGCAGCCCATTCCCGTGTTCCTGGGGTAATTTTCTGTAAATCCAACAGTCAAACTCTCCCCTCCCTTAAACAAAAAAAACAAACAAAAAAAAAAAAAAAGGGGAAAAAAACCCAAACATCTACTATGCAGGCAAGTCCAGTGGGAAATTACCCATTCCTCTCTTTGAGCCTGAGGTAGCTACTAGCCAAGATCCCCATCCCACAAGGACTCAGTGACTTCAAAGGATGCTTGTAGAATCAGATTCCAAATTAAGGCCAGCTTCTGAGACAGGAGAGAACTCCAAGTGGCTGAAACAAACATTCAGCCCAGACCACAAAAAACTTATCTTGAATCCACCTTTTGAGTGGCAGCATTCCCTATGAGCCCCAGCAAATTTAAACACACCACTCAATTTAGGTGTGATCAACAATTACAGTAACCTAATTCCCAACTGCCAGTTGCTTGACTGTACAACAACAAACGTACTACAGTCCAGACACGGGGATTAACAGTTGGTCACGGCTAACCGGGTATAAACGAGCACTCATCAGAACAGGCAGTCCAGTTATCAGCTGGATGATAACAAGACCCCAAGGTACCAAGGACACCCATTCGCAGAGACTGCACTACAGCCTTCAGCTTTTCCACACACAGAAGCAAGATTATCACCTCGTAAAGGGTGGACAAAAATCTATCACAACTTTAGTATTGCCAGGATGATGCCAGCATCAGAGTAAGCTCCCTTACAGAGGTGACATTTACATGCACACACAACAGCACAAAAGTTTATGACATCCAGAGAGTGGTGCAGTTTAGAAGCAAGTCAACACTAGAAAAATCCTTCAGTTTATAGCTGCTTCACATTTCAGCCTGGCAGATGGAAGGAACACCACAAAGCAAACATGTCAGTTAAAGCAGCTAGAAGCATAATTTACAAACTAGAATCCACAACCCAAATTCTTAGCAGCTATAACTCAGAGCTCTGCAGAGCTGCGTGGATTTCAGCCAGCTACAGATCTGACCAATGGCATTTATCTGATACAACCACAGTCTTTGGTACAGAAGCAGATACTTTGCTAATTTTGTGGAAATCAAAAGCAGCAGGTCCTCCCCTGGATCAAATAGATGTTATCCTGCAGAAGTCAGTTTAGCAGCTGGGGAACTATTTCATAGAATACAGTGCTGGTTTTACAGGTCTTAGTTTGCCTGCCTCAAAGAGTAGGAGATCCTTTAATCTACAGAGCAAGGATAGTGCAACTGGAAGCAAACGGTGCACCTGCTGAAGCACCTCAGCTCAGACCCTGTGCTAGGAGGGATGGTCAGGCTGGGCCCACTCCTGCCTCTGGCTGCTCTGATGAGAAATTGAGAGAAAGACCCAAAGCATTAATGATAATAATGACTTGCACGCCAGCACCCTGGGAACTGGGAACACAGAGCTCCTAGATTGTATGTTAAAAGCACAGAAAATCTAGCACGTTGGAAATTAAGTGGGGGCTACACTCTTTGCTCACAAGACAGAGACAATACATCAGTTGTTCACATACCTGATCAAATAGGGCTTTCCAGTGCTGAGAGGCAATGCATAGGGGAGGAAAAAGAAGAAAAAGACGGTATAAGAGCAACGACATTAACATGCAGGAAACTGTAGAAGTATATTCTAACAGAGAAATAACCAAATGATTTAGTGCCATTTCCAACATCCTTCTTCATCCCAGAATCACCTACCCTTCCGGGGGAGGAGGCAGGGGGAATCTACCAACCACAGGGAACACAGTTTTCATTTACAAATCCAAATTAAGACTAACTCAGAACATTCATGTGTTAATTCTGTCTTCTTCTGCTTTGTCTCCTTGTGAGTAAGTAAGGAATAAAAGGCTTTTTATCCACAGGGATCAAGACAGCTTGGTGCATATTGAGGGGAGGCAGGAGTTAGCAATATTTTTTCAGATCACTTTCTGAGGTCCTGTGGCCCAACACTGACCCACAGACTGCCTTGTCTGCTTGTCAGAGCTTTGCCTGCTCCTAACTCTGGCAGGGACTTGCTTCAAGGCTTTTGATAACCCATCAGTTCTCTGAGCCTCATGTGCCCACATCTGAAAATTGGATAATTCCTCTTGCACAGGGTGGAAAGGGGGAAGATTGGAGAGAGTCCATGATATAGATTTACCCCCACAACTTTTGTTCCAGATCTGTCTTAAAAGCTGTGCATAGAAAGAAGCTCCACTTCAATGCAGACAACACTGTGAACACTCCACAAGTCCTTGTCACTTGTAAACAGAAAAAACAAGCTGATGACTAGCTCCAGTTTATGCCTTGTACAAATACCGATGTCAAGCCACCTCCTTACCCCACGGTTGCTGCCTCACAGCCCCATGAAACAGAGGAAATTCCTAAGGAAGTGCTTAAGTCTCTCGCTTAGCTCCTGGATTTAGAATCAGCTGAGAAGAGAACAACTTCCATGGGGCAAGTGACCTGGGCAACCACTAGCTTGGATTCCCCATGAAAAAAACCTGCACATTCCCACTTCTCCTGTTTCAAGTGTTGTTCAGCACAACACTATTTCTTCCTCATTCACTGCAAAATGAGCAAACAAACATGAGACTCATACAAGCAAATCTCCTCACTGTACTATACACAAAGCAGAGCTCTGGTGAGAGTCTTATCCAGTTCTGTTAAGAATATTTCCTTTCACATGGCAAGCAGATCTAAAGCAGAATTTACTGGAGAGACAGTGGGGTATCAGGCCACTGAATTCCATTTAATCAGTTCAGCTGTTGGCCCCCCTCCTCCCCATGTCCCCAACCATTTATAAACTCCCATTTATCATTATAAATCAGCCCAGCACTTTAAACAGAACATTTTGGGACTGCCTGAATCTTGGCTTTGTGGAATGCTGCTCCAAGAGCCGTAATGACATCACAGCTGAGCTGTTACACACTGTCAAGGCTGTGACAGCCAAACATCCACTGTGTAGTATTCTTGTGGTTAACAACATATAAAGAACTGACCTTGTGTCAGTTCTTGCTGGCCAAGCCAAGGAGCTTACGTCAAGCTCTCAAATGTAGTAATAGAAAATCAACCCCCTGTTAGGTGTCAGGGGGGCCTGCTCCTAGCATAGAGCAGTTTGAATCTTCAGAGATGATGCTCTGTAGCCTGCTTGTTTCAGCAGGAAATCCTTGTCTGTGGAGAAGGAGGGCATTTACACCACTTCCTGCTCTTCTGACTTGCAGATGATACATGACACCTCAGGCTTCTGTCATATCATCTCCTGCCAGGTCTCAGCAGCTTCCCATAAGCAATGCAACTGTGGGCTCTAGCTCTATTTTGTCGACTGCAGAAAACAAGGTACAAGAGTCAAATAACAATGCAGATCTCAATGCAAGTAATAGGAGGACACTGCGAGCTGGATCAGACCCAAGCTGTCCTACCTCAAGGACAAGCACCAGGTCAGTAGCAGAACTAGAATAAGAATCTAGATTTCACCAAGGAAAGCTCACAGTCTGTCTACTGTCTCAGGGGCCCAATCCTGCCAGGCACTCAGCACTTAGCTTCTCCTGGGCCCCTGGCAGGATCGAATTGCTAATGGCTGCATTCTTGTAGAGGCTGGAGGAACTCCAAGGGGCCCATGTGTATCACAACAGGAAATCTTTCTTGTAGACCATCCAGACAAGCACAAAATTTGTCAGGGAATAAAAAGTCACAGTCTGAGGTAAGCAAGCACAGGGACTTGGAAACCTGGACTGTGAAAGCTCCTGGAAAGCCATCCATTCCCAATGAAAACTACACATACACCTGACCAGGCATGCTCCAGTGCAGACTGTCCAGCAGTGTTACAGCAAAGGACAAACTGCATCACACATTCCCTCTTGAACGTGCGGCACTCAGGAATACAGCCTGGGGAAAGCAGCTCTACCACACAAGTGCACTTCCTCTGCTTGCCCTCTGGGAGGAAATTTCAGCAACTGAATTCTAGGGGATTCAGAATGAAGGGCTCGGGGATGAGGAGCAGGCACTGCCCCTAAGCAGCCCCAGGCAGGTTCCTCCAGTAGCATCATAAAAGTAGAGGGGAAAGGGGATGTGCCACTGCTGAAGGCTTAGCTTACAAGCGTCCCTTTCATGCCAGCGCAAGGTCCAAGAGACAGCCCACTTCAGAAAGACATTCAGTATCACTGCTTCATCACTCCATGCGCAGGAACAGAGCCTGCGCTTACCTCTGCAGACTGAGCAGACACTTTGCACAGCCCTCATTCCAGCAGAGTTTGCTGGAAAGGAGAGCTGCAAGCAATTCGGGGATGCACCAGGAATGCAGGATCTACTCATATTCACTCCCACCCAGACAGGTGCACAGTAAACTCCTGCCTCCAGCACCGGTAGATGCAGAATTACCACCTCGGCTCCACAGGCTTTGCTGCCCAGCCTGGCAGGAGCTGATTCAAAGCACGCAGGACCACTTGGTGTCCTAGGCTGGATGAGCAGAGGCAGGGACACAGTACCAAGTTAACCCATCCTCAGGTGCAATCACAGCTCAGAGGCTGGAGAGAGGCTATCAGCCCTGCCGAGCTTGGGGGGAGAAAAAACTTCCTCCTCTGTTTCTTGCTCGGGGGCTAGAAGAGGGAACAAGCTCTTAAAAACGGGAGTGTTCCACATCTGTGACCCTCCGAGTGGCTGGGACTCTGGAAAAGCTCTCTGTCCCCAGAAAGCCAAGCCAAGGCGTCAGCCCTTCTCCTGCCCCTAGAGACGCCTCTGTGCGCAGCCCCGGTCCCCCTGTCCCCAGCCCGGCCGCCCGCACCGCACCGCTCGGCCAGCCGCAGCTCTCTGTGAGCCGGCGTCTTCCCGAGCGGTGCGGCTCCGTGCGCGGGCACTGGGAGGCCGGGGAGCCCGGCCAGGGCGCTGCCGCGGGGCTCTCCGGTCTGGGGGAGAGGGCAGCTGCGCCCTCAGGACGGCGGCTGCCGGAGCCCGCACCCGCCCGGCGGCGAGCGAAGCGCGGGGCAGAGAGCGGCGGGAGGGCGGTGGGGACGGAGCCGGCGTCTTTATCTCGCCCCAGAGGGTCACCAGCCCTATTCCTCCCCCCAGCCCGGACTCTATTTATAAATAGCTTGAGCCGATTAACCCGGCCCGGAGGAAAGGGGTGAAGGCATCGAGCGAAGGAAACTTACATCCTCTGCGGCCATAGGTAGGACATCCTCGGAGTCTAGCACCTCGATTTCTTCCGCTTCTGAGCTGGCAGCCACA
>VXAL01008063.1:8652-22817 GCA_013399475.1 Chauna torquata | reverse complement strand
CCCGGGGCGAGCTGCCGAGGCGCGGCCCCGCGGCGGCAGCTGTGCCCGGCCCCGGGCAGTCCCTGCAGCAGGGCCCGCGGAGCGGAGCCGCGCTCCTCGGGGGCAGGGCAGCTCCCGGCCCCTTTTGGCCGGCCCTTTCACGCCCTCCGATCCGGTTTCCAGGTGCCTGTCGTTCGGTTCCCGGCGCCCTTGGTCCTGCCGAGCAAGTGCGGGCAGGCGGCAAGACGTGCCGCGTTATCTGGGCTTTTTAAACCTAACTTCGTCCCGGGTTGGTGCGGGTTTTTTTTAATCCTTTACCATAATTATTTGTTCCTACACATGAAGATGGGTATCTTAACCATCTGGAGCCTGGATTAGGAACTTGAGGAATGCCTTGACTGAAGGCAAAAATCCAGCAGTTTTAGCTTCTTCCAATCAAGTACGGAAATAGCAGGCTGGCAAAGGGGGAAGGGCACGCAGAGCCAGGCTGCTCCACCCGGTGCCAGTGCCTCTGCTTTCTGCTTCACTGGCAGCCAAAGCGAAAGGGAGCCCAAAGCCAGAGCAGAGAGGGTCCAGCACCTCAGGCCGAGTTTTCGTGATGCAAGAGCTCTAACAGCAGACCAGAAACACCTCAGCCACAAGGACAGAACCACGCTAGAATTCCCTCTTTTCCCTTCAAATTTGTTTAAATAACAAATAACAGCAACAACAATAACGGGGGGAAAAAAAAAACAAAAAACAAAAACACACACACACAATACCTCTGGAACTGGAATGGGACATTCCATCCAGCAGGAGCAGAGCATGCAGCAGAGATTCCCTCTCCCATCCACAGCTGTCACAAACTCCATACTCCATACAAAAGTGTATCACTTTTGATCTGGATCAAATTTGTCCCACACAGTGATGGGAAACCAAACAAGCCTGCGGTCATAGCTATGAGCCACAGCACCTAGACAACGCAGTGGTGAAGAGCACAGCATTCCTCATGGTAAAGACCCAGACAGGACGTTGCTACTGGGCTCTAGCTTCTTGGGTACTAAAATATTCTGCAGGAAAAGGAGAACAGTGCCAAGTTCTCTGCAGGTGTCCGCATGAGCCACCACAGAGCAGCAGGCATCCACATCTCAGCATCCTGCATGGCTGGCACTAATTTAAGGTCAGGACCAAGGGCTAAATTATCATCCCACAAAGCTGAGCAAGGTCAAGTAAAAGGAACTATCTCCTCTGTCACCTAATCTGATCCCTTGGCAAAACTAGCGGGAGAACTCAAGCCTGCAAATGACCTGTATTTTGGGAACAAATGAAAGAGTTAAGACGATAATCTTATCCTGTAGTACTGCCCCATCCTGAACAAACATTAGAAAGGAAACTTATGTTCAAGGAGCACTAAGGTAAAACACTCCCCTCCATTTATGATTCTGAGCCCAGCTGATCACTGTCTTAGCCAAGAGATATTTTCTCAAGAAATGTCCCCTCCAGTATTTTGAAGATTTTAACTAAACATTTAAAGCAAGCACAAGCAGTAAACCCAAGACCTTTGGACCTGAAGAGCAGAACTTTTCTACCTCTGGATTCAGATAGGAAAATGACAACAAAATAAAAACTGTTCAAAGGTCTCCAGTGGAACTGATCAACAAGAGGGCTTCTCTCCCCTCCATTGCCAAACTGTTGTCCTAAGTTAAATAGAGCAGACCTTCTTCAGGTTTAAAGGTGATTCTTTCAGCACAGTATCACCTTCTCACTTGCCTAGAGCCTGTCCAGCCTGCCCTTCCAAAATGTAAGAACAGGCTACCAAATCCAGCACTTTTGAGAAGCACTAACTCACTCATACACCACCCCTGCCAAGATATTCCAGGCCATGAACAGCTATTATAAAAACAATCTCTTTTTGATTAAAAACCTAAACCTCATCAAAACTTCAAAACAGATGGATAAGCAAAAATATACTATGCCAACAGAAAGAAACAGCAATCATTTAAAGATGTCTTAAGGGAGGAGGGCGGTGAGTTTTAGAAGTAAAGAGAGAATAAATAAGCTGAATTTCAGGGGTAACAGGTTCCACACAGTTGGGGACTGCCATGTCAAGAACACTGTATCGCCTCTGATTCCAGATGCTAGCAGGAAAATGCTAACCATGAAGTCTAACATAAATGCAATAAACAACAGGCAGAGCTGCAAAAACCTTAACACCAAATTTTCCTTAAGCTGGAAAACTGCTGCGAAATTATAAGTTCATTTTTCTCCTCTAAGGAATGTTTTCAGTAGTGGTAATGAAGGTTTTTTTCAGGGAAATATCTCTGCACATTGCACATATGAGCTAGTGCTGTGCTATAATTGTCACAGAAAGGAAATTAACAGTATTCTAATGAGGAGTTTTGTTACAGACAAATTATCATCTTCCAAGTCTGTGAGAGCCTCTTAATTTAGACCGTCATTTCTCCCCACTGCGTACCCTAGTGATTCTACCTTGGAAAACAGTAATTGCTAGAGACACTAGGGAGCTGTGGGCCACCACAAAGCAGATGCAGTCAGAACATGGAAGGGCCACAGAAGAAACTTAGAGAGAAAAAGCTGGAGATAACAAATCCCAATCCATTTTCACATTCAGTTATGTAGGCAATCTTCTATATTCCTAATACTGCAAACAAAATGTAGGCATAGGTCCTTCCTGCATGGGAAGTGGCTAAAAAGGTCAGCTCATGAATATGCAGTTAAAAAGCTCTCAAAGGGACCCAGCCAACATCTGTTAGCCAAGCCTCCTGGAGCAAATCAAAACAGTTTGTTCAGAGGTCCTTTTTCCACCCAAAGAAGCCCCTTTTACAAAACTGCACAACTCTCACAGTTGAAACCAAACGGAGAAACCTACATAGCTTGATTACTGCATTGGAGCTCAGACCTGAAAGGCTCCTTCTGAAGCAAAATGCAGTATTTTGGATCAGAAGCCAAAAGCACTGCACCCTAGCAATAAGTTAGATAGCACATACTAAGTTAGAACTGGATCAAGCCAGTCAGATTAACCCCCTTAGACTCATCAAAATGGCAAAAGATCTTTAAGGACTACAGACTGTACAAATTGGGGGTTACTGTGCCCTAAAGGTAACAGTGGCAAATGGCTCTTTCAGCATCAGTGATGACAATATGAGCCTCACCTTTTAGAATTAATAAGAATCAGACAATACGGACTGCCTTTTGGGTTCTCCCTAATTCAGGAATGCTTTCCCTTCTGAAGAGAAGAAATAGTGGGGAAAAATAAAATCCAGTCTCACCTCTGACTTCCAACCTGTCTTGAAGGATTATCCACCTGACCCTCCCTCTTCTCCCTGTTATACTTACAGCTTTTTCAATTCTAGCACTGAAAAATTTCCAGTGCAGACTCTAGTCTTTCTACTTGCTGCTCTGTTCTGCCCCAGTAGCTGTTACTGGTTGCAGCTGGTTCTAACTGTCTCTTTCATTATAGCTGGAGAAATAATTAAATCCACCATTAACCCTTTCTGGACAGTTGCTTTAAGAGGAACCTCTTCTGTCAGGTCAGCCCTACAGTGTTTAAGATGTGTCTTTGTTCCTTTTTAACTGTCACCTGATGGGATCACAGCACACATTGGTGGGTTCATTCCAAATTAAAAGAATTGTTTGAAATTGAGACCAACTAGTAATTCAAGGTTAATTTCCAACATAAAATCGAGTCATGCTTACAATTAATCCCGAACTGCCAAGCTTTCAGACAGGAGGTCAAAGCTGAGGGGTGAAGGATGTGTCTCCAAGGATGACTAAACAAGATCTTTGTCTTCCCAGTGACTTTGCACCAAGGCCAGGCAATTCACACATCAGATTGAACATGAAGAGGAGATGGAGTCTGGTTTGTGGAAATAGAAAAGACAAAAATTTCTTAGAAAACAGTAGAAGGATTAGAGGAAAGAAAACAAATCATTGTTAAGAGAGTGTGAGTGAACAGAGAAGTGAACGGGCTGCTACTCTTTCTCCCCACCAACCAGCACTCAACAGCAACAGTTAAACTTTTAAGACTTTCTTCTTTATGTACTCAATGAGTAGAATACTTTCCTCTCACATCAGTGACTATGACTATAATCCCCATGGGATCCAGGAGGCCTTGGCAAGTGAACATTGTAATTCTTACCTGGGTGGTGTCATTACACAGGTTTTCACAGAGAACATAAGCCACCTGCCCAAACAGAGCCACAGCAGATTTAAGTGTGTTCTCCTTCCAGCTTTCGGTTCAAGCAACTTCATCTCCCTAAGCCAATGGAGCAGGCCAGGTTTTATAACAGTACACAGCGAACTCTGTTCTTCTTCACCTGCATGCTGGCCCTTGCACCCTTCTTCCCCCGTGACAGAATTGTGTGTCTGTTCTTTTGGAACATAGCTAACAAAAGGTGCTTTTCATGTAAAGTACCTATATTGGGCCTACTACCCCCACTATGGCATTTCACTTCCAGTTACTAATGAGATCTGTTCATTAACAGTCTAGACAAGAGTTGAGTTTGAAATCCTCTCACTGTTCACTAGCTCCAAGCTCCTTCCATCGTTGTCCTGTATGTTAAGAGCTTTCCCTTTAATGATTTTTAAGGTATGATTTTTTTTATACTGACATGAAAGTACAGGCTCCAAAGCACTTTTCTTCCTCAGGAAAGTAAGGGATTTCTGAATAGGAGATATTTGTAGCAGTACAGTGGAATGGATTTTATTAAATCCTTTTCAATATTATTATGCATTCTGCTATTGAGACCCTTGTAAAGACATTAGGAAATGTTTAAGATATTGCTATCCCAAATATGCATCTGTTCACTCTGGCAAAAAATAAAACGTCTTGAACAATTAGAGCTAAAAGGGAAAGTAACTGCCTGAGTTCCTGAGCTTTAAATAATATACACAGAAAAAGGAATAGAATCCTTATAATCTGTGAAATATTTACAACAATTTTTACTAAGGCTTTGAATGCAATTTTCAAAAGTACCTGAAGGTGTCTGAAATTGAATCAGATTTAAGCTCCTATGAGGCTAAGGATCCTACAGGGCACTCTCAAAAGCAGGACTTAGGCTACTAAGTCAGGTGTCTTTAAAAACTGCCAAGCTACTGTATAGACTACAAGCAGTATACAGTTTCAAACAAATTGCCCTAAAAAGTCAAGTGAACCCCATTCACTTAATGAGTGCTCACCAGATCATGGTTTATCAATTCTGCCTTCAGGTGGTTAGTTGAAAGCACTTGTCAGTAGCAGGTTGGTAGTACTTCATGGTCTGAGGATCCTTCGCTAACTTTATCCTGGAGAGAAGACAGACAAGAAGCTTGTGCATATCAGTAAGAAATGAAATACATTTCATCTCTGCTACAACAGTAGAGACCTTGTGGGCTTCAGGAAATAAATGCAAGAGGAGGTGTAAGGGGGATTCACTACCTGTGAGCAGAAACGCATTAGTGTTACTGAACACACAGGAAGCTCCAGGATATGGAAATCAAAGAATCTGGCGGGGAGCAGTAGGGTATGTTGTATTTCATGCACTGTCTTTTGCATCAAAGTACATCATGTACACTACGCACATCCAGCATGGCTGGAACAGAAGGTGTCAGCTAGCCAGGACGCAGCCACTGCTTTCTGCAGATGAACCTATGTCCAGTGTGTGCTGCCTCCTCTTGTGCTTTCTAATGGGTCAGAAGATCCAGAGATCCTCACAAGGTTCTCTAATCCTGACTCCTGAAGGATTTAGGAGTCACAGGGCATCTCTCAGCCTTGCAATTTCATGTCCTTGTTCTTCTGTTCTCCTGCTGGTTGCAACTAAAGTGTGCCTGATAGGTGAAAAGATACAACGGGCAAGTATGGGTCCAGGTCTTAGACACCAAGCACAAACCCTTTTCTCCTACTTTTGTGTCCAGCTCTTAATTTTCATGTTCAAGCAGCTCTGTCTATTGTTACTGCTAAGAGAGCAATCAAGGTCCTCTGAAAAGATAAACTCCCAAATTAGCCTTCCAGTCTGAAGAACACCTTGTTATTGAGAAGACTCTTCCTTTTCTCAGCTTCCCCCTTCCATTCATGTAACCTAATTTGGTTTCAAATTCATTTCCATTCCTGCCTTTGAGTACTACCATTAATCGATATAATGGAGGCAAGGAACTGGGATAACTCCAGCACATGACAGGAAAAAGGAAGGGTAGGGAACACTTAACACAACTTACTTCTTTGTAGTACTAGGCCAGTGACTGGCACGGTTTGCATGGATGCTGAGAAACAGTGATGCTTCAGCAGGGCTTTACAACACTTCATCCTATCTGCAGCCATTTCAAACAGCACAGAATGGACTGTAAAGCAGAGGAGCATCAGGAACCCTTACAAATATTGCAAAGTTGCCAGCTGTTCCACAAAAACAGTATTTTTCCCCCCAGTAAGAGAAGGTTAAGGTTACAGAGAAGCAGCTTACCACTTATCCTGGCATAGACTTGCAAAATCTGAATTTTCCCAGTGAGTTTGGTTTGCACTTCAGAAATGTCTGCCAGGCCCTGAGGCCTGGTGGTCAGAGCAGTTAGTTCCCAGCGCTTTGTGTGGCCGTACCACTGAGACAAGTGTCCCCAAACAATCAGCTGGATGTGCCAAAACCGGGCGATTCGCTTAAAATAATGAGATTTTTAAAATTACTTCAGGATAGTATGTTAACATGGCACGGAAGTTACGTTTCCGAGCTTCAGTTCTGAGACTCAGTCTCTCCCTCTCTTCCAACTCTCCAACTCCCTCTTTCCAAACGAAAGCTTTTTCAGGAATCATTTCAGGAATCACAGCTTGAGGTGAAACAGGCACGACCGTCAGCGCGGGCAGGCAGAGGCCCGTGTCTGCGCCCACGTCCACGCAGCCCGCGGGCACGGCCCGCCGGCGCCAGCAGCCCCAGAGCCCAGGCCGTGCGGAGGGGCAGCACCCCGCCGGGCAGGGCCGCTCCTCTCCCCCGCGGCACAAACCGCCTCCGCGCTGCCCGCGGGTCACGCCTTTTCCTCAAGGGCGGCCGGGCCGCGGCTACGAGGGGCGGCTCGGGGACCCCACCGCCCGCCGCAGCGGCTCTGTCCCGCCGGTCTCCGAGGCTCGCTGAGCTCCTGTCAGGGCGGAGCTGCGCGGGACCCGCGCGCCGCCTGGCGGCCGAGCAGGCGGCCCCGGGCCGAGCAGGGCCAGAAGCTGTTTTCCCATTTCCATAGAAATACGCGTCCTCCGGTGCTTGCTGGGCCTTAACTATAAAGGACAAGGCTTTTTCAGCATCGCCTTTCATAAAGAAGACGACAAACACAGTACACATTATTTTATTGAAATACTTGAAAAGGCCAGCAATGGAAAAATAAGTTTGTCACAAGGGAGGATTTAATGTTTGATTTACGTGATCCTTAGAAAAGCTGTGTCTACAGGTAATTCCAGCCAGTTACAGAATGCACTGTGACCCATGCAACTAATATACTACAGCAGAATAGGCACTGTGTACTAGTTTAGTTCTATCTTATACACAGCTTTTAACAGGTATGATTGACAAATGTAAGAAATTAAACAGCACTTTTGGAATTATTAACATTTATAATATACAAATTTTCTTAATCTGATTCATAAGGGTTATAAAACAACATAGTGGAAAATGAATAACAATTACACATAGCATGTGAAGTTGATCTGGCAGTTTTTGAAGTTTATGTTTTTCCTTTTAAAAGAAATATTAGACTGCTAAGCACGTCACTGGTCATATAACATACAAAATCATAGGCCAGAACAGCAACTGTGACTTTTTCTTGAAACAGATATTACAGTGGGGAAAGTTGTTGTTGTCATCGTCAGTTAGAAAGAACAGGTTAAAAAGAAAATCACAAATTCTGCCTGGTATAGTTTGTAGTCCAAGAAGATGAAGTCACTTCAAATTAAAGTGAAATAAATAAGCAATCCTTGAGGAAGTCTGATCCTTGAGTTGAACCTACTCTATCGAAAATGAATTTCAACTATACACTAGTATGTCACCATGGTGAAATACCTAAGAACAGTATTTTGAATAATTTTTGGGAAGCAATGCTGCACTGCTTTAATATGTACAGATTATTTACAACAAATTCCCTTTTGGCCTCACAAGTTAAGCCATTTTAGCTGGCTGCTAAGATGCAATTCTTTTTTCCACGCATTATGCAATACTGTAGTTAGAGCTATAATTTAAAATAATCTTATGCATGAATTACAAATATTAATAAAGTAACTCTGCATATATAAATATTCCTAGCAGAATTTAAAGCATTCAGAATGTACATAAAAGTTTATTTTTATTTGGTAGGGCCAGATGTGCTTCTTCTCAGATCATCGTTGCTTTAATAATGCTTTGTACATAGCAAAACCCAAAACTGCAAAGACAGTAGCACCAAAACTTGCTCGGAGCCAAAACGTAGAGCTCTTGAGGTCCGCTTGTGTCACATGCCTAAAATTTAACACATACACAAAACCAAATTATTTTCAGGACAAAAATATCAGAGAACTCGTGCTAAGCTACTCTGCTTTTGGAAATTCATCACTACACTTGTCACAGGCAATGAGCTTACAATTCTGTCTTACGAGTACTTAAACAGTCATTTTACTTTTCTTAAAAGCTTAGGACTTGATCTGCAGCCATGATCACATTCATACATCTCACTAAAGTCAGAACTCGCACAACTGAAGAAGAATGCAGCAGCAAGTCATTAATCATCTATGAATATGGAGAGGGCAGTGTGTCTCCTTTGAGACTACCAGCAAATATTCAGAAAATAAAAACAAAAATAGCTAGCAAATAAATAATAATCCGTAGTGAGAACAAGTCCATCACAGCAAAATAAAACTTTTTTTTTTGGTTGCATATTTCCTTGCAAGACTTTCCAGTCCTGTTGAATATCTACTTATATTTCACCCCCCTCGAAAAAAGTTTACTGACAAGTAGCAAGTAATATTTTTCCAAAAGCTAGAATCAAAAGAATGACAATTTGTAAATCCCTTTCTTCCCAGTACAGTCACAAGAACAGCAATAGAAACAGTCATCCAATACCAAGCTGAAAGCTAAGAAAATGTGCTAGTGAAACAGGCAGTGACAATGGCATCAACAGAAAAAGACAAGATACAGCAACAGTATGAAGTGATCAGATGACATAAAAAGCCACATTTCGCATGACAGTAGACAGCCAATGACCCAAGTCTCCCAAATACTGCAGGAAGTTTGTGAGCATGCTCAGTTAAACACCGCTAGCCATCCTCAACAGTCTGAAGTATGACAGCTTACCATAAAGCAGGAGCTACCATTTAAAACCAGTTATCATAAATGCCATAATTCAAAGCACAAGAAGTTCCTGAATAATATTAAAGAGTTTTTGTTTGTTTTTGTTTAAGATAGAATTTATGAAAGAACTTCACTAGCCTATGCATTTTAGCCTGTATTTATCATCACAGGTTACTCAGCAAAAACTGCAGGAGTATTAAGTCCAAGGAGCATACAGAGATCCTAAGCATACACAGTACATAAGAAAGTTCATGTAGTGTGAACTGCAGAGCTCTCAGATACAAGCTGTTTAGTAAAGCAGGAACTTGTACTTGCTATAAAAACACAAAAACAATTTATGATATTATTTAGTAGACATTTGCAGGAGCAGTATAAGCTATATAGATAATCAGTGTAGTGTAGTATCACATGCTGAAGAACAGGCACAAATTCTCTAGTGCACTAACAGCGAAATACAGCTGCTCGCTAAAAATTCCTGATCTTTTTTAAGAATATCTTGGTGGGTTACGGAACAGATCGAATTCATGAATTCCTGCAAGCATTAGTTCTACAGCTACTTTTGACAAACTCTCTGCAAACTATATGTCAAGTGGTTGTTGAGGGGAAGAAAGGGAAAAGGCAATGGCAAGGTCACCTTAGTTTGGCTGCTGTTACCTGTCTTCAAGTAAACGTGGACCAAGAGATGACTCCATGAAGATGGAATCTTCTACAAAGTTGACGGCGTGCACCTGCTGCATAATACTGCTCTCCTCGTCTGCTAACAGCATGGCACCCAACTCATCTATGTAGGGTCTTAACCTTTTTACACACATGCACAGTTTGCAGTTCATAGCATGGCTCAACAATAGCAAGTGTCTCAAATATGCCCAAATGACAAAGCCCAAAGAATTTATCATTTTTACCCATCTAACCTATGATTCTTGTGCAGTCGTTAAAAACTTAGTGCTTGGGGAAAAACAGAAATAAATGGAGTTTGTATTTTTGAGGAGCAAAGTCAAAAGTATGACTTTATATAACAAAATGCCATTGCTTTAAGGACAAAGAAAACTGCTTAAGAAACTGAATTTCTTCCTACTCCATCCCCAAAGCATACATTTTCATGTGTCCACAGGATACTGTAATACTCATGCACCATATACATGAGCTAGAGTACCTGTGCTAAACACACTGGAATGATTCTTCACACATCAGCTCTAAGATTGTCACGGTCTCATTACTGTTGATAATTCAAACCAAGACCATTTTATTACTATGAAAAGCTCTAGCTTTTTTTTTTTTAAAGACTATAAAACCCTTGTCTTAAAAGCTGTAATTTATAAAACGTATTTGTGTATGTAAAATAAATCACTTGTATCTAACATGATGTTAATAGGTTATGTGACAAGCTCTGTTGGGTGAGTATTTGTGTAACTAACAAATCTCAAGATTAATTTGGTTAATTCAAATGCCCAACTATTTGTATAATTTAAAAAGCATCCTTTTAAAAGTGCAAATTGGTGTTTAAATTGCAAATGAATACTTTTGCATTGCCCCATAAAGCACTCTCACATCTAGATGTTCTGACTCCTATCTATAATTTGCTTTGACTTTTGCACATGTCCATATTCAATGGTATGCGAGGAACTTGCTGAGCATGCTTCATCCTTTTAAAAACAATTAATATATTGTCAGTCATGATAAAATCCTCTTTTCATGTCTAAAGGGAGAGTAAATTGACTCTGATCCCTTTTCTAAGCCTAACAGTTACAGATTCTTTCATTTAAAGAAACTAAATCAAAGTAGGGATTTAGTTTATAACCTCAAAGGAATCTACTGACTTCAATAAGCAACAGTTAGGGTCCTCTGAACATCTCAGTCCAAACATCCGAATTCCAAAAATACTCACTGAAATTCAGAACACTATGGATGTCTAATTGCTTTACACCTTTGAAAAAAATCCAGTTTTTCTTTCTTCTGGGTTCCTTACACTGTCCTAGACTCCATTTTTGCAACTTCAATCCCTAATATTGTTCAGCTGCCATTAAGAAAAAAAATTTAAATAAAAAAATTATCAATGTTTGTTTCTGACACAGGTTCTTTGACTTGAAGGTAGCTATAATACATAAACTTTGCTCAACACATTACCTCTTCAATAAAAAACATTCACATTTTAATTCACTGTGGTTGTGTAGTTTATGAAACTATTTTCACCAGTGGTAGAAATTATTACTGCCTTGCTAGTAAGAGAGTAGTAACTGACACTTTTGCTAACTCCAAACCAGAAAAATTATTCTCACCAGGGGAAAAAATTATATATGGATGTGTGCACACATACACACACACACTAGTAGTTAGAACTCCATAAATAATCAAGAATTTCAAATAGAGCATCATTAGCTTTCAAATTTCTAAAATAGATTGGTGTGTGTATTTAGACACATAATTAGTTCTACATATATAAGGTGTCTAGAAAATTTGCCTCTGTCATAAAATTCAGATTTTAATGCACATTTTGGAAAAAAAAAGGCAGATTTTTACTCAACCTGCCCTTAATAGCGAGTCAAGTGACTTGCCACTTGTTGAATCTTTGAGATCTGTACAGTCTTTCTTTAAGAGGCTTTAACAACTCACAAGAAGTTTGCAACGTGCACTTATCAAGAAGTTAACTGAGCATGCCTGTCATGGTTACACACAGAAAACCGCCGAGTTATGGGCAAATACTGACACTTTTCCCCATGTCAGCAGAATAAGAATCCCAAGTCTTGGGAGATTTATCCTTAACTATCAAAATTCAAAATCATTCCCATATAAACTAAAAATGCATTTTAAAAGCAGAGTAGTGAGGCCAACAGACTAGTCACATGGCTACTGACACCAAAATTCTAAGCAAGTTTAATGCAATCAACAAGCAGCAGCAGTCTGCTCTGACAGGTGATAGGTTCTAACAATAAAATACAAGCAACTAAATTCCAGAAGCATTGCGTAACATGTACAAGCTGCTGCAGCTTCCCTTCAGGCACAAAGTTTTCCTAGGATGCAAACCAACTCCAGCAGTTAGAATTTTTCCCCATGCATTAGTTATCTAAAATGTGAAAAGCACCAAGTGCATCTTATTATCTACAAAATCTAAAAAGAATTTTAAATGCCAATTCAATATAGTCTATTTGGAAAGAAGTCAGGGGATGTAGCTTTGCAAAACTCTACTCAATATGGGGCACTAACCATTTTAGAGAAGAAAGAATACAGGTGACAAAAATGTTGTTATACTCTCCTAATTTTAGGGACACCCAAGTAAAGGGATAGATTTCTGCCATCAGATTGAATGGTAGTATGATACTACAGTTTTGAACAAATGATCTGCTTGTGCTGCACGTAGTGAAAAATAAAGCCCAGATTATATCCTTAGAACTTCCCCATTATTACAGGAAAATGAAACTATTGCTTATAATTCCTGAAACAACCATGTTCTATATGCAAGTAGAACTTCACCTATATTTCACATTATTTAAAAACTTTAGAAGGAAGAAAATAAAATGGTCTGAGAAGTCTCCCTCACTGAACAACAAAATTCTCATGCATAACAATTATTTTGAAATGAACTCAGCTGACAGAAAAGTGCCACTACTATACAAGCAAAAGGCAGCAAGTGAATGAATTTAAACCAAGAAAGCAGAAAAACACACTTAAAAATCCATGCTCTGGAGTTAGGGAAGAAAAAAAGCCCAAAATCCAAGCTGATAATTAAAGAAAGGGTTTGAATGACATACGCAGAAACCTTGCTTTTAAAAAGAGGTAAAACAATGTAGTAAGAAGAGATTAAGTGCCAGCCAGACAAATACAAATGAACACCTAAAGGAAAGAACAAATTAAAAATATAAAAATACTACAGCATAGTAACAAGTCTCATGCACGCATTTACTGTGCTTTGAATGCAGTGCCTTCTTCCTCAAAGAACCAATAAAGTGTGATCCTGGGTAGTTCAAACCAACAATCCTGTTCCAGCACAAGTATCTCCAAACTGAACTTCCACATTTGTTGAACTTGCCTTTCTGACAGCCTATAAAGCCTCAGGAGAGTCTTTGAAGTTTGTCCATAGAAGAGAAACTAAAGGTGGGCATGAATAGGTTGTTCAGCTGCATAGAGGCATCGTTCTTCCTTTAATTACTGAATTGGGAATATTCTAATGTACTATTATATTTTGCCTTGGTAACAGTGTTTAAGCACTACTTAGCAACAAACGATACAGGAAGGAGTCCAATCTGAAAGATTTTGGTTTACCTACTTCCACTGTCTCGAGCTTCGGAATAGGAAGAGATCAGGAGAACAGGAACTCTTGAGAAGCCTCCTGTACCCATTAGTTCCCTAACTTTTGCCAAACTTCCTGACCTAATGGTAAGCACTTGTAAAAGCAAAATAAGAAAAGTCAAATAAAGTAGCTACATCAGAAAATCCTCCTTGATTCAAATGCTTTCTCTAATCAAAAATCATTAAAATGCTTCTAAAAATGCTTCTAAGAAGCTAACATTTCTAAACAAGAAAACTACTTCTACGCTCCTAAGTCTACAGTTAGGGGCCACTCCCTGTTGTTTACAGACATCTCAGCTCTAGCATTCTTTACTATATATACAGTAGTCCACTGCATGGTGAATAACCTGCAGCAACATGGGAAAGCTACTGAAGAGCTAACTAGGAAGCAAGCTGTTGAGAAGAAATTAGCCTGCTGGAAACCTGCAACAAAACCCCAGTGACTATCTGAATGACTACAGACAAAGATTCTAGGAAATAATTTTTCCTTTCTGTAGGATTAGTGCAGAAGTCTGTGAGGAATTCTCTTTGCCTCGAATTACAGTCTTGATAGATACTCCACACTATCTAGTGACAGGGTGTGGAAAGACAGCATCCCAAAACTTCTCAAACAAAGGTTTCAATTCCTTCAGTCCG
>VXAL01008062.1:0-10640 GCA_013399475.1 Chauna torquata | reverse complement strand
ATAAATAAATAAATAAATAAATGAGCAGCAAGTGACAGGTTTAAGAAAGAGTTTAAGGGTGTAAATTTGGCATGACAGAGAAATTAATGACTGTATTTTCATACATTGTAGAATGTAATGTTTAAACAGACCATCATGGTCATCCTGTTTGACCTTCTGCATAACACGGGCCAAGGAACTTCACCCAGTATGCTCCACATCAAGCCTATAAATTCATCTGGAGCTAGAACATATAATTTAGAAAGACATGTAGCTCTGAGTTAAGCATTGCAGTTGAAGAGTCTATCATGTTCCTGCTTAAATTATCCCAATGGTTAATTACGCTACCCATGAAGTGTTTGCACCTTGTTTGTATTTCTGATCTTTTTGTCTAACTTTGCCTTCCAAGCAGTGCCTCTTATGTCTTTCTGTGAGATTCTGACATAAATATCTGTTTCTTCACCTATTTCTATTATAGTTTGTTCAAATTTAGCTCTCTCACTACAAGATATATTTTCTTGGCCTCCAACACATTTTGTTATCTCCTTCTGGAACCTCTCCTAATTTGGAGTACTTATTTGAGGAAATCATTCTTTTAATCTGACTAATGCTTTCTAGTTAGAGATAATATTGCTTTCTATACATTACTTAACATTTGTTGGTGTGATAGAGAAAAAACAAATTTTTGCCTCTTATAGGGATACCCAGTGACCAAGTAGAGGGTCTTCCTTCTTTCTTTCACTTTATGCTTTATAACCAAATGTAACATAAAGTTTTTTCAGGAAAAAAAAAAAAGAAAGAAAGAAAGAAAGAAAAAGAAAAGAAAAAAGAACAGTTTTAGGAGAAGAGAGAGGGAGGTAGTAACAATAAGACCAAGCAGCCTTGTTAAAAGATCTTTGAAATGAAAGCTAGGAAGAATGAAGTTCACATCCTTGCTTGAAAACAGATCTGTCAGGGGACCGAACTGATTTTTCACTGCCAGTGTCACCACAGTCTGTTACAAGTTTGGGTATACTGAATTTATGAAGAGTAAGCATTACCTTGAGAGTCTAGACTAATGCAGAAATAAATACATTTGATCCTGGAAATGCTTAAATGAATTTCTTCAATGCTTGAAAACCATGTTTTGATCTGAAGCTGCTCATTCTATGTTAATAATACTGATTTTCTCAAAGTCATTATTTTCTGTAAATTCACAATAGAACATATGTTTAACTAAGCACCTATTATTATAAATTTCATTGTTTAATTCCAGAGGACATTCTTCCAATTTGTAATATGCTTTTCTGTTTTTCTGAGACATGGTCAAGCATTTAGCTGTATGATATTTGAACGAATTTGCCATGTTCTCTGTAACCAGGATTTCATCACCAGGGGCACTGACCTTGGAAGTCATCTAGTAATTCTATGTATTTTTTACAACTGCCATTTTCACTTAATATTTTTAAAATAATTATTATGATGATACAAACATCTTCTGAATTTTGTTTCAGTTCAGGATTTCGGAGTTCCCTTGTACTATTCATGAAGGAAGACTTTGCTGTAGATATTGGCAACCTTATTATGCATATCTGTTTTCTGGCACACAAAGATATTTTTGGAAGTACATCCTGATCCATAGCTGTTCTGAACCTTACAGGGCTCTTGTTGTTGCTTTTTGAAATCACAGACAGCATAAATAACCTTTAAGGCTATCTTGAAGCCTGGAAATGGACACACAGGCTGTGCAGAGGAGCGTCTAACAGCTAGGTTTGGTGACTTAGGTGCTTGCCCTACTCTGCTGGGGGAGGCAGAGGTGCTACGGCTCTCTCCAGGGAGACACATTTGGAAACTTCTGTGACAATGTCAGAAGACAGCTTTTAATTGATTGATTTGTGGTGGCAATTTTCTCCAAGGCTTTTAAAGGAAGAAGTCAAATGCTGTGAGTTTTGCTATGTTGTTGCATGCTGATCTGCTACAACTTGCCAGTGACATCCCGTCAGAGACCATTCTCTCCCCAGGTTCTCTGTGAGATTTTCACCCAGCAAATACAAGATCTGTAGGATATCCCCTGGACTCACACAAGCTCTCTGTCACTGCAAGCTGCTGTGTAAGTCCAGATCACTGAGCAGCTGCAGGTCTCTTAGCCACATGTTTCTGACCATGCACCAGCACCAGCATTTGCCAGGCAGAGGTGCAACCAGCACTGCTCCAGGAAAAGAAATACTATAGAACCAGGCATCTTGTCAGTATGTTTTATGCTCATTAACAGTTCTGTGCTGTGAAATATGCTAAATGCTTTTAGCAATGGAAAAAACATAAAAGTGAATCCCAGCATACCAATGTATGCATAAAATTAAAAAATAAATATGAAGGCATAGTCTCAAATGAAAAGAAGACACAATTGGAAGGGATCGTTACTGACAGATAAACCACAGTCCTGGTAAGAAATGTCATGGTTCATCAGATTTTGGAAGAATCATTTGAGTTCAGTGAATGAAGATAAAGCCTTGAACTTGCAAATTCTCCTCATTGCAGCAACAAACATGCAATGTCAAGAGAAGGAAAACATCACTACATTTCCATAAATCTTGAAGATTCATGCAAGAAAAGATTTCTGTTTGCATTCTCTGTCCCTTGTCTGAACACATAAGTGAATGCTTCACTGATTTATTTATTTATTTTTGTGGTTATTGTTTTGTTGGTGTTGTTTTCTTTGTTTTCTCATCTGGTTCTTTCTACAGTTACATAAATATATGTTTGGCTTAGCAATCTACAATCTTTCTAAATGTATTCTTTACAGTGCTTAATATATACTTCAGTTATTTCATCTTACTAATAGAGTGCCACAGTGGAAATTACAAAAGTAAATCCTTCTGTGCTGAAGAAAACATATCTTATGCATATCAGGATTTTCTGTCACATAAATAAAACTGAAAGATTTTTTCCTCTCATCACATTTTGCAAAGGTTCCAAGGAAATGTGACTCCATTTTCTTTTTAAAAAAATTTTTTTAAAAAGGTTCAAATTCTTTCTTTGCACAAAGTCACTGAAAATAAATTATCCAGAACTCTATGTGCTGCTGTATTTTTTTACATTAATGCTCTAAAAGTCTGTTATTTAACTTTACATTCCACACTATCCTGGAATATTATTTTTACATATTTTTACATATTTTTTCTTTGTATTTCATTTGGTGAAAATAATATATTGCTCTAACTACTTGGGATCAGCAATGTCTGCCTACATAGTTGGCTTATAAATTACCTTTCATATTGTCACCTTAGAAATGTCAAATGTCAGCTATCAAAATTTCAACTCTTACGATCTTTCTACTTGCTTTACTTCATGTGCACCCAGACTACTCTTACGCTTAGAAGACACAAGTCACAAAATCATAGAATCATTAAGGTTGGAAAAAAATCTTAAGATCATCAAGTCCAACTATTGCCTACCACTACAAGTCCACCACTAAACCTTATCCCTAAGTGCCATATCCACATGTCTATTAAACACCTCCAGGGATGGGGACTCCACCACTCCACAGAATCACAGAACGGTTAAGGTTGGAAGATACCTGTTGAGATCATCTAGTCCAACCTCCCTGCCAAGCAGGGTCACCTAGAGCGCATTGCACAGGATTGCATCCAGGCAGGTTGTGAATGTCTCCAGAGGAGGCTCCACAGACTCTCTGGGCAACCTGCTCCAGTGCTCACAGTAAAGAGGTGTTTTCTCATACTCAGCTGGAACCTCCTGTGTTTCAGTTTGTGCCCATTGCCTCTTGTGTTGTCACTGGGCGCCACTAAAAAGAATCTGACCCTGTCCTCTTGACACCCTGCCTTCAGATATTTATAGATGTTGATAAGATCCCCTCTCAGTATTCTCACCTCCAAGCTAAACAGGCCCAGCTCTCAGCCTCCCCTTGTATGAGGGATGCTCCAGTCCCCTAATCATCTTAGTAGCTCTCCACTGGACTTGCTCCATGTCCCTCTTGTACTGGGGAGGCCTGAACTGGACACAATATTCCAGGTGTGGCCTCATCAGGGCTGAGTAGAGGGGGAGGATCACCTCTCTCGACCTGCTGGCAACTCTCTTCCTAATGCGCGCCAGGATCCCATTGGTTTTCTTGGCTGCAAGGGCACATTGCTGGCTCATGGCTAACCAGCTCTTCACCAGGACTTCCAGGTCCTCCTCCACAGAGCTGCTTTCCAGCAGGTCAGTCCCCCAACTTGTACTGGTGCATGGGTTATTCCTCCCTAGATGCAAGACCCTGCACTTGCCTTTGTTGAACTTAAAGGCAACTCTCCGCCCAACCCTCCAGCCTCTTCAGGTCCCTCTGAATGCCAGCACAGCCCTCTGGTGTATGAGCTACTGCTCAAAGTTTTGTATCATCAGCAAACTTGCGGAGGGTGCACTCTATTCCATCATCCAGGTCATTGATGAATAAGTTGAACAAGACGACCCAGTACCGACCCGTGGGAGACACCGCTAGCTATAGGCCTCCAACTAGACTGCACCACTGAGTACAACCCTCTGAGCTCTGCAATCCAGCACATTCTCAGTCCACCTCACTGTCCACTCATCTATCCTGCACTTCCTTGCGTATGAGGGTGTTAAGAGACACAGCATTGCAAACCTTGCTGAAGTCAAAGTAGGCAACATCCACTGCTCTCCCATCATCTACCCAGCCAGCCATCCCATCCTAGAAGGCTATCAGATTGGTTAAGCATGACTTCACCTTGGTGAATCCATGCTGGCTACTCCCCATCATCTTCTGATCCTCCACATGCTTGGAGATGACCTCCAGGATGAGCTGTTCCATAATCCTTCCAAGGATGGAGATGAGGGTGACTGGCCTATAGTTTCCTGGGTCCTCCTTCTTGCCCTTTTTGAAGACCAGAGTGACAAAGGCTTTCTTCCAGTCCTCAGGCACGTCTCCAGTTCTCCATGACCTTTCAAAGATGATGGAGAGTAGCCTAGCAATAATACCCACCAGCTCCCTCAGCACTTGTGGGTGCGTCCCATCAGGGCCCATGGAATTGTGGGTGTCAGGTTTGCCTAAATGGTCTCTAACCTGATCCTCCTCCACCAAGGAAAAGTCTTCTTGTCTCCAGACTCCCTCTTTGGTTTATAGGGTCTGAGATTCCTGAGGGTTGGTCTTAGCAGTGAAGACAAAAGCAAAGAAGACATTCAGTAACTCTACCTTCTCTGTATCATTCGTCACCAGGGCACCCATTCTATTCAACAGCAGTCCCACATTTTCCCTAGTCTTCCTTTTGCTATTGGTATATTTGAAGAAGCCCTTCTTGTTCTCCTTGACATACCTTGCCAGATTTAATTCCAGATGGGCCTTGGTCTTCCTCATTGCATCCCTGCATACTCTGACAATGTCCCTATACTCCTTCCAAGTGGCCTGTCCATTTTTCCACATGCAGTATACTTCCTTCTTCCATCTGAGTTTTGCCAGGAACTCCTTGCTCATCCATGCAGGTCTCCTGCCCACTTTGCTCAACTTCTTGCTCATAGGGATACATCGATTTTGAGCTTGGAGGAAGGGATGCTTGAATATTGACCAACTCTCTTGGACTCCCCTTCCTTCTAGGGGCCTAACCCATGGGATTCTTCCAAGTAGGTCCCTGAAGAGGCCAAAGTTTGCTCTCCAGAAGTCCAGGGTTTTGGTTCTAATTTTTGCTCTGCTTTCTCCTCACAAGATCCTGAAGTCTACCATCTCTTGATCATTGCAGCCAAGGCTGCCCCCAGCCTTCACATCTCCAACCAGCCCTTCTTTGTTAATACAAGGTCCAGCAGCACACCTATCCTCATTGACTCCTTGACCACCTGTGTCAAAAAGTTATCATCAATGCTCTGCAGGAACCTCCTGGGCTGTTCATGCCTAGCTGTGTGGTCTTTCCAGCAGATATCAGGGTGGCTGAAGTCACCCATGAGAACCAGGACTTGTGATTGTGAGACTACTTCCAGCTGTCTGTGGAAGGCTTCATCTACTTCCTCTTCCTGATCAGGTGGCCTGTAGCAAACATCTACAACAGTATCAGCCACGGTAGCCAGCCCTTTAATCCTTACCCATAAGCTCTCAACTCACTCTTCTTCTGCCCCTAGACAGAGCTCAATGCATTCCAGTTGCTCTTTCACATAAAGCACAACTTCACCACCTCGCCTTCCTGGCCTGTCTTTCCTGCAAAGCATATAGCCCTCCATGACAGCACGCCAGTAATGTGAGCTATCCCACTATGTTTCTGTAATTGCAATGAGATCATAGCCTTGTGACCACACACTGATCTCCAATTCTTCCTGTTTATTTCCCATGCTACGTGCATTGCTGTACAAGCATTTCAGGGGGTGGTCAAGCCTACAGGTTTCCCAGGAGGGGTGCAAGAGGATCCTCCATAGTCATATCCTGCACTAACTTCCCTGGCTGCATGCACCCACTGGAGGCATCCTGACTTGAGCTGCTTTTTTCTGCCTACCCCATCCCTGTAACTCTCCTCTTCCCCTGTGTTTCCTAGTTTAAAGCCCCTTTACCAGGTTGGCCATCCTGTTAGCAAAGACACATGTGCCCCTCTTAGTGAGGTGGATCCCAACTCTCACCATTAGTTCTTGATCTTCAAATACGGTTCCACAGTCATAGAAACCAAAACCCTGCGCCAACAACAGCAGTGCAGCCAGTCGTTAACTTGGAATGTCCTCCTCTTCCTTCTCCAATCCTTCCCCCTCACTGGAAGTATTGAGGAAAAAATTACCAGGGCTCCCAGACCTTTGACCACCATGCCCAGAGCTCTACAGTCCTGTTTGATGGTTTCTAATTTACCCTTGGTGTCATTAGCACCCACATGGAAAAGCAGCATAGGGTAATAATCTGACTCATGGACAAGCTTTGGCAGTCTTTCCATGACATCTCTTATTGGAGCCCCTGGCAGGCAACAAACCTCTCTAGACAAGAGGTCACGTTGGCAGATAGGTTCCTCCATACCCTGCAGCAGGGAGTCAACCACAACAGTCACCTGCCGCTTCTTCCAGGTATTCCCGTTAGACGCAGGGTCAGTCAGTCTGGGTACCTCCCTTGAAGTCTTGCCCAGCTCTTCCTCAGCCTGAAGGGCGCCAAACCTATTCCTCAATCGCAAGACTTCAGGAGGAGTAAAAGCCTTTCTCCTGTTAGGAGAAGTGACCAGCTTCCAGCCCTCTTCTATGGTGTTATGATGGACCGCTTCGTGTGGCACAGAGCCCTCTGACAACTCCACTGCTGTATGGGGTTAGGACTGCTGGAGTTCTATGGTCTCCATGAACACCCTGTCTATCTCTTGCTCATCTTCTCAGAGGCTTCGCAATCTGCTGACTTCCTCTTGTAACTCCCTTACTTGTCTGCACAGCTCGTGGACAACAGCACGTCTTCTACAGCAGAGCTGAATATCAGTCCAGGCCTCCCAGAGAGGCTACAAGCACTCCCAGCAGCCTGAGAGCTGAAGAGATGCATCTGTTTTCAGAGGGTCTGTCTCAGCTGACACCTCTGACTTAGCTGATGAAGTGACTCCAGCAGCTGTTGGGGAATATGCTCTGCGGCCTGTCATGAGCATATCTGAGGAAGCATACACTACTAGGACTGGAAACAAAGGTACCCTCTTGCACCCTTCTGTGTGAACTGCTGCTCAAACTGCTGTGTCTGTTCGCTGCACCTGGTAGCTGTGCCCTTGGCCTGTGCAGATCCAGTTGCAGGGTTAAGGTGTGCTTGGCACAACCTGCTTGGCCAGTGGAACAGCTTCCTTCCAAGAGGCACCCTCCCGGTGCGCCCTCCTGCACCAACTGCCGTGCCATGCCTTGGCTGAGGCACCATGCCCTGTTTGCCCGTCCTGGTCACCACGCTCCTGGCCACTCACAGTTCGTAGGGTTGCCATTTGCAAGTGTGGGGGGTGGCCACCATTACTCCTGGCCCTGCCCACACCTCGTCAACTGCTGTCCTCAGAGCTTCTGGCTCCTGGCAGTTTTCAGCACCCCCCTGGGGTTTCCGAGGCTCAGAAACCATTCCCTGTACACCACGATCCCCCACTTCTCTACAGAATGCACATACACTGGCGCTGATCGCCTCAGTGAGTGACTTCCCTGGGCAGCCTGTTCCAACGCCTAACCACCCTTTCTTGTGAGGAAATTCTTCCCTATGTCTAATATAACCTTCCCCTAGCACAACTCAAGGCCGTTTCCTCATGTCCTATCACTTGTCACCCCAGAAGAGACCAACACCCATCTCACTACAACCTCCTTTCAGATACTCGTAGAAAGTGATGAGGTCTTCCCTCAGCTTCCTCTTCTCCAGACTAAATAACCCTATTTCTTCAGCCGTTTCTCATAAGTCTTGTTTTCTAGTCCCTTCACCAGCTTCATTGCTCTTCTCTGAACATGTTCTAGCAACTCAATATCTTTCTGGTAACGAGGGTCCCAAGACTGAACACAGTATTCAAGGTTCAGTAGTCCTGCTGGTCACACTATTTCTGATGTAGACCATGACAGCATTGGCCTTCTTGGCCTCTTGGGTACACTATGGGCTTATGTTCAGCCAGTTGTCAACCGGTAGCCCCAGGTCCTTTTCTGCTGGACAACTTTCCAACTGCTCTTCCCCAAGCCTATACTGCTGCATGAGGTTGTTATGACACAAGTGCAAGATCTAGCACTCAGCCTTGTTGAATTCCGTGCAGCTGGTCACAGCCCATTGATCCAGCCTATTCAGATCCCTATGCAGAGCCTTCCTAGCCTCAAGCAGATCAACACTCCCACCCAGATTGGTGTTGTCTGCAAACTCAAAGACGGTACACTTGATTCCATCATCTGGATCATTGCTAGAAATGTTAAACAGAACTGGCCTCAATCCTGAGCTCTGGGGAACAGCAGTTGTGATTGGCCACAAGTGAGATTTAACTCCATTCACAACGACCCTTTGGGCCTGGCCATCCAGACAGTTTTTACCCAGCAAACAGTACATCTACCCAAGCAGTGAGCAGCCAGTTTCTCCAAGAGAAGGCTGTAGGAAACAGTATCAAATGTTTTGCTAAAGTCCAAATAAAAATCATCTGCAGCCTTTCCCTTGTCCAGTAAGTGTGCCACCTTATCTCAGAAGGAGATCAGGTTAGTCAAGCAGGATCTGCCTTTCGTAAACCCATGCTGACTGTGTCTGATCACTTGGTTGTCCTGTATGTGCTGTGTGATGGCTTTCAGGATGATCTGCTCCATGACCTTCCCTGGCACTGGCATCAGACTGACAGGCCATAATTCCCCAGATCCTCCTTCCTGCCCTTCTTGTAGATGGGTGTCACATTTCTAACCTCCAGTCAGCTAGGACTGGTTAGCCAGGACTGCTGGTAAATTATTGAAAAATCTTGGCGAGCTCTTCTGCCAGCTCTGTCAGTACCCTTGGGTGGATCCCATCTGGCCCCACAAATCAGTGTGTGTTTAAGTGGTGTAATAGGTCTCTAACCATTTCCCCTCGGATTAGAAGGATTTCATTCTGCTCCCTGTCTCTGTCTTCCAGCTCAGGCTAGGGCTGGGTACACTGAGAACAATTAGTCTTTCTAATGAAGACTGAGGCAAAGCAGGCGCTGAGTACCTCATCCTTTTCTTCATCTCTTGTCACTGTTTCCACCTGCATCCAGTAAAGGATGGAGATTCTCCTTAGCCCTCCTTTTCTTGTTTATGTATTTATAAAAACACTTTTTATTGTCTTTTACTGAGTACCCAAATTAAGTTCTATCTGGGCTTTGGCCCTTCTAGTTTTCTCCCTGAACAGCCTCACGACATCTTTAAAGTCCTCCTGAGTTACCTGCCCCTTCTTCCAAAGGTCATAAACTCTCTTCCTGAGTTCCAAAAGAAACTCTCTGTCCAGACAGGCTGGTCTTCACTGCCAGCTCATCTTTCAGCACATAGGGATGGCCTGTTTCTGTGCCTTCAAGATTTCATTCTTGAAGAATGGTCAATCTTCCTGGTCTCCGTTGCTCTTTAGAAGTGCCTCCCAAGGGACTTTGTCATACAGGTCCCTAAATAGGCCAAAATCTGCCCTCTGAAAATCCAAAGTAGCAGTTCTGCTGGCAGCCCTCCTTGCTTCCCCAAAGATTGAGCACTCCGTCATCTCATGATGACTGAGATGGTCTCCAACCAACATATCAATCATGTCAATCTTTAAGCACTGCCTCCTAAAAGCACAGGATCAGGCCATTCCAAAATATTGGAAGTCAAGCAGGTGGGGCAGAAGGCCGGCTTGGCTGACCAGGGATCTTCTTCTGGAGCTTATGCACAAAAAGAAAGTGTATGGCTTCTGGAAGCAGGGTCAGGTGACATGGAAGGACTACAGGGATGTTGTTCGCCCTTGTAGTGAGAAAATTCGTGCAGCCAAAGCCCAATTAGAGTTGAAGCTGGCCAGGTCTGTGGGAGACAATAAAAAGGGCTTTTTAAAATATGTGAATAGCAAAAGGAGGACTAGAGAAAACATAGGTCCGCTACTCGATGGGGATGGTCACCTAACAAACAAGGATATAGGCAAAGCAGAAATGTTTAATGCCTTCTTTGCCTGTGTCTTCAACACCAATGATGGGCTTCGGGACCCCGGGTGCCCTGAGCTGGAGGACTGTGACAGTGGGAATGATAAACTCCCAGCCAAACCTAGAATGTGTGCGGGATTTGCTGCT
>VXAL01008059.1:76418-98472 GCA_013399475.1 Chauna torquata | reverse complement strand
GGGCTGCAGCCTCCTTCAGGCCACATCCACCTGCTCCACCGTGGGCTCCTCCACGGGCTGCAGCGTGGAGATCTGCTCTGCCGTGGTACACCATGGGCTGCAGGGGGACAGCCTGCTCCACCATGGTCCTCACCACAGGCCGCAGGGGAACTTCTGCTCCGGCGCCTGGAGCACCTCCTCGCCCTCCTTCTTCACTGACCTTGGTGCCTGCAGGGCTGTTCCTCACTCCTCTCACTCCCAGCTGCTGTTGCGCAGCAGTTTTTTCCCCTTCTTAAATATGCTCTCACAGAGGCGCAAACAACTTCACTCATTGGTTCAGGTCTGGCCAGCAGCGGGTCCCTTTTGGAGCCGGCTGGAGCTGGCTCTTATCTGACATAGGGCAGCTTCTGGAATCTTCTCACAGAAGCCACCCCTGTGGCCCCCCTGCTACCAAACCTTTACCACGTAAACCCAATACAGGGTTATTTCGGTTATTCAAAACTTTGGTTGAGAAAATCATCCCTCTCCACCCCCTCAACTAACTCAGCTATACAGGGTTTCGAGTAAGATCTGTAAGAAATGTACCAAGCAGGACTGCCAGAGATGCTAACCATGACACACTTCCTACCCCTCATTTCAATACGGCTTGGTACCAGCCTCTTAAATACAGAGTTTAGATTTTTGTGATTCTTAATATAGAAGAAATAGTTTTTCTTCTCTAATCTAGAGCCAATTCGTAAGACTATCATACTTCAGAAAATATGCTTTATCTCCTTAAAAAAAAAAAAAGTTTTCACTGCTGAAAGCAACCTTAGCAGCTCTGGTGCTGTTTCAGCGATGAGAATATGGAAAGACTTTTCTTACCTTTAATGGAGTGCAAATATTAATTGAGGTACTTGGTCATTTTAGCAATTAGGATTAAATGAAATATTTTTGAAGAAATATTTACAAATGAGAGCACAGAATTATGAGAGAGCTAAATTAGATATTCCACTGTTGACATTTCCAGTTTCTTCATTTCATAATAATGGAAAGCCTGAACAGTATGACTTTCAACTAACATTCACTATATTTTATGTTAGTTTCACTCTGAGTGAGAGACAGTATTCTGGTGCTCTGACTTGAGATAATAACTGGCCATATGTTGTAACTGAGAGATTTTATCTGTACAAGTCCACTTTAATCAAAAAGCCAATGAGAACTTCATCATTTATCTTACTGAGAACAGGACTATACTTATGTTTCCAGTTTTGTGCCTTTGGTACATCACTGACTTCATTTCTGTTTGTTTGCAATGCCTCATATAGTTGTTTTGAAATTCTTTCAAAAGCATATTCAGCACTTCAGCATTACAAGGAACATTTCCCAGAGTATTTACTGATCATTGAACCATAGTACTATGATTACAAAACCGTTTTCATACAATTTCATGTCACTTGAAAAGATTAATGCAAGTGCGTAATATGTCTCTGCTGCCTACTGTTGTATGGATCTGCAAATTCTCCTTCACTTGTGACCTCTTTCTTCAAATACATCCATTTCCTAGACTTAATACTAAAAGTCTAGTCATAAAATGCTCTGAAAGAATTTTCCTCTGGAGCTATTCTGAGATTTTTCCAATTAAGTTAAAAAATGACTGACACTGTAAAGGTCACATATTCCATCTCCTCTTCTGTAACATNTATTATTATGTAACAAGATCCCAGTGAATGAAAGGAGCAACAAATAAACAAATAAATGAATAAATAAAAAGAAGAAAAAAGAAAAAAAGGCAAAACAGGGCAAGCTTTTTAAAAAAGAATTTCTCTTGGAAGACACCTAAATTACTGATAATTTTAGTTTAACTTCCTAAGCAACTATAGCCTATCTGTGTGGGTGCACATATGTCCCTAGTATCTTTCTAACTAATTTAAGATACTAAAAACAAAATCTTCCTACAGATGTTGTGGAGATAGGTGAAGAGGAGAGCCCACATCACACAAAAGGCTGTCTCACTCATATCGGACATCAGAGAATCCAACGACAGGTGTCTTTCACATTGAACAAAGTTTCACAACTGCTGTTATACATGGAATTAATCATTTGATTTAAATCATTTAGCCTGATTAAAAGCTTAAAAGATAGAAACAAATTCAGCAGAACTTTCTTCAGAAAACAGACATTGGTTTCTGCCAGAAAAGGTAGGAACAGAGAGGTATGTGGTTTTTAATTTAAATCTGTCTTTAATATCAAACTGTAATGGTATTTGCAAGTTTCAGTAGGGTTTCAGATTCTCAGCTACTTTGTGTGGAAACCTTCACATAAATTAAGCTTCATAAAATGATCTAAACAAAATAACAAAGAAAACACTTGTTGGATTTGTACATAGCTGGAAGAAGGTACTTAAAAACTAAGGAGCGTTTCTGCAGTTGTTCCTTAAGTTATTTTTTGTTAAGCTATGCTATGCTTCACCTCTGCTTTGCTTTTTTTTTTTTTTTTTACAGTAAGATATTTATGTTATAGCTATATTTTGTCTCCATACCTAGTCATTCCCATCTAACCTGGCTGTACTTCTTTGCCAAGAGATAACACAGAACATCATTAGATAATAACTCTCTATTGCTAGTGACCTCCACTAGATTCTTCTCAAAGATGAAGAAGTTAAAATGTCCTCTTTGGTTGCCAGTGGTCACCTTGTTAGTATCACTTTTTGAACAGAGTTTTAAATCTGCTTCAGAGGGGATATAAACAGAAAGTGTGGTGGAAGTATTTCTGGAGGAAACCTGCTAGTTCCCGTCATGTCTCCTTCTCAGCACATTTAATAAGATCTAGTCACTAGGTCAAGCTCTCTCATTATTGAAAGCAAAATCTGGCTTCCCTGACACACATCAAAGGTCTACTATTAAAGTAATCTCACTGGGAATATGAGACACTTTTTTCTAAGGTTGGCATAAGCTTCTTTCAAAGCCTGGCAGCTGGAAAAAGAAGAAAGTTAACACAGTACAGTGTCTGTTCATAACACTGCATTACAGCACCAGTATGACCCAGTTGACTACCTGGGAGTAGTTAAGGATTCAGTGAGGTATATTGAAACTATAGTCAATTTTTTGACAGGTTGATGAAACACTTAGAAGTATAATAAAACAGGTAGAAATAGCATTCTTTTTCCATCATTTTTTTAAAAATAAAGATGGTTAGAGAGACATGCTAGGGTATTTTTTGGAAGACATTCTGTCAAAAACTACAGAAGCAAAGATTCTGTCATTGACTGGAGAAGTCCATGCTGTTACTGCACTCTCATATCACTAAATGCAAGGTGCCACACTTTGTATTAAAAACAAACAAACAAACAACAACAACAACAAAAAAACATAACCATAAAAATGGAAAAGAATTTTGGAAAAAGCCTCTGTTGGAAGAAAGAGCAAAATACAATAACTGTTCAGATGAACAGTAAGACATATTGCAAGCCTGATGGCTCAAACTCATCTGTGGATACTAAGTCGTTAAAAGAATTTTGAGCTTCAGATAAACACAAGGGGCTTCTGCATACCTGTGGAAGAATGGAGAGGATCTGGAGAAAGTAAGGAGAAATTTGTAGAGAGAATCTATGTCTCTGAAAAGAGGAAATGGAAAGGGACTGAAGTACTTTGTGTAGGACACTTGCAACAAGAAAGATGTCCCTGTGGGGTTTTTTTTGTTTGTTTGTTTTTTGTTTTTAGCTGTTGATGATGGAGGTATTAAAACTTCAACGAAATACATTTTTATGGAAAACAAATATTATTATGAGAAAACTCCTTAACTGATTGTACCTGCAGTGAAGCATACCACAAAACCATGCAGGCTGCTTCAGTGACCACTTCCAAGACCCTGTTGGTTGTGGGGAGCAGAATACTAACCAGGCTAGGTTTGCCTGTATCTTGCCCTGGATCCACAAAAAGTGGCAGGCAGTGTCAGAAAACCTATCTCAAGCCTTAGCCTGGAAAAAATAACTGCCTGTTTTCAAATTTGACTATCAAAATGCTCTGGTTGCTACATTATATACCAATCAAAGCATCTATTGCTATATTAAAGCACAACCAGAACAGTCCTGTTACTTTTAAGAGCAAGAACACATTCTTGCAGCTGATGAGGGTAAGACTGAGATTGAGAATTACTTTGTATTCCATTCCACTTCCTGAGGAACTTCACCATGAAAGAAATGGATTTGTTTTTCCTCAGGTTTTTAAATGATTTTAGTGAGAACACTGAAATCTGTGTGTCCTCCTCCACCAGCAGTTTTGCAGGTAACTATTCCTCTGATTTAACGCTATTTTCAACTTATCATCCCTTTAATCACTGCATGCCTTTCAATTTCTTGTGAACTTATTTTGATGTTCTTTTTTCAACAGGTGTTGGCAGAAGGTGTTATCCATTCACCCATCAATAGAATATGACTGGAATTTCTGGAACTGAACACATCTTGACATACTGGAAGCAGTTTTTCAACTTAACACTCTGATTGAATTTAATATTAATAACATTAGCATTCTGGCTATGCAAGAAAATATAATGACACAGGTTATTAAACTCCATGCTGGAGGGAGGAAGCTAATTGTCTGTAGAGGTCAGGAAGGAAATTCCCTTTACTACAGTCTATCATCTCACAATAGGTGGTTGTATTACCCAAGAGTTCACTTTCATCTAGAGCATCAACTTCAACCTCTCTCTCAGGGGAAGATACCAGCTAAGATGAGCCTATGTTCTGTTCTTTTATAGGCAATGTTATATTTTTTTTCATATGACAATGTATTTCTTATCTGTCTAATAATATTAGACAACCACATATATGATGCCCTACATGTTATGAACCTTTACCCTACTCAGTTACACAGGAAAAATCTCCTATGATCTACCTATTTTTACTGAGAATGCTGTTTAATTTAATGTCCTACATAGCCAAACCCAGGTTGCTGAGGAACTCTAAAATTCCCGTAGTAACACAGAAGAAAAAGTATTAAATACTATACAAAGTATTTGGTATTGCTTTTTCAGTGCACAATCCTGTGTTATGCCATTCATAATGATTAATTTCAGATGATAAAAAGCATTTAAGTATAAATACTAATCGCATGTTCAAACATGTGAAGCAGTTCATTCTTTATTCCAGAAGAACATATTACATATAACAATCAATTTACTTTCTTGTTACATGTACACACAATTGCTAACAAAATTTAAAATTCTGATAGGGAAATGAACTGATGCAAAGAGGCATCTTTATAAAGAAATGTAGAAATATCCACCTATCTCATGTGAGTCTTTGAAATACAAATACTCTCTAAAACAGTTTATATTTCTTTGTGAAATAATTTCTAGTCAGTTTAATGTAATGGTAATGCTCCTTGCTGCTATTTGTAAGCTTAAGAGCCCTGAACACCAGTGTCTCAGAGATATAAGGCACCAGCTGTGCCTTATAGACCTAGATGTCTGTTAGATGTAGTTAATTATGGTGGACTTTGGGACCCTGACCAGTCCACTAGAAATGTAGTGAGTTCCTGCTGTCCCAGTCCCACAGACGGGAAACAGTTGTGTGTCCGCAGGTCCAGCCAGGGGTGAGGCTGAGCATGTAGTCCTAGCAGAGGTGCACACATACGCAACACACCCACAGCCAGCCACACAAACCAGCATGGGCAGAGAGCAGTGACTTTACAGGACCCACAGAAATACAAACTGTGTTCAGGTAAGTATGAGCACAGATGGCTTGAATCCCGTCCTTCTCTCCAGCTGATAAGGATCAAAGTCTGCTAGCAGGATACACAGACATGCACACATAGGTCTCTCCTGTAGCTTGTCTCAGACACAGATCCTCAGGCTCCTTTGACCTGTAGTCTCCATCCAGTGGCTGGCACCCAGACCTCTTTACCTTCTTGCCAAATAGTTCCACCTGAAGTTTCCTAGCAGATCATACACACAAACACACTCACACAGAAAACAGTAAAGAATAGAATTTGATTTGATTAGCTGTTAGTCATACAGTCCTAAGCACATAACATAACACACTGCTATATTATGTTATTACACAGGCAGAAGGTAAGTATCTTTTAGAAGAGGGCAAAAAGGGAAAGGTATTGCAAGTGAGTTGGGATAGACTCAATAGACTGGTTCATATGCTGGATACAGCTGTGAAGTGCAAGTTGAAAGGCACTTGCTCTGAAAGTCTAGATAAGAGACCGAGAGATGTGCATGGCGTATATAAACCAAGTCTGACTCCTTTCCTACCATTATTTTGTCTTTTGGGACACTCTTCACCATCTTTTGTTGCTAGGAGGAGAAGTGACTGATTGTTTGCTAGCAGTTTTTAATTCCTAAGAGGATCATTGCCTACACAAGCCAATTAGATTTATCATAGGCTGGTTAAATTTGCACTGAGATCAGGGACCCATGGCAAACCCCTGTCAATATTTACCTTTTGTTTTCTGCTTGGTAGGGGACAGCACAGAGACTTTAACCTACCAAATGCAGCAGCAGTGCAGATTACTTACTACCCTCCTGCAGACCTCTAAACTTTTCAAGGACCCCAATAGATCAAGAGCAAGATACATGCAGAATGCTTTTTTTTTGTGTGTTCAATACTATGATTTAAAATGTATTGCTATAATCAGGAGAGATAGAAAGCTACCTTACTGAAGAAGTGCCCTTGTGTGTTACGTTAACTAGCTTTCAGTGATACAGTGCTCTGAGTGGTGCACTCCAAGCTCTCTCTGTGGACAGATTAACAACTCTTGCTAGAGCTGAAGAGACTTTGTACAGATGAACTTATTGTTCTGAACAAGTTCATAGCCTTTTCTTGACAATTTATTTAGTAATTAAAATGGTTTCCTATATGCAGTGATATAATTTGTTTTGTCACAGTGCTACCTTTCCATTAGCACAAAAGATCATTATAGCACCAGTAAGACTGACTAGATCTGGAAATAAGGGCAGTTACATTGTCCGTAGTGAAACTGTATGTATTAGTATGTTCAGAAAGCTTACAAGCTTTCGTTTCTACCTCAGATGTTGAAGCTACAGACTTGAATAGGAGAACGCATCTCAGCAATATTTGCCAATGACTTGTTGCAGTGGAGCCTGGCTTTGCTAGTGGCTATAGAGCTTCTTTCACTCTAACTATAGGAAAAAAAAAAAAGTCTTTAAAAGCCTGTGTCTTCCCCATCTTATATAGAGGTCCTCAAACATGCAGACCAGAGCTGCAATAATTTATCTGAAAACTTCAGAAGTAGGAGACAATTACACAACTGAGACTTTCTCGACTGAAAGTAACTTATGCATTCACTTGCCAGGTTTTTAACTGAAATCACACAATCATGGAAGGATTTAGGCAGGAAGGTACCTCTGGAGGTCTCTAGTCCAACCTCCCACTCCAAGAACAACCAACTTCAAAGCTATTTCTGGTTGCTCAGGACATTGCTTAGTGAAGTTGAAGATCTCCAAGGATGGAGATTCCATTGCTGCTTCTTTGGGCAATATTTTTGGTGCTAAACCGTTCTCCTGGTGATGATTTTTTTTCTTATCTTCATCTGAGCATATGACCAACTTGCCAAGTATTTATGTATTTGTATTGCAGAATCGTATCCAAAAGCTAAATGACAGTAAACAGACGTAAGAAAGCAATATTTACTGCCTTATTCAGATATGAGAGAGGAGTATAAAAGAAAAGAAAGACAATTATTTAAGGAAGTAACTTTATGATTGTTGTGGTTTAACCCGGCAGGCAGCTAAGCACCACACAGGCATTCGCTCACTCTCCCCCCACCCCCCAAACCAGTGGGATGGGGGAGAGAATTGNCCCCCAGTTTTATTGTTCAGCATGACGTCATATGGTATGGAATATCCCTTTGGTCAGTTTGGGTCTGCTATCCTGGCCCTGTCCCCTCCCAGCTTCTTGTGCACCCCCAACCTCCTTGCTGGCAGGGCAGTATGAGGAGCTGGAAAGTCCTTGGCTCTGTACAAACACTGCTCTGCAGCAACTGAAAACATCACCATTATCTTCATCAAAAAATCCAAAACACAGCATTGTGTGAACTTCTACAAAGAGAATTTAACTCTATCCCAGCCAAAACCATGACAATAATAAAGGTATTTGTCTTAGGAAGCAGATAATTGCTCCTTACTGGCCTTCCTCAAAGGGAAACAGAATATGTCTTTTGCCACAGCTAGCTAATTATCGATTCTGATGTTTTTTGCCTTCAAAGCAGTAATTCTGATCACAAATGAAGACTATCAGGCAGTTGGCATAAAATTAAGACAACAGACCACAACACCCAGTTCCTATCTCAATCATACATGTAATTTGTTTTGTAACATTGTAGTATTTGTCTTGTAATTTGGTTGACATGGTGTTGATTTCCAACATAAGCCACCTTACCTTCTCTTCCAGTGATACAGCTGGCTTCCCAGTTAATGCTCAAAATGTCATCTTTTGTCATGCGTAAGCATCCCCAATCTGCCAGCATATAACAAATTCATCGAGGTATTTGATTATCTGTGATCAGCCTGTTTCCTGTGTTGGTACCACTTCTAGCATTGTGTTAAACCACTCAAATATTAAGCAAACAGAGATATGACCTTATCAAAGAAATATCATCTCAGGAACTTGAATCCAGCAGTAGACAAATGATGATTATTTGTTGTAAAAGAAAAACCCTGTGCTTGGAGCCACAAGGTTTATTGCTGAGTCGTATTAAGTATCACACAGAACATAATCATGAACCAATTCCTTTCATCTATTGCTGCATCCCAAGGGCGTGAACGCTGGCAGAACATCCTAGTTTTATCCGGCATTGAAGTAGTTCATTGGTTTTCTTAGGTGCTATTCTCACAGGAGTGGTTTACATCTGCTTAATTATGAATTGCCTGAAGCCACCATCTTCAATAACATTTTATATGTTCTTTTCTTCCAGAACTATTACTGATTTTAAATTCGAAGCAGTGACAGGTCTCCTTGATACCATTATAAGGAATGTGGAAACACCTCTAGAAAATATTCAACAGTTAGTCTTAGGGAGGATCCTTAACTCCTCGCGATTAGAGAAAGGTTCTGGCCCTCATTCCAACATTGTTCTTTGTACCAATAAGAAGTGCTTCTTTCATACTCTATGCAACAACTTATTTATTGCCCTAAACATCCTTTCCCCCTACGTATAACCTAACAGGATCCAAAAGACACTGCTCAATGCTCCATCTGTGACCTGCATTTCAAAAAGGGAAAGAGATGAAGCTGCTGCTTCTCATGTTGCTATAGAGATAGAAGACATAGTCCATATATGACTACAGTTCCACAGTGTTCACCTTCAGGTCCAAGTCCATGTCCTTCTTCCCCTCTCCTCCTTTCATCTTTGCACAGAAGCCATCACCTGACTAAATTCTCTGTTACACATAAGCTATCCTGATCCTCAAAAGAGCAACGGATTTCTACAAGTCTGACCATTTTTCAGTAACACTGACATCAAAGACTTTCCTGCTAATACAGCTGTAAAAAAAACAGAGAACAGCCATCTACTTTAAAATGGTCTCCAGGATGATGCCTTATCTGACTACTTCCAAAAAGGGAAAATTTTGTGTCTGCTGTCCACCCCTTTCTGCTGATAAGAATAACCTCCCACAGTTCTTCCAAGCCAGTGCTGCTACCCTGCCTTGGCAATAGGGATCATTTCAAGCTGTTTGTGCTGAAAACTACTCACTTGCTGACAGGAAGATGGTTTCTGTATTTCTATACATAAAACGCTGGGCCCTTCTCAATGTGCAGGTTGATGACTTGTTTTCATTCTTTTTGTTACCATCAGGATCTTCCTCTCATGTGGTACAGGGGACACAACAGCTTTCTATGTAGGCCAGCCCCTAATCACCTTTATCTTGACAAACCAAAACCACCACTTGAGTGCATTGCTAGCAGAGTCATCGCAAAAGATTAGGTGCAATCCTCTTTATTTATAAAAGAAGATATTCTAAATTCGCTTTCCTTGCATCCATGGGGCAAGAAATGGATATTCATGATTCCAAACCTCTGGTGAGATGTGCTCTCAGCTTTTGGTAAGGGTTGCATTTCAAACAGTTTTCAGGTGTCTACCACATGTATCTCAATGTTTCAGTGTTTCTGCATCTCTACCCACTGCACCAAACCATGCCCTGACCCTGTGTTCATTATTAAGAATAGTGCAGGCACTATTCCTTGCAGGTATATAGTCCCTGAGTAATGTCTTCCTACTTTCTTTCCTGGCAAAAAATATAGGGACAATTAACTGCTTTCTTGCATTCTGGTGTTACTAAGTCAGTGTGCATGCTAGACCTGATGACATCGACATCTTCCCAACCACTTATTAGCAGTTTATTATACCCTTTACATTTTCATACTAGTTTTTCATGATTGTTTCAGACCAAATCACCCCTTCTGTTTGGAAACCCTCTAGAAATTGAGCAAAAGAACCATGAAAAAGAAATCTGAAACTGGAGAATCACTTCTATGTTTTTGTGTTGTAGACCTGAAGTAGCATTAAGCTCTGATATTTTCCCAACTGTTTACTGGAGAGACACAGAAAATGTGACTTCCCAATTTGCACAGTAAGAGGCAAGGTTTCCAATGTTTATTTACAGTAAATATTCACACAGAATAAATACCTACAAATTTGATATAGAATCCCACCTAAAAAAATATCTACTAGTTCACACTACTTTCATGTCCTTTTTATCTTTTTTTTTTTTTTTTAAACACTTTCCCACAGTGCAAATGATTTTCTCTTAGGCAAGATGGAGACTTTGTTTATATGGACATCTTTGTTTTGGGGAGTTTGCTGCTTAATGCAGTTGGCAGTGAACATTCAGAAGTGCAGGTCAAAATATACATGACCTGATTTATGCAACATCAAGATATCATTGTTACTGCTCATGAAGAAGGATCTGACACCACTACATAAAAATTAAGTTTCCCAGCCCCTCTACTGATAAGACTGTTTTCAGTTCTTTCTTTAAATATAATAAACCAGCAAAAACAAACAAACAAACAAACAAACACGAAGCTAGAGGTAAGAAATACTAGACCTCTGTTTATTTAAAATTATCTTCTTTTCTCTTTTCTTTTTTCTTTTCTTTTCTTTTTTCTTTTCTTTTCTTTTCTTTTCTTTTCTTTTCTTTTCTTTTCTTTTCTTTTCTTTTCTTTTCTTTTCTTTTCTTTTCTTTTCTTTTCTTTTCTTTTCTCTTTTCTTTTCTTTTCTTTTCTTTTCTTTTTTCTTTTCTTTTCTTTTCTTTTCTTTTCTTTTCTTTTCTTTTCTTTTCTTTTCTTTTCTTTTCTTTTCTTTTCTTTTCTTTTCTTTTCTTTTCTTTTCTTTTCTTTTCTTTTCTTTTTTTCTTCCACATATGATTTATGATATGATCTCTAATTACATGATCACATAGTATTTTTTTCCGTTGGATCCTGTCTTACTCAGCACACAGAGTAGTGTTGCTGTATTGATTCTTTGTCTTTTAATAAAGGAAGCTGATATCAGTAGAATCTTCACCTCATTTGTTGCAGAAGCTGAAGGTTTGTTAACAGATCAGAGAGGAACTACAGGAACATATAAGATGGTTAAAGCTTTTTAATATTGTCTAGAAAAGGGCCGTAATACTCCTATGCCATGCCAATGCTATCCCCTTTTGCCTGCTAAGCTAAAATATTCTTAAAACCTGGGACCTATGGAGCCCATGCTGCCAGTCAAACTCAGATAACACTGGAGGACATATTCTTTCTTGCCCCACTACAGTAAGTACAGATTATGGCATTCCCTCATCCAGTCACGCGAATGTATTGGTTGTGAATTATTCAAGTCTCTAAATTCCCTTTTTTGTTCTCCATTCTAGCTTCAGATAAGCACTTAGTCATGCTGATTTCCTGGCAGAAGTGTGAGAGCTTTCCCCATGATATTGTCCTGTCAGCACGTCCTTACTTGCAAACATACACTCAGAGTGGGCTCCCTTCTGCTTTGTTTTGATGTTTTTGAACTCTCCCTTGTCCACTTCTGCAGAAGCAGTTCTTACTGACTACTTACTACTACCCATGTACAATGTGATACCCTCTGCAACAAGAACAGGAATGTCTGGGAGAGCCAGATTTTTTAGCCACAGTCTAGGCACATCAGGAGCTTCCTCGGGAAATCTCTTGAACTGTCAAAAATTCTCCCCAAGAGCTCCTGTAACAGTCTGTCACATACTTAATTTGAAGGTGAAGATGGCTAAGAAAATCTTCTGTCATGTCTGTCCTTGATGACTTGTGGGTCGCCTGGCCCTCTTAGGGCCTCCCAGCTTGTGTAGATTTCATTGACTTCCAGCTCTTTGCATCACCCCCTTTGTCTCCCTGCCTCGCCATTGACACACACACCCTGCTCCACCCTGGAGCTTCTGCCACCTGCCCAGGCCCAGTGACCCTCTCTCCACAAAGGTGTGTGTGAACCAGGCTGTCATGTCCAAGATGAAGGAAACAAAGAGCCTGCAAGCACGCAAATCACGGAGGTCTACTACCTTTTAAGATATTAACTACCATAACTGAAAAAAACCCTACTTCTAAGAAACAAACCTCCTGCCTCTTTCCTAGGGCAGCTCTCACCTTGAGATTTGCTCACAGGGTCCAGAGGGCCCAGAGAGTGCTCAGAGGGACCAAGAAGAAGAAGCAAGTCCTTGAGGCTAGGAGGCAAAGCCCCCAAGGGTCCGTCACATAGCACCTGCTGGGAGGCACTGGAGTGGTAGAGCCCTCACTCTGCTTTTCCTCTCTCAGGCCTCAGCTGAAGCTCTGTGTCCAGTTGTGGGTAATGTAGGTTGCAAAAGTTTGTAGTGAGATTTCTGTAGCTATTCTGAAGGTTGAAAGAACTATGCTTTCTTTAAAAAAAGAGGAAATATCAGGAGAGAGTATTAAATTGCCCTTTGTGACCACTGGAGAGGTGCAACAGGAAAAATGAGCTTAATCTACAAAAGGCTGAATAGCAGGATAATGGAAAAAAAACTCAAATTGTAGGATGAAAGAGTGAAACAGAAAACCTAAGGGAAAAAAATTAAAAAAAAAAAAAAAGTGTTTCTTCAGTGTTTGGGATAGACTAGTGTCTGTCACAGATGGTCTCCTTCCTCGGTGCCTGGGGCTAAGACTAGATGATCTCAGGCAAGGTCACCTCCAGATCTCCATTTCTGTAACTTCTATTAATGAGGCTATAGGAAGTGATCCCTGCAAATCTGCAAAAAAAACAGTGCTGCTGCTGAATATCCATACATCTCAAAACACATCATGAACATACAGCTGTTTTTGGTAGGTAACCATAGCAAACACAGGGTAAAAATGATGCATGGAATAAAAACTGTCTTGATGTACAGTATATTTCAGCTTCATTCACCTACGGATATGCATATATAAATTATCATTTCCAATAAGTGATGAAAGTGATTGTAATAATATTTAACTACCCCGGAGACTGGTATGTTATTAAGCTTGTATGATGTGCAATTATTGTTACAGCAAGCTGCAGTAGGATAGACAACCACCAATGGAAGATCACAAATAAATTCCCAGTGGGAGAAACGATGTTTCTCAGTGAGAATCAATAAGAACTCTTGTTTAACTCACTTGAAATTCATTTATGCATTCTTACACTCGTTTATGCTCTTGTAGTTATTGCTTAACCTTGAACAATCTTGGTAACAAGCTTTTTTATTTAATGAGTGTGCATGGAAGACTGAAAGTTAATGAGACATTAGTATGATTTATCCACTTTAAAAATATTTAGCTCAAACTATTCTTCTTAAGGTGCATCAGGCTTATCTGCTTTGGTAGCACTAAAAAGGTCAACAGTTATAGCATACCTGAATCACACAAATTGTAACTACATCAATGTAGTAAAACCATTATTTCAGTAAAACTAATACATAGAGGTGTTATTCTAAAAGGTATAAACAGCTCAGAAAATAGTTGCAACGTTGCTTCAGAAACTCTGTTAATTGCTTTTTGAAAAACAGCTTCTCATAAAAGGAGGTTTTAATCGATTTTGCAAGCACTTTCAATTAAAACACCAGTAGAGAATTAAAGTTGAACTCTATTTTTTCAGGTAAGCAAGTATCTTAGAATGATCTATACAGGATGTTGCTATTAGAGGTACTTCATCCATAACAATTCATGGGCCATGACTTCCACATACAGGGATAATTCCTCAAATGGTGCAAACGGTCATAAGCATGACAGTGTGCAGGGGCTCTAGGAAACAAACACCAATGACGTCAAGACTGTTTATGCACTGTTAGGCCTTAATTGTCCTGATCAGCCTCACCCAGGATCTCCACTCACGCACCTTTGCCCATGGGTCCAGAAGGTCTTGGGCCTTCAGTCCTTGTGGTACACCACTGGTATAAACTTGTCTCCAGTCCTTCTCTGGCCCCATCTCCTGGATGAACCTCAATTCAATATTGTAGCTTTGTCTCCAGCCCTGTCTCCAGCCTTGTCTTCTGGATATATGCTGTAGCCTTGCTTTCAGTTCTGTCCCTTGCTCCATCTCCTGCTGTCCCTTACTGAGTTCCCTGGACCTGACTGATAACCTTGCCAGGCTGAATCTGACAAGGGAACCTGTTGTCAGCACTCTGCTCAGCCCACGCTGCTCAGATATTGTAAGGCTGCACCTGGTTTGGTGAATGCTTGCAAAGAGTAGTGAAATGTTCTCTCTTATGCTCCTCATTTCATAATCTTTCTTCCTTAGGCAATATTTTACTCTCTGATTCTTTTGTTGCTAAAAAGAACATTAGGTTATCATCAGGGATCAATTTATATTATCTTCAGGGATCAATTTATATTGAATGACCAGCCAAAATTATCTGATGATTATAAGACCCCAAACTTTCTGTCATGCACTGAGTGAAATAAGTATTGCCACAAAATTCTCCCTCTCTATGTGCAGTTATTAACATCAGTATGTATTTCTCTTTCTGAAGGACTGACCCAGAGCACTGCAATCTGGAAACTGCAAACGAACAGTCAGTTTTATTACTAAACGTAACAAAACTGTCACTGTCACGTGACATAATTCTAAGAGCCTTACAGCAAATTTTCTAAGTAGAATTGAGTATGAGATGAAAATAATGAATACAAGAACACGGAACCTTAAGAGAGTTACCAATTTACAGCATGAAAAGGATGTATCAAACCCACCTATGCACAAGTTTCACTTAGGTCTCATGGGGTTGTCTTTTTTCCCTGCTTTCTACACACACATTTTGGAAGTACTGTTTTCACTAGATTTGAGCCTATTAATTGCTCTTTGTAATTTTAACCAATAATACTGAATTGACCTAACTATTATTGCAATAACCTTTGTCCAAGATAGCTCTCAAGCCACAAAGATTTACATTATACAACCACATTATAAAAGTTGTGTTCTATGGTCTTGCCTATTTTCCTTTGAAGAGAAAAAAAATGCTTTTGTGTGAAATTCTCTTTTTTTTTTTTGAATGAATCATTTAATAGACTGTAACTCCCATCATGTCCTAAGAAGAGTGTATCTTAATATTCTCTTATTTGATTCAGGGTCGTTTTGGAGGATTGATTTCTCTGCTCCAACAGTTGCTTCCAAGAACCTTTTAAAAATGTCACCAGTGTGTCTTCTCTGCCAGGCTCCATCCACATTTAGGAGTCCTTTGGTTTCCTGTTTGTGAGAAGTTAAATTTACCTTGAAGGTTGTTGCAGTTACCAAACACAGAAACACTGGTTAGATATTAGACTTCAAGTCATGACCTCAAATCCACTGTTCTGAGTCACAGTAATAAAGGTCTTTCTGCATCAGATGGTTCAGATCAGTATTCATAGGCTATCATGACTACCATTAGAGCAGAAATCTCAGGAATTAACCAGCTTTCTGAAATAATTTCAATCAACTTATCTTGCTTTACCTTTCAATGTGTTACAAGGGATCTAATAAAAAATGTATTAAATTATTAATTATCATCTTTGTCAGCACTTGTCTTAGTATTCATTAATATATGATTTTCATTCAGAGATATCAGAAGTAATCTTCTTGATCCAGCCCTGCTAAATCAAGATAACTGCAATTCCATTTGAACAACATCACAGCATCCCTGAACAAGCATACAGTGTCTTTTTCTCTCCTGTCTCACATACAAGAAGTAAAAAGACAGAAAAAAAAAACATTTTCTCTATAGGAATAGTCATTCATTCCATGCATTTGCAAGTCTGTAGAGGCCATGGAATAATCCAAAGCAAAATTACATTTTCTGTAGGTAAGAGAAAGTATTTCTGATCGAAACATTCATGTTTTCTCCTGTAGTTATATACTATGGACCATCCTCTGTTTGTTGCTAAACTGATCTGTGGCACAGTTGGGTGGAACTTTTCACAAGTGACTGCATATACCTGGAAAAGAGGCCTCAGAAGATCTTTTTTTGTTGTTTGTTTGTTTGTTTGCTTGTTTTAACCTTTCTCTTTACCAGTGGTCAATCTGCTCATGATTATTCTCTGAAGATCAAATATATGTTGTATAGAGGTATTGGTACAGCACACACAGACTTATTAGCGTATTGGTCTCCTGCACTGAAGATCTAATACATTTTAGGCCTGTTTTATTCAAACCACCTCTGATCTCTTTTTTATAGCATAATAACACTGTTGTTTGTGGCGTGCAGTGGGACTTATTGATGAAAAACACTATATAAAAACTTCATGTTGTTATTTACTGGCTATGCTCATCTCATTGATGTATGAGAGTAAGAAGGGTAGCAAAAAAGGTGGACATGCTCTGTGGAAAACTTCCCTTCTTGTGCTACAATTATTGCTAAAGTAGGAAAAAGAGAGACAAGTTACACAAAATTCTTCTCCCCAAGTATTTTAAAGGAAAGTAGAAAACTACATAATGGGTTTATTGATTTAAAGGATTCAAAGAGTTGCTTTTTTCTCTTTCCCTAAAATTTATCATATGGCTTGTTTTCATAATTTAAGGAATCAGTTTGTTCATCTTTCATTCCACTAAATCTGGCTTTTTATGGTCTTTTTTGAACTTTCAAATCGAAAGATGCATCTGACCTTCCCAATGTATACATAGACAATAATCCTTTGAAAGTAAGCACCAGAACTGTAGCTGCAGAAAGTAATGGGTCTTCTTGATGCTTGATCAGATACAGAAATTCATCTTATTTCGGTATTGTAACTCCAAATTTTCAGATATGCATCTTACTTCGCTGGGATCCAAATATCACATACAATATGTCACAATGACCTGTAAGGAAGCAAGTATTATTCACAGAGGAAATGTGTGATGAAATTAATTACAACATCTATATCACCTTCTGTAATTTCAGAAATGTTTGTAAGTATGGATATCTGATGCATATAATATTATTTGAAGTGTAAAAATGACTAATTTTGATTACTACAATAACTTTGGGTATAGAATTAACTGATTATCTTCAGTAGGGAGTAGATAGGACATGTGATTGTTGTGCAAAACCTCCCTTGCAGGAATAAACAAAGAAAAGAAGTCGTAGTGTCATAACAAGCTAAGCTGCTAAGAGCTTTACCTTTTCTTTTTCTCTTTTCTTTTTCCTTTTTCCTTTTTCCTTTTTCTTTTTTCTTTTTCTTTTTCCTTTTCTTTTTTTCCTTTTCCTCTCCTCTCCTCTCCTCTCCTCTCCTCTCCTTTCCTCTCCTTTCCTCTCCTTTCCTTTCCTTTCCTTTCCTTTCCTTTCCTTTCCTTTCCTTTCCTTTCCTTTCCATCATAACCTAAGGTGCTGTAAATTGGCAAAGCTCTGAACATTTCCTTCAGAAGCTGGCCAAAACAGCCAAAGGACTGGACACTCTGTCCTTTTCAGCTTGGCTCACCTTTCTTTTGTGTCCTCCACTGGGACTCCAGGAATCACATATGTTTGTCAGAATTAGGTAGATGGGGGTGGGCTGTGTAACATCTCTCTGGACTGCTCAGCAGTTTCTTTTGTTTGCTTGTAATGCTCTCTTATGAAGGCTCCTGAAAGAGTTCTGGATGCAGGAGATGACCAGGGAGGATGTACGCAGATGGACAGGAACTTTACTTGGTACACACAGAAGAGATATTTGGAAGATTTTAAAAAGCATATTATAGAGCTTGATAGCAATATTTACAGAAAAAGAATTGTGTCTCTTTTGTCCATAAATTACATAATGCTTATTTCTTTCAGAAATAAACATAGCCAGGAAGGAGCCTCCTGGGTTAGTGAGCCTTGCCACAGGCAACTACATAATACCTCTTCATAAAAGTAATAAGTCATCTCAAAATAACCTTCTTCTAATTTCCAAATTATATTTGCTCCTAGTTACTTTATATCTATTGTTCAATACCTTAAATAATTGGGGAGTCTATCTATTAGGTATAAAAGTGTTTAACTGCTATTAAATGTGCTAAATAAACCAATTACTCATCGCTACTGAATTTCAGATGGATTCTTTAAATCTAACCCTCAAAATTATTCATTTTATTGTGTGCCACATTCCAACCCTCCTGTATAGTGACAGTGCCTCCAGATTTTGCCTTGCCAACCTTACGTGCCATAGAGTTTGGACTGTAGACTGATGGCACTAAGAATTTAGAGCTGAAAGTCATTTTTAGCAGTGCAATATAAGCACAGACAGCTACTGGATTACATTAAATCATTGAAGTTAATCAGGGCAGTGAATATCACTTCTAGTAAGTTAGTGTATACAGGAACAGTTGGTCTGTGGAAAAGCTTCACTACAACAAAAAGGATAGAGTAAATGCAACATACCAATACCATCACTATTTTGAATTAATGCAATTCCCAAAACAGCGCATAACATTTCTGATAAAGGCTTAAACAGTTTCAGAAGTTTCTGTAACCAGAGAACACACAGCACACAATACAGGACTGCACTGGAGTATCCTCACAGTGTTTCAAATTTCACACATGCCAATATGCCAATATACAATAATTATTTGAAACTAATCAAAAATGGGTCTTCTTGGCCAGATATCAGGTGTTGTTGCTGATCTCCTGAATAAATAAAATGTTATTAAACATTGTACGAGGTGAACAGTTTAAGTTTCTAGAAGAAACATAGGATACGTAAAAATGTTTAGTACAGAGTATTATAGGATTACTTATGTCTTAGTCAATAAAACATAGGATGAAATATATGAGAAGGCCAAATACTTTGGTGTCTTCATAAGGACCTCATGTAGTAATTTCTCCTCTTCACAGGTTAGCCCCTTGGGCGTTATTTTAGCTCTTCTCATCAGCCTAGAGAAAAATCAAAAAGAACATCAAGGTTTAACCTTATTTCCAAAGCAGACATACAACAAGCCTAACAGTAGTGTCTGCATACAGAACAAAAGCATTACACAAACAATTCTCAGAAAATGCACACACTGGGAAGTTCATAACTCAATATGAAATATTTAACTAGGCACAGCTGTGGATATTTTACCCTGGCTCTCTATTAGGATGCAAAAGCAGAAACAAAATCTGAGGAAGCAAAGGTATTCTCAGCAGTTTCACCACATATAATCAGAATAACATGCAAATTTAAGAAGGAGTTTGTAATTACTGTTGCTACTTTTCTGGAGAGCTAATAAACGTAAAGAAGTTTCACTCTTTAAAAATAATCCCAGTAGGATACACAAAAGCTAGAAGTATCACAGTGAAGCAATATATTTTATTAGACTATTTTGCAATAACATTTTATTCTCTGAGCTGAAGGCCTATATTGCTTTTGTAGCAGTCATTGGGAGCAATTCAATTATATATTTGCAACAGTATTTACCAGCAAATTCTCTGTTGCTCAACAGCATTCTCTGTAGAAGCACAACTGCTTCCTTTCAAAGGGCATCAGAGGGGTGTGCAACTCGATTGCTCTCTGTTGTCTGTTAAGCTGATGTTGAAGTTGCTGAAACTGGGATGTAAGAGTGGCTGAATCCTCAAGGGCATAGCTTTGTATTCTAGGTTTATTCTCATATTCTTATTCTAATATTAGAAAAACTCTGCAGCTAGTATATGATGAGTATATGCTTACTCTCTAATCCAGTATGTAAGAGAGGGTAGAAAAGCCTTTTAAAAATCCTGCTCAGTAGCCTGCAAACACCGTTTGGGGCTGTGGGATACAATTTTCCTGACATTTCGATCTTCTATCAGCAAGAAGTGTGGGGTCCGACCCCGTAGCCAGTACGCATCTTGCTAGTCATTAATGTTTGGTGGGTATTTAAGCTATCATATCATCACATCTATATGTCACTCTCATGGAACACCTTCACTGAACCGTCTCACTCCATAATGCCAGTAGGCTGCACATATTTTGTGGCTGCTTTAGTATCTCCCCCACAGCAGAACTGTATTTTTTTCCACTTATGTAATCATTTTCCCAAAGTTGCTTCTTCAGCATCTTCATATTTTGATCATTTTTCTCTTTATTTATTTTCAGTTTTTGCTGAACTAGAGCCTAGGACTGTTGCAGATACCATTTGCAACAGCCATAAATAGTGAGAGGCTGATACCTTCTTGCTGTATGCAATTCACAACAGCTTTGGCCTTTACCTAGGTATTTTACATAGCAAAATCATGAATTGCTTGCTATCTGATATCACTTATCCTTGGCTTGTATTGCTGATTTCCTTTTCCTCTTTCCTGTCAAAGGATCTCAAGCCAGCCAAAGATCTGAGAGTGCTGTTTGATCCTATCCAGCTTTAATGCTAAAGTGAGGTTTTACAACAATCCAGACTAGAATGGAAAAATGCTTAAATGGAGAAAACACAGCTCTGCTGTGTGACAGAGAAATAAAAGAGGTTGTAAACAAGACTCCTGCCTATCTAAGCTATCCTTGCAGGGTCCTTCAGTCCTGTGCTAAGACCAGTAATTTTCTGAAGCTTCATGGGTTCTAACAAACTCGCAGATCCAATAAGGGCCCCATGAAATGTTTTTCATTCCCTGCCTCCCAAAGCCTAGCTGCCTAGCTGCTCCCTGTGCTTCACAGGAGTTATCTCTGTTGAGTCCATTTTCACAATGCAGACTTCCTACTGCTGCATGTCCTGCACATTTTGTACTGATCCCATCCTGCACTACTCCTGCATTACTCAACTCTGTATACTCAGGAAAGGTGTAAGCACCCCCCACACACACATACACACACACACACAGACTTTCCTTGAGAAGAGCTCATAAAAACGATTGTAAATCAGCCATGACAAATCAAATGGGCAAATCTAGCAGAATAGGACTTAACCACACCTAGTAAAACACAGACAAACAGATATCACCTAGCACAGCAAGCCTCAAATTATGTCCCCAACAGAAAAACACAACATTAAATCGCGCCCACTTGACACTAACTTCACTGAAAAAATAACCTAATTCCTGTCATCATGGCCAGTTTCTCTTCACAACTTTCCCCACCAATAATTTCCCCTTGCATTTCAAATGGAGTTCAAACCATTGCTTTCTCCCTTGCAGGTTTCTCAGTTTACCTTAGCTTTCTTCTGGGTTGTCTTTGCAATTTTTCCGTCCCCTTGTTCAGTCCATATTGTCTGATTAACGAGCTATTTGCCCTGTTAGGCTTTTGAAACCATTTGTCAGTATCTTTCAGGAGATTTCTTCCTTGTATCTGAGGATTCCTAAAGCAGTACCCCAACCAACTCATTACTCCTTGGTAAAGCTTATTTTCTGTAAAAGTCCTGGATTGCCTTCTCCTAAAAGTGTTCAGGAACCAAGTGGCAGAAGATCTCTACTAAAAACAAATGTGATCCAAATAAGTTGGATCTCACAGGCAGTGAATTGATGTCACTATTTAGGATGATGGTTTCCTTTCTTATTTCTTCTCAGCTCTGTTCCTATTTTCAGACTTGTGTAACAAGCACTTCAAGTAAAAAAGGCTTCATAGAGAACACCTGTTGTACAGTGGGAATAAGCATTTGGGGAACAGAGATTGAAGCATGTTTTGCAGATATTAGCAATTAGGATGAGAAAGAATCTTTCAGACAATACCAAATCTTGTTTGTAAAATTTATATGTTTTTAACCTTGAGTTGTTTTATTTGAAGCATCTTGACTTTTAAAAAAAAATCATGTTTATC
>VXAL01008059.1:46653-76211 GCA_013399475.1 Chauna torquata | reverse complement strand
TATGTTTTTAGCCTTGAGTTGTTTTATTTGAAGCATCTTGACTTTTAAAAAAAATCATGTTTATCCAGGATGGAGTCCTTATGGATTCTATGATCCAACGCACTGGTAGAAAAGGTGTGCTCCCATGTCATCTAGCCCTTGGTATGCCAGGTAGACTCATCTAAACTAAGGACCTTGCCTTGCAGGCAAACCCCACTGCATGTTTATTTTATGTTGAATCCTACCCCGGTGTAGAGATTCCAGGGGTTCCTTGCAGATACCAGTTTTACTATATATATGGGGATTTCCATGTCTTGGGTAATAAACAAAAAGCTGATCTCTTATGGATCTAGAGCTGCATTTTTTTCAGTCTGCTTTGCTAACAAAAGCAACTAAAGTGGCAACAATTTGTGCCAACAAGGTACATTATTTGTGAAAGATTCATCAAAATGGTTCACTCCTCATGGAAATACGGAATGCCCAGAAACTTGCAAATTCAACTATGTACAAACTGGGTGACCTCACATCAATGATTCTTAAGCTCATTTTGTTCCCAGTGAACACGTGTGTCAGCAATGAGTTTTATTTTGTGCTTGGGGTTGAAAGGCACCCAAAAAAGAGTTCTGAAGCTACAAATCAGCCTTTTGAGAATTTCCTTTATTTATTCCCCCTTTTATTCTTCTTCCTAGTTTGTTTTAGATACGTGTCATTAGTGTTCATTTGACATTAGTCAAAGAGCAAGACATTACAGAACATAAAGCAACAGCATGAATGGTTGACTGACAATTTCATTTTGCTGCATAAATTGTTGAAATCTTTGTTCTGTTTCAAGGAGAAAATATGCATACAGTCTTATCTCCACTCTTGGGGTGTATTTTAATAAGAAAGGGTCAGTACTAAAAGCTTTCTATATGAAATCACAGATTGGCCCATGTACCTGGACCTCACTCTAAACCTTAGCAAGTTTTATGTAATTTACAATTTACAGAATCACTATTCTTCCATTTAAACAACAATGATTAATCTTTGCCTTCCTGCAAGATTTGAAAATTGTGTAGCAGAAGGGGTAAACGGCAGCCCTTAGTGCTATTACATACGGGAGGAAGAGAGACTTGCAGGAGAGTGCACATGCAAGGTACTTAATTTTGTTCAGTCCTGGATAATTTTCTTATAAGCATACTCATATACCGTCCTGCAAACTGACCAGACCAGGTTTGTAATGAAGAAATACCAGTACGAATTTTGTGCATAGACTTAGGACTTCAATTTAACTAATTATTAAAATAAACATAATCACTATAGGCTTTAAGATTAGCATGAATTTACTGCTTTGCTTAGACATTTTATGTGAGAGCTTTTTTCATGTATGTTTCTCTCAGCTGTAGTTTAATGAGCAACATTGTGGTGTTTTGCACACAAAACCATTTTAAAGAAGCATTTGGACACACAGTCAGCTGATTGTGTCTATGTCCTTATGGCTGGAAGACGAGGTAGGTGAAAGCTTCTACCATGGCTTCAGTCAAAACAGCATATGAGGCTGAAAAGTATGGTGTGGTTTATAGTAAATTTGTATACATACATCTGTCTGTACGAAGTCACTTAATTTTTGCATACCAATATGTGATTCTCTTCAGTAAGAGTTTTTCCAGAATTTTCAGAAAGATCCTCCAATCAAAGCAGAGTTCAGGTTCTGAATGTTAGTAAAGTTCTATATGACATCGAAACTGTCTGTTTAAATGAAACATGAAGAATCCTTCACAGCAGGAGATAGCTGTGAAACACTGATGTATTCATCTGACTTTTTGAGTAATGTTGCCTGGGGTTACATCCAAATACTTCCCACATAGTTGTATTGAGGGCTTGCTCCTGTGTGACAAAACAGAGTTAACGTTAAAAATGCACATAATTATATTTCTCTTATCTTCTCCTTTTAAGTGAGAGTAAAATTCAATAAAATCTTTACACCAGAAACTAAAATCAAAGAAAAATCATTCATAAATCAGCTATTTAATCATTAAACTGTGTAAAAGTCAGATGAATAAGGAAAGAGGGAGTGTTTGGCTATCTTCTAAAACAATGGCTGGAATAAGCATGTCTTATCTCATCCCAAGTTATCTATAGCATTAAGTTACTTAAAGTGTAAGTATTCAAGCTCCGCTGACAGCTTTCTGGGTACTGTTTGCTGGTATATCTAGGTATTTGATTGATACTTTGAGACTTGGAGCCACATCTTTGATAGCTATTTTCAAACATATTTGATGCAAGTCCTCTGTGGTTAGTTTCTTGCATTTTGCTCCACCATTACACAATATATTTTATCAATATCAAGAAAATCTCCATTAGCTTGTATTTATACAAGGTTAGGCATAACCTAATAACTACCTACATAGGTAGTAGACTATGCAGGCTTACATGGCTTGAGACATACAATGTCTCATAAGAACATGTCATCCTAGTTCTTCTAAGCTTGCTTTTCCTTTTCCAGCCACTTCTCACATATTTCTCAGTGCTTTCACGTGAAAAACTACTCCTGTTTAAATATGCCAGGGAACACATCAAGAATCTGGGTGTTTAGCTGTCTTCCAAATCCTTTCTGATATACATCTCTTTGTAAATTTTGTTCTGTTTAGAGATGGGAACATAATGAAACAATCCCATATCTGTTTCTCAGTCTCTAAAGCTATTAAAATGAAATGTAATCTTGTCTAATGAGGGCTACAATATTTCCCATTAGTAAGAAATATGACAATGTTGGATTAATATTGTAAGAAGGCAAAAATAATTAACACTATTGAGATATTAGTTGAAGAAGTGATCTTGGCCTCAGCTGGGAAAAAATATGTTAAAAAAAAAAAGAATAAAAAAAAGAATAAAAAAAAAAAAGAAGAAAGAAAAAAGTTTATAAATTGGATTTAGACAAACACAGAATCTAAAACCCCACTTGAAATTATTACAGATGTAAAGACTGTTCTGGAAATTTTAGGGCATATTTTCAAAAGCTGTTCCACCAGGAGCTGTGGATTCTCAAGTAAACATCCAAATACATCAATACCAGACTGAAGGAGCCCAGTGGCTCCTTGTAGTGTTATGGTATAGCATGAAGGACTGCATTTACATTTCTCCAAACTGAGGAAATAAACATTATTTAATAAAAGAAAATTGCTGGAGACAAAAAGTTAAACATGGTTTTAATCCTTATGTATGTGACATGTTAGCACCTCCAATGAGATTAAGCAGGGAATGGGACTGTTAGTTTTTGCACTGTATTTACATTGGTATTAATTTCATTTCAAGCTTCCTCTATTTGATGGCGACAGACAAGAAAATATTGCTTTGCTTCTTAATGACAGATTTTTGCCTCCCTCTGAAACACATGTGATTATGAGAACTAGAGGTATGTTTTAAGGTGACTTTAGGTGGCTTTATAATCTCTGATGGTTCCCTCACATCTGTTCTCATGCTCAAGACTGATCTATTCACAGTGGACAGGTACTGGCAAGGAATTTTCCCCACAGGTCAAGTCGTATGAAACCAATAGGGTGTTTGGTTGGGGTGTGTGCGTGTGTGTGTGTGTGTGTGTGTGTGTGTTTTAACCTCCTTTTGGGAGTTTAAGGGAGTTTGTTCTTAGGAGTATGCAGGAGTCAGTATTGCAGGGTCCAGATATGCCAAAGATTTCTCCTGTCTCTCCTCCCACAATAATTGCCACCCGCCTGTGTACCTATGTGTCCATTAGTGTTTGATATGTGCGAGCAAGCCTGTGGAGCAGCTGTCCCTGCTCCGTCCCAGCCGTTCTGGGCTGCACATCTCAGGGTCACAGCTGTCTGTGGGAGGACCGGACTCTGCGGTCTCTGCTAATAACACTTTATTATCTTTCACCTATGAAATGAGCCCATGACTCCTATTGCTGAACTTGGCTGACAGTAGTTTCTAGATGTGGTCTAGTATGAGGGAGAAGGTTTGAACTTGAAGCAAGTGTAAGGAAGTTCTGAGAGGTTCATCTTATCTGTGCTTGGTTCCATGGCCTGTATTTCCTGCATGTATTTGTATTCACTTCACTGAACAAGGTTGCCTGTACCAGCTGGAGAGGGTAACGGAGAGCAGGTGCAAAATCCCTACCACAAATCTGGGCCCATTCGCCTGTAGCACAGGAGACTCAGAGAGGTGTGAAGTGTCCAGTACATCTCAATGAGACAGTCTCAGCTGAATCAGACAGTGCAGAGAATACTGCTTAAAATAATAGATCTGAGACATATGAATGGCCCCCTCCAGGCTATGCTCCCCTTGCACAGAGTTAGTATTCTAATTTATTGATGAAAAGCAGGAGGAAGGGTTCAAATCTTACGCCATATAGCTCTAAATGTGCGAAGTTTCATACCGATCTTTGTTCTTGCTTATGTGGAAGGGGGAAGGATCAGCTGCTCCCCCACTCTGCCTACCACATGTTCTGTTCTTTTAAATCTGATATGATGTTCTCAATCTTTATTCCCTACTTGCACTGATCAAACACCTAGTGCCACTGGGTTTTCCTCCCACTGCTCCAGCCTGCTGTAGCCTTAGCTCCTAATCAAAAGTATGTAAGCACCTAAATAATTGCAAGCAACTCATACTTGTTATGACTACCTATCAGAAATCTCTTGACAAAACAACCTTGCTGTGAATACTGGTTTAATCACCCTCAGGTCAGTCTTCAGGAAACTTGACTTACATTGTAACTTTTGCCTGTCCTCCTTTTTATCAGCATTCATTTTCTGGCTAAAGCTGTTAAAGTCAAGTCATAGCATGCACGCTGCTCTGAGCAGCACTGAAAGGATTCCACCTTTCAAGCAAAATCATGTTTGGCCTAACTGCAGTGATGCTGATACTGTTTTATAATCTGGCTTTGGCTCTGCAGGACAGTGATGAATAATAAATTCTATTATTAGAAGTCGATTAACCAATAGACACATTTCTAGTATTCTTCTCTTGGTTCAAAGCCTTGCATTTTTATGTTAATGCCGAAGTCAATGTGCCTGCAAGGATCAAGGCTATAATCTTGATGTGCTGAAGTGGTAGGCTGTTCTACCTCTGGGTGCAAATATTTAATACTGTGCATTTCTGTCTTCCCCTTATCTGCAGTAGTGGAGGCTTGCAGGATTTCCTAATACCATTTCTCTTGAAAATGTAAAATCCTAACCGAAAAAGCTATGTGTCTATCTCTGCAGGTCTCTATATATTTATCTTCATATATATATATATATATATGTATATATAAAACTCAGCAACAGAAAGCTCAAAGCCGCAAGTAATTTAAGAAGTTAAAAGATACAGAATTATGAGAGAATAGCAAGAAGAGAGTGCCTCGCTAATTCAAAAAACTCGTAAGAATCACACTGCAAAAAGCAAGTAAGCTGTTCTCATGAAATGTATCAAATTGTCCACAAACTCCTAGTTGGTATCCCATGTATTCTTGCTGTGACTGAGTGCCTTTTTTATTAGATTAACTTTCCTTTTATCTAAATGCTATTTAAAACAAGAATGGACGGCTTTTGTGGGTTTTGTTTTTGTTTTTGTTTCTGTTTTTCTTTGTTTGAACTTCAGTATGTAACATGTCTGGTTCTTCTAAGAAGAAGACTGGGCCAGGCAACCCTCTGGAGGAAGAGGAAGACTGCTTATTCACCTAGGAGCCACCGGGTGTTCTCCAGGAGAGATGATGGACAGTACAGAGTAAGGTAAACTAACAGGGAAACTTCTTTGAGGAGCAGGAACCAAGCAGCACCAGCAGAATAGGAGCAAGGTGTGCAGTGACACCCCTGGGATGAGGAGAGTCTCCCTGTGGACCAAAGAGGACTGCGCGGAATCTGTTACTTTCCAGGAGGACTCTGAGTTAACTTAAGCCAAGCCCCAGAGCAAGGGCACGTCCTGTAAAGGTACAGCAGTTGGAAGGCACTAATTTATCAGCCCTTCTTTTCTGTCCTGACTTATTCAGTCATTTTGAGTTTTCCCTATCTTTGAAGTTAACTACTCTGTTTTATAGTCTAGTAAAATCTGACTTGGATTTAAAGCCTTCTTGGTCTTATAGAGAGACCTTGTTCCCCCTATTAGCAGAAGGTTGAAGCATGTCTATCCCATAGCTCTAGCTGATTTGCACCCCTGTGACAGAAATCATCATAGCTTATTAAATAATTAAAACAGAAAGTGGGGAGGTGGGGGTTGGTAGCACTACTGTGATACCAGAGCCACTGAAACTATACTGTGATTAAGTGAGCAGTTCCTTGATAAGGGCGTTTAACAAATGGAATGTCCCTGTCTCTGCAAACTGCTGCTTCTTTCCAAACACCTGTAATACATTAGCAATGTTGTATTGGTGGGCTTTATAAAAAAATGTCAGGTTCTTTGTTTTGCTCATGTACAACACTGATTTTTCCACTCACATTCATTACCTTCTAATTATTTTGTTTCTATTTCCTCCCTTCCCCTTCAGCTGTTTTTAAGGTCTTTATGCAGGACTGGGATTTAAAGGAAGCAACTTTGCAGATGGATCTAAACTGGAATCAAAATGCTGGGATTTGATTATTTCCTAGAACTACATGAGATATCTAAAACACAATCAGACTTGGGAAATTTGTATAATGATAAACATTTTTAACGGATAAAAATGCATTTTGTAGTTGTGTGAACTTTTTTTAACAATAATAAATGAATTTGCTCCTCCCTTGTTGAGAACTGTGAAGGTATGTCAAGGAACAACTAATTTTCCTCATCTTTTTCTCACAGCAATTTCTTAGCGTATGTTTTAACTTTTTTTACAGTTGCATTGTTTAGCAAATCACTACTTCTATTTCGCATTCCTTAAAACTTAAGAAAATGTCTTTTGTCTATCTCTTCCTTCCTATGCTTTCTTAACTAATGCGCCTGGGATGTCTAAGACAAAATAATGATCTAGGTACTGGTTTAATGAGAGGCTTTCCATTGGAATTTTTGTTTTCACAGGTGCTGTGAATTGTGGGATTTTCCAGTGTGTCAAGTTGATCTACCTGGAGGATCTGTTGCCCTTCCCTGATGTCATGGACTAGAACCAACACTGTGATTCTTTTCTGTGCTCTGTGTTCCCATCTGGATACAAATTCCTTTATTATGTACTGACCCATGAAATACTCACTATAATCAACTAGTGGTAAAGAGAAATCCTGTTATGTTCCGTGTTAGTCTCCTGGGTGCTTTGAAATTTCTTACTTATAAAACAAAACTCCTCCAAAAAGCCCAGGTGCTTTTTCCTCTTCAGAATTAGATGCCTAGCTGTTCTGGTTATTGGCAGGGGCAAGCAGTACTGTGGTTATGTAAATCGCTTGAAACATGAACTATTGGAGCATTAAAATCTCTCAACTTTTTCTGATGTTAGGAATTAAGTGTGATGTCTACAGATGTATCTGGAGTAGGTAATTTCTGGGATATAGCTGTATAAACGTGAAAATTGCTACCAAAACATTTTCAGAAGAAAAGTGTGCTAAATTGAAATATGATTGCTGTTTAAAAATTACATACCTAGAAAGTGTAGTTTTGAAATAGTGATATTCTGTGTGGAAGACAATTTAAACTATCTCCCTGCCACTTTTATCATTTTAACAAATCAAAATTGATAGAAAAGTAATGCTAACAATTGATTCTAAAACTAAAGGCAGTAACTTTTTATTTCTAATGCATTAAAATAAAGACAATTTCTCATAGGGGAAATGTGTTATTTTTTATGATGGGACTGTTTAGCAGAGTTGTGGTGTTTTTTTTTTTTTTTTTAGATTCATCTGGTTTATCAGGTTTTGTCCCATAAACTGTTAAAGCTACTGCAGAGGAAAGGTGCTTGCACAAAACCAAGCAGAATCTGAATTACTGTGATTTCAGCAATGAAAATAATTCAGCGTTTGAAAAAAATGATAGAACTCCAACACAAGACGGAGCAAACATTGCTCACATCTTGGAAATGCATCCAGGAAGCAATTCATTAACAGCTTTAACTTCATTTAACTTGCATTACCAGTAGTCAACAATTGGCTTAACACTATTTCTTCCATATTTACATTTCAATAGCATTAAATCACTAGGGTATTTAACCCTGTCCAAATTTTCTCATATCAAAACAACTAGTCTTTCACCAGATCTTACCTGCTACAAATACCTGCTGTTTTCTTTCTTTTTTTTTTCTATAGCTGGACTGTTGTACCACAAAGCAATTATAGTATTCTCCAGCCCTTACCGCCTGGCACTTCACAAGGTTTATGGTCCTACTTCTCAATTAATAAAAAACAAATGTTATGTCAAGAGTAAATCACACTTTTCCTACATCCACTGTCAAAACTTCAGTTGACTACACTTCTGTTTTATGAAGTCAGACTCTTTTCTTGCTTTTATGTCTAATTAAAATCATCTATACGAATGGCAAGTAGAGATAAAGAAAATTCGAACAAACATGAAACAGTTACCTGAGAAATTAAAATACTGCTTTTAGGTTGCATGCATTTCAAATCACTTTATTAGTCCTTGTGTGAAATTTCATGGACAAAATGTTTTAGTGTGGTCAGTCCACAAATTAATGTGAAACTGGCAAGTCTTTCCAGCACCGTGGCAAAAATCCAAATCTCCTTCAGAATTTTGCTGCTATTGCCTTGATGCTTTTTTGCATTCCAGGAAATGCACAGAATCACTAAATTTCCAAGAGCAGCTGTCAAGAAGTTTACATTTTCTTAATGGAAACACAGGTTCTTTTTTTGCAATGTTTGATAGAAACAAATTACTAAGATGAAGGTTTCTTTTTGTTGTTGTTGTTCTGAGTTAAGAACAATCCTAGTTTTTTGGAACTGATTTTTCTTTTCTGCATTCTGTGGGCAGAGAGTTTCCACAGAGGACTTACCTAAGAGACTACCGCTTTAGCAGCGATTCAGCAGCTCAGGATCCTGTTCTCCATGTGTGTCACTGCTGAACAACTTGACATATGACTTTCACCTAGGCTCCATCCAAGAGTGACAATCTTCCTGTTTCTTTGTCAGTTTGGGATCTCAACTAGAAGACCTTTGCATTAATGAAGGAGAAGCAGAAAAATGAAATCAATCATGAAATGACACATAACTTTTGCCAAACAATAGAAAGAAGCAACCTCTGTACATGGTGAAAAATCAGATCACTTTAGATATTGCTTCTGTTTTTATTAAAATCCTGCAACTCACAAACTTGCAACAAATCCTTTTTCTGGGTTTTACCTCAATCTTTCAAAATAGACATGAATTCTCATAATATCTGTGAACATCTCAGAATGTCTTAAACAAGCAAAACAATTAGTTTCCTTGGGGAATATTTACAGGTGGTTAGTCTTTGAAATATTCAAGTTTTACTGCCTGTCTTTGAACACTTGAAAGCACATGACAACTTTTCTTTCACCAATATGAGAATTATGCAAAATTTTCAACTGAGAATATCTAAAACTCAAGATTCATTTAAGATATCTAAAAAACATAATGATACATCACTGTGATATTGGCTCTTCTTAAGCAGTCATATTGGTTAAAATAAGGTTAAGTAATTGGAGTACTGTCGGCAGTGATTTCACAGGATTGACCTCAAGGAGTCTGGTATGTTATGCACAGTACCATTAGTGCTCATAGAAACCATGTGTAAAAGGCAGTATACAAACATAGCTGAAGTTAATATATTTGGAAGTTCAGGTTAATATGACTGGAAGATCCTGTAGCGTTCACCAGCTAATGTCTGGTGCCGTCAGAGAAAAAAAGTAAAATGTCTCCACTCAATATAAAAGAATATTGAAGAAAAGTGGTATTTAAACTCAGTCTGTGATATTCTTTGACATGAGTGAGATCCTAATTAGGTCTCCAAACTTCAGCTATGGCTTTACTCTTAGTATTAACTACAGAGAATACAGAGAAAGAAAATTTTGGTTTATTTGTTTTACCAGAAGGTAAAGATTCTTTCACTGCAACTTTAAATTTGTACCAAGGTAACAGCATAGTTAATATATAACGGAGATGTAATGCACTTTTAACAGCATTTTACAGCCAGCATAGTCCTGTGATATGAATAAACTTTATCAGCAATGAATTTAATTTTTTGGGAATAAGTATATCATGGGCAAGTAAATACAAAACTGAGGCAAGAATACTCTATATCACAGAGTTATAGCATAATTTAAATTGGAAGAAGCCTCTCGAGTCATCTGGTCCAACTCCTGCCTCACATTTACTTGTACTGTAGATGTGGATTGGGTCTCAGCTAACCATATACAGATTGATAATGTCTGGAGACAATGACAGAGACATCTAACCTAAGTCAGCACAAGGAACTGAATAAACAAGGCAGGTCAACTGATTGAGGCAGTTCAAACAGTGCTAAGACCATCAGCAACAATGAATGATGATCAGTGTGTTGTCTTTTTAATTTTCGTACATAGCACTAAGAAGTTTATCATCATCAGTTTTTGGTCTTGGCCAGAGCCAGATCGATAGATGGCTCCTCCAGGAAAGGCATTACCGTAAGTCAAGTCTTGTCAGTTACAGTCTAAAAACTGGCAATGCTGAGTAGTGTGGGGAGAAAAGAAAGCAAACCTAGGATATACCTGTGATGCAATAGAAAGCTCTGTGGCATTGGTGGGGTGACCCGAGATAGCATTGATTTAGCTACATCAGCTCCTAACTGCAGTGGAAATAACTTACGCATTACAAACATTTTGCTGGAACTGCAGACTTAGCAATGCAAGACGAAAGCTATTCATTTAATGCTCTTTGGTAATACCTTTTAAAACATGAAGCAAATGCTTCTCTTTCCAGCCAGCCGGAACTGTGTGTGTCTTGATCCGGTGGGACTGACAAAAAACGTGAATGTTGTTGACTGCTGTAAAATTAATACCTTCAGAGGTAATAAACAGTGATTTATTTTACCTGGACAATTAATTGGCTGAACTCAAGAGGTTTGATGCAATTTGGTATCGATTATTTTATATATAAAATTTATTTTTGCTCACTGATCCAATAGTATAGTTCCACAATTATTTGTTGACCCTATTTTAAAACTCTAAGTCTACAAATTTACTTTCCAGGAAAGCTCTGGGGAAATAAAAAGAAGACCCACAATTTTCATTTTCTGAAATACAGGACACACACTAAAATTCAAATTCATTTTAAAATCAAATTATCCACTGTTGGATTGCTGCATGTTTATGTATTTGACTCCTCTNTTTTTCCCCAGGCTGAATTTAAGATAATCAATGCTGGATTTGAAGGTCATCTTAAGAAATTTACTAGGAACACTCAGCAACTAGGAACACTCAGCAACTTTGTGAATTTGCAATACTATGGTTTATTCCACACACCTTGATAAACAATTCAACCTCACCACACAAGCAACACTATGAGTTTCAAGAATAATACTGGTAATAAATGAAGATGATTAAGATATTAATGAAGATTAAGTGTAGGCATCAGAGGTGGGACACCATTACACTTCTTTAGGTCTTCTAAGCAGCAATATAATGTTAAACATATGCTTAAATTTCATTTTTGCTGGACCACTATGGTTCTGTTTATACAGGTTATTAGCAATAGGTACATCTTGCACTGGCAGCAGTTCACATAAGAGAAGCATACCTATTGATTTTAAAGGGAGCTAAACTGTCCTTTTTCAGCACCTGTCAAGATCTTTCGTTTCTGTTTTCTCATGAAACAGCAAATTAATTCAATTGGTTGAAACAGGCCATGCGTATTTAATGTGACAATTTGAAATGGAAGTACTACCTCTTAGCCTCGAGAATTCTAATGAAATCATTAAGGATGTTTATAGAAGTCTACAAAATTAAATGATTGCTATTGAACATCATCATCTCTGAGATGGAGGCTGGGTGACTCCTGGGTCTGATAAGAGGAAACTGTCTTTCATTTCTAGATCACTGCTTTGAATTCAAGACAGGATCACAACAAAGAGAAGTCATTATTGACAAAAGACAGGCAAGCATGAGCTGTGAAAGGAGTTTATGGTGTCAGACTGTTTCTTAGGGTGCTGGTAGCTGCCTGAGAAGTGTGTTTTGCATGTAGTACTGTTCTACAAGAACATTAACATCAACCTACTGCCTAGGTGAGTGTACAGTTCACACTGTAGAAAGAACCTTGGTCCCAAGTACCATCAAACATCCAGCTTCCTCCAAAATTAATTTTGTAAAATAGAAAGAAATGGTATCTATACTACAAATCGTTTATCCTTCCGAGAATGACTAATCTAAAACTACAGATAAAACAACATCTGTGATGGGGGGAATCCTGAAGAACTTTTTCTGTGCTTCAGAGATTAGGTGACTCTTTGCAAGTGTGACTATGCACCGCCTTTGAAGAAACTTTCTTTTCCTGGTATACTTTAGCTGCTCTGTATTCAGGTCAATGCTTTTACATTGTGCCTTAGAAGATATTTCTGAAGATAGCTCCAATGCACTAATGCTAGTTTGCAGAACATATATTATGTACAATAATTTGTGTCAATCATAAGACTTAAAGCGGGTTATGGTTATACAATCACTTGAGACATTACCACAAGCCGTCTTTATTACCGATATAAAGATCAAACCTGTAAATATCATCTATGGTACAGAGACTGATGACTTAAGCAACCAAGAGCCATGTTTTAGCACATACTTCAGCCTAATAAGCCATTTATGTACAATCTGACTGTCAGAGCCTTGAGTACATCCCTTGTCTCCTGGGGTTTTTGCTGCCTGGGCTCAGAGCTGAATTAGAGACTGTGCAGTTGGTGACCTGGAAGGAAAAAGCTGGAAGAAGTCTCACAGGGGGCCTGCCCCTTCTTCAGCTGGGGGCTGTTCATCTCAACTTGTTCCAGAGATATGTTACTGTCTGGGTCCAGTCCTGAGTGTGACTGGACATATACCATCTTGATCTGGATCCTAATGCTGACTTGCAGACTTCCTGGCTTGACTTTGGACCTGTCTCATCACTTCCTGGAGCGAACTCAGCAGTGGCTGACCCTGGGTACTGTCTCTGGGCCTGACCCTGACCATAGCAGTAGTGTGCTAACTTAACTTCTCTGTTTGACGTCAGACCTGCCTTATCACTGTAGACTTGTCAGGTGATCTTGACTCATGGCTGAATCTGGTGACTATCACCAGACCTTCTCTGCTGACCTTGCTCAGTTACTCTGGATGGTTCCCTTGCTGGTGAGGCCTATATCTGCCTGTTTTGTTATTGTACATGCTCCTGGCTCCCTGCACCTGGCAAAGCAGCCTGCCCTTTCTACTACTCCCTGACCATGTGATATGTGCATAACCAGCAGAATTTGAGTAGCAGGAGCTACAGGGTAACCTGTGTGGCAGAAGGCCATGATCAACCCTGTGCCAGTCACAGCTGGTTCCAGATGGCTTGGCAAAAGGCAACAGCATCCCACTGCGTGCCAGAACTTCAGCTAGTCAGATGAGAACATGGTACCTCTGCCAAAACATATTTAACAATGTTAATTCCTACTGGGGGGAAGGGTACACAGCAGATATGAGGATACATGTGAGGACACAAACAAGAGGGGATGCAAAGGAAGCTTTAGGATGGCAGATGTGGAAGGGGACATTTTTGGGGACACTGGAGACCCCTCCTTGGAGGGAGGCACTCCTTGCAGGACCATGTACAGCCTGAAGGGAGTACAGCCTGTGGAGGACCCAAGGCAGAGCACAAGAAATGAGTAAGAAGGAAACAGCAGCAGAAGGGAGGAGTAAGAAGCAAGGAACAACAGAAAGAAACCTCTGTTTAAGTCTTCTTTCCTTCTCAGTACCTGAATCAATAATTAAAAGTTTGTGCCATTTGGCAATAAAATAAAATCAGTGAAATTCCCTGAGATGAGACATGCTTTCCCATGATACCCTGGTAAGCTGAATGGCAACAAGTTACCCAGATTTGTTCTCAAAAAAAAACTGGTGCAGTTTTCAGTCTTCTTCTGAAGTCCTTGTGTGAAAGGATATGTTTAGAAGAACAGCATGCTTCTAGCCAGTGACTTCTTATTAATGACGGCAGAACAGTGTCAAAGTATAGCTAGGTGAGGTGCTGTGCAAACAGGAGACGTGAGCTATGAGATTACCTGTTCAGAGCTTCTTCCTGGAGCTCACCTCTCATTTCTTCTTGTTTAAGTGTTGGTCTAACCAGTCTCTAAGTTGGTTCAGCAACAACTGTTCTATACATATTTAAAAATCTGTAACATCTTACCATACCTTTAAATAACAAGGAGTATCTCCTACAGTAACAGCTGGCAAAAGGTCTACTTTCCTTACAATATTCATACAAGTTCTAGAAAAATGAGTGGATGGCAAATGACACCACAATGTCATTATTAAACAACAGATCTCTTCACACAGTTTGGTACTTTTGAGATGCTATATCTAAAAATATGCTATTTTAATCAAGTGACTATTTATAGAATTTGGCTTGAATTTTTGGCACAAGCATTAAGAAATTATTGTTTATATGGAAGGTTCTATATTTATGACTCCAAAATTAGCTGAACAAATGGAACAGAGCCAGTTTAAACTGTTATATTCTGTGCTGTCTGTTCCCAAGGAGTCTTTTGAAGTGCATAGTATGTCCTTGCTTATGTTTTTAACAGTTTCCCTGAGTTATAGCATGCTAATACAGACCATATGAAAGGATCATCCTTACGTTGCCACAGTCCCTGAAAAGACTGAATGGGTTAATGATTTTATTTCTCTTCACAGAATACTTCCACTACGTTGTTACTTAAGGTATGTTTCTTTTCTCCTTCCAGAGCAGTGTTAGAAAATTGCAGTGGTTATAAATCCTTCATTATGGCTTTTCAAGCTAGAAATGCCAAGGTGCATTCACCAGTTGCTTAAACAGGCCTGCTCATGGCAGCTATTACAAATGAGGGATGCATATGTCAGTGTCATGCAGCATTATTCTGACTTATCAGTACAGCTATCTTTGTAAATAACTGTTTACATTATCAGAAATATATTTACTATTTCTAGACTTTAAAAACTTATTCTCAAACTTCCCAGTCCAGAGAAAAAAATTTAAATGGCATTTCAAGAAACTGCTGATAACCTTCAATTGCAAACAAAAGCTGTGTACACACTACTGGCTAAACAGGTGCCTGGGAGCAAATGCAAATACAGGACTCCTAGTTATTCACAATGTTGGATTGCTCCTGAGTCCTGCTCTGGAGTGATCCAACCAGCCTCCTGTGGGACCAAACAGTCCTCTAAAACAATGAGCGCCTACAGGCCTTTCATGCTCATTTGTCTTCACACTGTGGTTCGGGGAGTGCTACACCATGGATGGATAAATACAAGTGGTCTGGGGAGCTGAGGAGACTAGGACAAAGGTTTCTATCCACAGAGAAGTTGCCCGAGGCCTTTATGGGTTTCCTGGCACACAGGTTTGCCACTTCAGTGTATGCTGCCCTCACAGCACTAAGCAGAGCTTCTGCTGGTTAAAAGATGAAGGCAGAATCCCATTGTGAGAAGATGCCCTGATACAGTGCAGAAAAGATGTCCTAAGCTCCACCAGAGCTTTTGAAAGGCTACACATTCAAACACTGAGCAACTCCAAAACATCAGTGCTCCAGTTTTGTAAGGAGGACATCAGCCGCCTGGGTACCACCTCTGCTGCCTGAATTGCTTCATTTCCAACTGAAAGCTGTTCGGCTTCCTGCCTGTTTGTGACCCTCCTGGAGCTCCAGCGGTAGCAGCACAGTCTCCACCAGGCAGTGCTCCTCTGCAGCAACCCTAGTCTGCCCCAGCTGGCCCTAACATCTGTGCTTGGACCCGGGGCTCCCTTACACACCACTGACTCTGACCTTGAGACACACACATGCACACAGGATTAAATTCACTGGGGAAAAAATAACTACATTCAGTGTTTTCAGAACTCTTGCACGCTGTTCTCTCCAGTTGCTGACATATAGACCTTGCAGCACTCACACATAGAATAGAAAGTGGGTTTCCAAAGGAAACATAGTTGAGAAAAATGATATAATAAAAAGATAGGATAGACTGAGATGATCAGGTGCAAGGCTCGGTCAGGCAAGCTTACAGACTGGCAGCGCTTACACGTGACTGGCCCCTTTTATTACCCTTTTCTCTATTTTCTCTAAGTTGTTCCTCCCCAGTCCACCCTGGCCCCACTTTCTTTGCCTTTTGCCCTTCTCCTAGTCATTCCATAATAACTTTTGCACAGTCTACAGGCCCTTCAAATGTCCCATAATAATCACATCAGTGTCGTTTCCACCTTCTTATCAGTTACAAGGTTCAGGTTGACCCTCTTCAAGACTGTGCCTGAGTAGATTTTTAATGGCCTGTCATCCAGTGGCTGAGCAGTTCTGGTCTTTGTTACTGTCTCCACTATCACCTACCTGTCAGGTTTGTGTATGTGTGTGTTTAATTTATCACCTTCCTTGTTATTTGTTATTTAATTCATAATGAATAGTTCTTAACCAGATAACTTCATGAAGCAGATGCTCTCACATTACACACACCCTTACAATGATCAATCAACCTGAATGATCTGCAGATGAAGTCCAGGATGCATCATGTGAGATAATAGGAATTTTTCTTTATGTGTCCTTTGACTTCCAGAGTGCGAACAGTACATTTTTACTTCATTAAAGTGTTATATTCTGGGCTCTCTGGGGACCTGATGGACCCACTGTATGGGCTTCTCTCTCTGGACTCTCCTGTAACACTAAGCGAATAGTCTCCTACAGCTACATATCCACACATGTAATATCTTTTATGTTTGTCTTCTCTGCTCCATGTCTAATTGTGGCAGTAGTTTCAGGCTGGATGCACAAGAGCTGGAAGGCCCAATTCTGCAGCAACTGGTCCAAATGGAAAGGCAATAGCATTCACACATAGGTTCCATCAAACCCAGCCAGCACTTTTTACAGTCCTGGAGATCTTGGTGTCCAACCTCTCCTCAGCATTTGCCACCTTACTGGCAGCTGGCCAAATATCATAGCCCAAGTTGTATTCCATGTCTGTGCAGAAATTTTGAGTTATGATGTGCACAGGGTCTCCTCAGTGGTCTACTAGGAATGATCAATTAGTGCCACTGGTAGTTAATGTTGTCATAGGACTATTTTGGGCAACATGACTGTGGCTGAAGTGGGCAAAGGCTCTTACCATCTCAGGAAGGTGAGCAATATGGATGGCTTGTGAAAAGGTGATCTTGACAATGGTTTTACAGTCTTCTGTTAGTCTGTGGACTGACTGGCAAGAAGGAGGGTCAGCTAGAGCCTTATGTTCGGTATGGCTTCTCCTCTTTTTAGGTATGAATCAAAAATCTCACAAAGACAGTTGCCAGGTGCTGGAGCTGACAAACCCTCACAAAGATCTCAGAGGGATGCTCAGAGCACATTCAGCCTATCCCATGTGCAGAACAGTGGAAACTGGTTTTCTAGTTCCCAAATCTCTGCCCACTGTGGGAAGATTGTTCGCCACAGCAACTCAGGCAGCCCACAAGACTGATTCTACCAACCAGGAGTGGCACATTATTTCTAGTGGTCATTCTGGTGGCTAACCTGCAGCTCCTGGATGTTTTGTTTGCATGGCGTGCTAGTGAGTAGTGAGCAACCTGCCTGCTGCCATTGTAGACAGTGAGAGATCTGCCAGTGGCCTGCAAAGGTGACAAATTTGTCTGTCAAAATGCAGCAGTGACCAAAGTATCAAGGTACTAGCAACCTGCAGAGCAACAGAAGAGGCAATGGGCAGCCTGTTTTTACTGTGGGCAGCAGATATATACTGCCTGCCTGCTACCCTTAATGGAGGTTGCTGAGGTAGTCGTGTGTCACCCAGGGAGCTAAAAGCAGTAAGAATGTTGTGTGTTGTGCTAGAGAGGCATCTGGATGTGTTAGCACAAAGCTCTTTGGGATATTGTGAGAAAGGTGTCCCTTCAAGTGCAATGTAACACGGACACAGCACTTCTCTTTAGAGTGCTTTGAGCAATACAGACATGACTGAAACCATGCAAGCAGTCTGGAGGGGCAGTGAAAAATCTCAGAGATGAATACTGCCAGCAGCACAGACATAGAAATGTTTTATTTAAGATAGTAAGGGACAGACAAATNGGGGTGTAAAAAGAACCAAGCAGATTGTATACTTTTTTCTTGATCAGATTGAGACATGGTACAGAAATAAAAATGCCCAATATAGGTGGAAAATAAAGAAAAGTCGATGAAATAATATCCTCATTATTTCTGGTGCTGAATTGCAGTACCATAGTACTGTTATAACAGTATGGTTTAGCTCAGTATAATGCTCCCACTTGTCTTATTTTTCTGTTAACAATGTTTGTTTCTCTCTGTAGCCGAAGTAAACCTTCAAGGTTCTGCAAGAGTGATGTATGGAAACCTCTGCTGGTCAGCAGTGACTGCTAGTGGGGGAAACGCTAAGGAACTGTTCTTCTTCCATGCTTAAGTATTTAGGATATAAGCCAACATTTCCTAGTGAAAGGGAGCAGACCAACAGCATAAGAGAAAAGGAAAGACAGGGAATGGCTGAGAGGGTTGTTCGCATTCTCTGCAACTTTTTTCAGTGCTAAAGCATGAATATGAAAATGTTACATTAATGTTTGTGATTAGGCAAATCAATTTTCACACATTTGCCAAATTAAATATGAAGTATCAAAGTGCTTGCATTTCTACTAGATATAGACTAGCACTTGAGCTGCATTACAGTATGGCTGTGATCTGAAAGTTAAGGCTCTAAAACAAATGCATGTGGTTAATGCTCCTGTGTTTTTTTGTTGTTTTTTTTTGTTTGTTTGTTTGTGGGTTTTGTTTGTTTGTTTGTTTTGCTTTGTTTTGTTGAGTTAAAACAGAAAGCTTCTACTGCAACAACCTGTGCCGTGAAAGCTGGCCTGGATTTACTAGGAGCTGTAGCAGGAGGAATGTGGGTGGCTTTAGATCCCTCCAGCTACTGAGGAGCATATTCTTGTGTCCGCTTCCTCTCCCCCTCTTCTTCCCTGTCCTCTGCCATGTTTAGACTGGAGCTGCTTGCCCTTAATTTCTGAAATCTGATTGCGTGGAAATCAGTGTTTTTGCCACTAATTTCAATTTTTTCCACAGGCACATTCTCATGCTCTTTGACACAAAAAGTTCAGGATCATATTTCTAAGCCACAAGAGGAGGTATTCTGTGTGCTCTTTGATGAAATAAACAGAGCAATTTATGAAGAAATTGTCCAAGGAGCCAAGGATAAGGTTAGGAAAGCTAAAGCCCTGTTAGAAATAAATTTGGCCAGAGACATCAAGGGAAACAGGAAAGGCTTCTACAGGTATATCGGTGATAAAAGGAAGAGCATGGATATTCTAGGCCCTCTGTGGAAGGAAACAGGAGACAAAGTTACCCAGAATATGGAGAAGGCTGAGGTACTCAATGACTTTTTTGCCTCAGTCTTCACTGGCAAGTGCTCTAGCCACAGAGTTCAAGTTGCAGAAGGCAAAGGCAGGGACTGGGAGAATGAAGAATTGCAGTCTGCAAGAGAAGATCTGGTTCAAGACCATCTAAGGAATCTGAAGGTGCACAAGTTCATGGGACTGGATGAGATGACTCCGTGGGTTCTGAAGGAAATGACAGATGAAGTTACTAAGCCGCTACCCAACATATTTGAGAAGTCATGGCAGTCCAGTGAAGTTCCCACTGACTGTAAGAGGGGAAACATAACCCCCATTTTTAAAAAGGGAAAAAAGGAAGACCTGGGGAACTACAGGCCAGTCAGTCTCACCTCTGTGCCCAGCAAGATCACGGAGCAGATCCTCCTAAAAACTATGCTAAGGTACATGGAAAATAAGGAGATGATTGACAACAGCCAGCATGGCTTCACTAAGGGCAAATTGTGCCTGACAAATTTGGTGACCTTCTACGATGAGGTTACAGCACTGATGGATAGGAGAAAAGAAACTGATGCCATCTGCCTGGATTTGTGCAAAACATTTGACACCATCCCACACAACATCCTTGTCTCAAAATTGGAGAGACATGGATTGAATGGATGGACCACTCAGTGGTTAAGGAATTGGCTGGATGGTTGCACTCAAAGAGTTGTGGTCAATGGCTCAAAGTCCAGATGAAGACCAGTAACAAGTGGCATTCGTCAGCAGTTGGTATTGGGACCGGCACAGTTTAACACCTTTGATACGGACAGTGGGATTGGTGATATGGTGATATGGACAGTGGGATTGAGTGCACCCTCAGCAAGTTTGCCGATGACACCAAGTTGTGTGGTGCCGTCAACACGCTGGAAGCCATCCAGAGGGACCTTGACAGGCTTGACAGGTGTGCCCATGCAAACCTCATGAAGTTCAACAAGGCCAAGTGGAGAGTCCTGCATCTGGGTTGGGGCAATCCCAAGCACAAATACAGGCTGGGAGGAGAAGGGATTGAGAGCAGCCCTGGGGAGAAGGACTTCGGGGTGCTCGTTGATGAGAAGCTCAACATGAGCCAGCAATGTGTGCTTGCAGTCCAGAAAGCCAACTGTATCCTGGGTTGCATCAAGAGAAGTGTGGCCAGCAGGTCAAAGGAGGGGATTCTCTCCCTCTACTCTGCTCTCGTGAGACCCCACCTGGAGTACTGCATTTGGCTGTGGGGCCCCCAACACAAGAAAGACATGGATGTGTTGGAGCAAGTCCAGAGGGCAGCCACAAGGATGATCAGAGGGCTGGAGCACCTCTCCTATGAAGACACACAGAGACAGTTAGGGTTGTTCAACCCAGAGAAGAGACAGCTCCAGGGAGACCTTATAGTGGCCTACCAGTACCTAAAGGGGGACTACAAGAAAGCTGGAGAGGGACTCTTTATCAGGGAGTGTAGGGATAGGACAAGGGGTAATGGCTTTAAACTAAAAAAGAAGAGATTAGATTAGCTATTAGGAAGAAATTCTTTACTAGGCAGATGGTGAGGCACTGGAACAGGTTGCTCAGAGAAGCTGTGGATGCCCCATGCCTGGAGGTGTTCAAAGCCGGGTTGGATGGGGCTTTGAGTCACCTGGTCTAGTGAAAGGTGTCCCTGCCTATGGCAGGGGGATTGGAACTAGATGATCCTTAACAGTCCCTTCCAACCCAAACCATTCTATGATTCTATGATTCTATGACATAAGAAACGCAAAAGCACCTGTTCAGGCGCACAGGTGCATGTGTTTGTGAACACAAAGAGACATTTCTGTTTGCCTATGATTTTTACAAGAAGTTGGTTTGGGCCAGAAACTTCTCCAAATATTTCTAAATTCTAGAGTGTTTAAAATCTAAATGTTACTTTAGTTTGAAAAGAAATTTAATAGTTTGAACATCTCTCTAACTTGCACAAATCTTTCAGCTAAACCTAAAAACAAAATACCATTTTTTCAGACTATCATGATAATAGCTGGCTCTCCCATACCTTTGCTTTGCAGAGACAGTAGCTGAAAAAGAAGAAAATATGACACTAATTTATCTATTTTAAAAATCATATCCGGAGAGCACTGCTTAAAACGCAGCATTTGGAGAGAACACTGATTTGTGGCGCTATTTCAGAGTTTTATATTCACAAATTGAGAGAAAAATTACGTTCTTCCTTTTGTGGGGCTCTGTTTTTGTAACCTCTGACCCACCATATGAATAATGTTAATTTATCAAATAATCCAAATATAATTCCACTTTAGCCACTTGGAATATAATAGATTTTCTGTAGCTTTCAGAATGTCGCTCACAGATCTTCCTGTGCTAATTAGCAAAAGGCTAAAACAATTTCAAAGACAAGGTAATTAGAATGGCACAGCCCTTCTACAAGAATCCATTTCATAACATTTCTGTACCTTACTGGAAAAGAGGCAGAAGTGCTTTGCAGTGCACATCCTGGGATTAAATATGGCATTAGTTCCCAAAGTTGCTTATCTTAACCTGATGGATATGTACTCAAGTCCAGGTTCTGTACAGGTTTTGAGCAGATACTTCGTGTTTGCAAGTTATCCTGTTGTCTTCAGCACTTACCATCTGTAAAAATAAGAAACAGCACTGCTATTCCCTATGACAGTGGAAAGATGTCACTTAAAGCTTATAAAGATAAGTTCATTAAGCATTTGAATATCATAGTGATAAGTGCACAAAAAAACATCAAGACATTAGTATTACTGTCAGAGAGGTATTTGGATGTGATTCAGTAAACAAAGCATGCAGCCACATGCTGAATGAGTATAAAAAAGACACATAGGACAGCTGGTTCCCCCCTGAGCACCATCTATTCTGTGTTGCAAGGCCGTGATCCAAAATCTGTGATTGCAACAAAACGGTTCCAGCTAACAGCAGTCGGCTGTGGACAAGGCTCTCGGCAAGGAAGACATCTGCTGTAAAATTAGCAGAAAATCATGCTTAAAGACTTGCTGCATATACTCACAGAGGCAGAAAGAGTCCTGGGATCACAGAATAATTTGGGTTTTAAGGGACTTCTGGAGGTCTTTAGTTCAACCTCCTACTCAAAGCACGGCCAACTTCAGTGCTAGAACAGGTTGCTCAGGATTTTTTCCGCTTAAATCTTTTAAATCACCAGCATCTTTAACTCCCTGGGCAGCCTGTTTCAGTGCTTAACCACTGTGGCTGAGAAATGTACATAGGGAAGTATCCTTCAGATACCCTCTGGCTTTTTGGTGTTTATTCTTTCATCATAGCTACTTTTTCAAGTTAATATCCAAGCTCATATTCATATATGGGTAAACTTTTTGAGACAAACTTACATTTTGCATGAAGCTTTTATAATGTCCATTCTTGAATGGTGAGTTTGATAATGAATGTAACATCAGCCATAAAATTAGGACACAATATAAGGGGAATAGAGTCATGTTTTATAGTCAGCATTCCTTTTGGTGTTTCAAGCTTCTTCCCTTGCTGCAGTCAATGTTTCTTTGCCTCAGAGACAGGAGTGGTATGCATCCCCCAAGAAATCATTGACACAACGGAGAAATATTTCATGAAGACCCTTTATTCTCTAACACAAACACAATGTTTTCTTATGCTAGGATGCTTAAGAGAGGTGAGATTGCGTACTTCTTGAATTTAATAACACTTAATGATAAATATATCCTGGGGAAGAAAGGCAACTCTGGGATTTAGTTCTTTTGCCACTTAGCTCTCCCTAATATCACTGGTGGTGCATACATGCAGTGACAGAGCTCTGCCTGTTCAGAAGACAACTGTAGCCTGCCTTCAATGTACATGCAAAATGTCAGTGCATTTTTTCCTCTTATAGAATCTATTTTATATATTTAACACTCCTGACATCATAAAAAATGTGTTGATAGTTTAATTTAGAATTCAGTTTCATTTCATATTCTTTGTTTTTTTTTTTTTTTTCTATTGCAATGCTTATCCATGATTTATCCGTGATCCCTGACTTGGTAAAAGTAGTTAGCCCTCTTCAAAAAAAATAAAAAAATAAAAAACTTAATCTAACCAGCACATAGTTTGCATAAAGTCTCATTTTCTGAGGTGTTTGCTTTTTGTGGACCATTTCATTATCATTCAAATGGAGTTAGGCCATTTCTGCAGACAATCTAATTGTTAGCATAATATGTCCTCATTTTTTTGTATAGTGCAGCAGTTTGCATTAGGCTATTATCAAGTGTAACAGAAACCCATATAACAGCATGAGTTTTGAGAAATGAAGGCTATTTTTTATCAAAGGCTGTATGTACTGGATACCAACCCCAATCTAGAATCACAGACAAATGTCAGCTATTCTAAACTGCACAGCTCTTCTGGAGTATGAATGTGCACTGTTCGAGTCAATAGGTTTCATAGCGCATACATTTGAAGTCTTCCTCCCCCAGCGTTTGCCTTTTTGAACAAGCTCTAGCTCTTAAACCTTGAGGAAAATACTACATTATGCAAAGGAATTAAGATAAATTAAGCATTACTAAAATAGCAAATGGAAATGAAAGTGATCTGCTTTTAGCTAGTAATTGGAATTCAAAAGTTTAAACTTTCATCCTGTTTCCAAACAGTAAATCTTATATTTTTTTCAGAAAATGCTGCCAATTTAGCACTGTTGAACTTTGGCATACAGCCATCCACACATAAACACATTTGCACATTATTTTGGTTGGCTCTTGCTAAAGCCATATGTTGAGGGTTTTTAATTAAAAAGGAACCTTAGAAACACTTTCAGTGTTCACACTGGGTAAAACATCTTTCAATATTCTAAAATGTCAACAAAATATTACAGTAGATAGAATAGTCTCTCCTCCACCCCCATTGGATAATGTAAGTAATGCTTATAGAGTGGATTTTGACAGCCGTCTTTTCTTGTTTACAAGGAGACTTTTCAGTGTTATTCAGTAGTTAGAAGTGCAAAAACAGACGTGGTAAAGTGATCAGGGTTTTGATGCAGCAAGGATCAGTCACTTCTGAACCACACTGATGGGAAATAAGAAGCCCATACTCCTTTGCTGGTTACTAGGGTTGAAGTCCCCAGCTAGGTCACTCAGAGAAAGCAGCTGAAGATCAAGGGTTACTTTCCACTTTCTGGCAATATACAATATAATTTAATGTAATTTAGTAGATCAAATCTGATGTGTCAGAGGAGGGTTTATATTTTTTCATTGTCAGCCTCCAGCTGAAACATACAACCTCTAACCAGGTATGTTGTGCTAACTAGTGATCAAGTAGACTGCAAGTACCAGTTCTCCTCAAACATGAAAGAGTCTGTTTTCTTGTCTCATTTCACTTTTGATGTCAAAAACTTGTGGTCTATTGAACAATATTGGATGCTGAGTGTGGATTGGCCTCATAGTCATTAAGAGTGATCAATCACTGTCAAACCGTATGCATAACTTTAGGGAATTAAGAGCCACCTTTTCTCAGCCAGAACATGGGGCAGCGCAGGTTCCATTGCCTTCTTTGCACAAAAACATTTAAATCTATTTCTCCAGTCTTCCAAGAGCTTCCAGTTTGCGAGGCTTTTAGTTTTCTGGAAAAGGCTTCAAAACCTTTCCTGGAATCTTCATTTGAAGCAGTAACTAAGTATTTATACATCAAACAGGACAGAGAAAAGGAACAGATGAGTGAGCAAGCTGTGTGGTGGGGCTCCATGTCGAGTCCTTGCTCCCAGGAGTGCCCCTACTGCTGATACCACTGGAGGAGATGCAAAGAACCACGGTCCCACTGCCAGCACTGGGAATGGAGGGGGGAGCCTTTATCCTGAAGCCTCCAAACACTTCCTTGCTTCAATAAACATTTATAATTATAGTTATACAGAGTGGAGCAGTGTCAGCAAAATAATTTGTCGTGTTCCTTCTCTTCTTATCAAGACTAATGCATAAGCTAGTAGTAATGGCATTCCCAAGGGTGGTGGAAGACATGACCTAGTTTGACTCATGTGATTGATAGATACAATTCAGTTTGACAGCTACAAGCAGGAGCTGAACCTTCGGATGTTAGCCACTGGTTACTAGGTGAAAATGGACTAAATATACAGGAACAGCATTAGCTATTGCTCCTTTTTTTTAATCTGTTTTATCATTAAAGCTCTGCGCTTTGCTTTTGTTGTATCTGTTGCTGCCTTTGTTACAAATACCTGTATTGGTAAAGACATAAAATGTCAGTATTTTGGTTTAGCCCAAATAATAAATGCTTTTATTTTCTTTCAGTTGCAAGGCTACACTGTAAAGTCATCTGCTCCTACAGTCGCAATGATAGGCTGTACTCTTACTTTATAGAATGTATAGTATTACAAATTGTAATCTAATCACAGGATTAAATGTTTGTTGTCTTGCTCTAAACTCCTTCAGTTCTATCCTTGTAACATTTTTGATATATTTTTCTGCCAGATGGGTAGATTGCTCCCTAACTATTGAAGGTCTTGTCATGGTCTTTGGCAATACCTTTTTTTCCCCCTTCCTTTTGTTGTCATTTATAATAAGCATCGATTATGTATGAGACTTCTGGCTGATTTCTGGTGACAAGGTGTCGCATCCCTCTCCCACAGCACTTACTGCTTCACCAGATGAAGATGTTAGGGGTTGGGGATGGCAACAAAACAGAAGCAGTGTGACTTGGAAAATATCAAAACACTTACACGACCAAGGGAATCCTCCAAAACTGCATGAGCTTGTACAAGCTTCAGCACCTAATCTAACAGCCTCACAAGCCTGATGCAGCTTGCTATGAAGTGAGGAAGAACATCTCCTCTTTGTTCCATACAGATCAGTGCTGGCTTTCCCGAGTGTTAATTAGACAATGATTATTCTAATTGGAGATTTATATCTACAGCTGACCTTGGCAGCACAGAAATTTAGATGCTCTGGGGAGTTACAGATGTACTGTAAAGAGTATGCCTGTGTAAACTCCGATCTAACTATGGGGAAGATTTCTGTAGTATCAGTGAGCAATACTTCAGTGTTTGTTCTCTTCTCCTTTGCAGAGACTTGTGTCCTCTCTTCTTCCTGGTGCTGGTGCAGGGAAAGCCTGTAGCCTCCTAATCTTTCTCAAGCTATGGGTTGGGTTGGAAGTGAGTCAGTTTCCAGAGAGCAGTGACAGATGCAACTGATGAGAGGATTCAGGCTGCTCTTGCCTGCCTCCCAGCCAGTGGACACCTTTGTGCTATCGTTCCTACTAACTCAGCTCCACAGTATTCAGCTCAGCCCTGGCTCAGATTGGGCAGTGTTTCTCCAAACACCCTCTGAGCTTCTTTCTCTTCCCTCCCAAGCTTCCTCTAGAAATACTGACTGATTGCAGTGTTTTTATAGGAGACAAGAAATACATTGCTATAGAGCCTTCCAGCAATTTGATTTATAGCTGTGCAAGCGCTCTGGTAATTGCATGTGATAAGTTACTGGTCCAGACTAAAATATCTTGCACTTCTTAATGCCGGAGGAAACTCTTTTACTTTGAAAGCTTTTCTGAGTCTTACCCACTCTTCTTGGTTCACTTTCGAGACATTTTTAAAAGGATGTTTTGTCACACTGAGTAAACTGTCATATGGGAAAGTTCCTCTGAATGTACTTTGTGCTTGTGCCCCGAGAGAGTAGACTTATGAACTATATTTTCGATACATCTTAACCATTCTCACCAGAAGGGCCAGTGAATTTTCCTTGTAAACTCTTGGACTAAATTACGATATGAAATAATAAGTTTCAGTTATAAAGAATTTTGTTCACCAGTTGTGATCACATGTTGTGATCACACAATGTGAATTAGCACCCTCTTCCTCGTTTATGCAAAAGAGTGAACAGTGTATGCTTTTCAATCTTTCTATTTCTGATTGGATTTATTATTCATCTTACATACCTGTTTTGGAAATCATGTCACCACGGACAAGAATCTGAAAGTATTCTGTTAATTTACTTAATTGTTTTCTATCATTTTAACCTTTCTGGGTTTACTCCTTTCTTTATTCTTCCTCTTGTTCTGCTTTTTTTTGTTTGTTTGTTTGTTTTTACTGAACTGAGAACTTGCGTTTGTTACCCATAGCAAAACACAGATCTTTCCAGCCATTACAATCAATCAAGAATCCAGGAATACATTCGTTGGTCAGTATTCCTCTAGAACTTGTATATCTCAACAATTAATCCCTTCTGATGCCATGTTTCCTGCTTCTCTTTGGGTCTCTGAAATGCCTCCATCAGCTTTAGTCTAAATAATATTCTGCCATCTGCAACCATTTGCCTTGTCATGTTTATTGGCCTTTCAAGCTTGTTTACAAACTTTAGATTCAGAAATCAGTTATGCTTTCCCCTGTAAAAAGAATAGAATTTTCAGAAATACTGTGAATCTCAAGACGTAACAAAAAATCACATGGAAGGAATAGGTGGAAACAGTCTTGTTTTGGAAGATATAAAACAGTTTGTGACTGAATTGTCCAATTCATTAGGCGGAGGCACAGGATAGCTAAGAAGGATTTCTGCTAGAGAAACTAAGAAATGAACAGATTTTTGCCTGTTTCAACAGTGACTACTGTTCAGTCTGCCCGGGCAGGTAGCTTTGCACCCCTCCCAGCTCCACAGAGAGTACAGTGACAATCTGCAAGCAGTACCAAACTCAGAAGAACTGAATGAGCTTTGGAGCAACAAGTGATCTTGATGAAATGGAGAAACAGAAAAAAAAGCAATTAAATTCCATCTAGATTGGGTTAAACAACTGCACAAATACATGGCAGGGACCAGTAGGAAAGGATCTGAATGTTGTTATATCATAAAGCCAATCAGGTGCCATTGTGGAAGAGGCAAACACACAAATAGGAGCACAGCCTGCAAGAAAGGTAAGCTGTCCTCTTGCTGTACTTACCAATGGCAAGGTTGTAGCTAGAACGGTGTTCATATTGCAGTTCTGGTTCTAGCCATAGGAATGGCTAGAAGTCTAGTAAACATCTCTTGATTGAAAGATTAGAGAAACTGGTTTTGCTTAGCCTAATGAAGAAAAGACAGCGGGAAACGGGAAAATGCATTTGCATTTGCAAATGCTTAAGCAGAAGGGAATAATGTTTCCAATGCCCATGTGACTAATTGAACAAAATAGGAGTCTAACATTACTACAGGGGAGATCCAAATCACATGTTAGGAAAAAAGAATCCCTTCCAACAGTGAGCACTGGACAGTGTTGCTGGAGAGGCTGTGAAGTCACTGGAGCCCTGCAGAACAAATGTCTGTTGTGAATTTCTTGGGGCATGACATAATTGAGATTCAACTTGCCCAATTTTATCTGTCTAAAAATATTCACTCTTCAGTGTGTCATCTGGGAAACTTTCACAGTCAGTGGAGACAGAGTTTATTCCAGAAGCAATTTATCCTATCCTAAACAAGTTATCTAGAGTAGGTAAGGTGAGAGGCTGTGTCCTTGATTAACACAAAAGAAGTCTGGAGGCCCCATACAATTTAGGCTGGATGCCTGGCTTCTATGTTTTTGGTTATTTTAAAATGTTTGTAAGATGAACAAAGTGTGTAATACTCTAAAAAAAAAAGCATAATATCCTGCTTGTTCAAAATGTCTGCATCTTTATAGCTATTTCAGTGACATATGAAAAGGGTGCTAAATTTTCCCATGATTTAATGGAAAAAATGCCTGAGACTACAGTTTGAACCAGTCAATGTTTGGTTAAACAATTGTTTGTCTACTTATTAAAATACATAAAACTGAGGAGTTCCTGATTTTTCAAAATCTTCAGCACACAACTTTCTCTGAAGGACACAACTGTAACACCAATACTTCATGATGTGCTATTTGCTGTTGTTTCTCAAAGCTTAACTTATGTAGGCAGAGAGAAAAGCTCTGGTGGAACCTTTGAGGCTATCTACTCGCCACAGAAAATGAATATTCACAGAAATGAACTTACAAGCAATTCATGAGCAGACAGTGAGTTATGTATTATGCACTTACAAAGCCTGTCTGTAGGCTGTTCATTCAAAAAAACACAAAGGCTAACCTCCTTGAATAGTTTACTTTCCATGGCTGATTTGACTGTCTTTAATAAGTAATGCAGATAGATAAGAAAGAAAGAAAGAAAGAAAGAAAGAAAGAAAGAAAGAAAGAAAGAAAGAAAGAAAGAAAGAAAGAAAGAAAGAAAGAAAGAAAGAAAGAAAGAAA